>JAWPGT010000049.1:0-168499 GCA_034638255.1 Coprinus comatus
TAACCCCCTAACCCCCCCCCCTAACCCCCCTAACCCCCTAACCCCCCTAACCCCCCTAACCCCCCTAACCCCCCTAACCCCCTAACCCCCTAACCCCCCTAACCCCTAACCCCCTTTGTGTGGGGAAAAAGCACCAGCGGCAGTGACGGCTGCCCAAACAACGTATGCCATTACGCCATGTGAGATAGTTGTGCCATCCCAAATTCGGGCAATTGTTGCCCATATGATCGTCACTGACCGTTCCGTTAACAAGACAACAAGTGCATAGATCCTTGACAAGGTTAAACGCATTAGAAAGCCTGTTCATATATTGCTGATCCAATAGTGCTTCACTGGACTTGCGCCGTTTGGCATTGATAGCAGATTGATCAAAATTGTTCTCTTCGCGAGCACGTTTTAAAGTAATTTGAGTAGACTTAGGTTGGGAGGCAAATTGGGAAGGAGTACTGGAGGATGATGATGACGCACGGAGTACTACGCGGTTTAACGGTTGCGAGCGATCCTGAGGTGAGGACGGGTGAGAGGAGCAAGAGGAATGTGCAGAAACGTTTATGGTAGTGGGTTTTGGTATATAAGGATGATGGGGTGGTGGTGTAGAATGGTGATCGTTACTTTCAATGTTGTTAAGGGCCTGTTGTACTTGGTGTAATGTTCGGGATGGTGGTGCAGAATGTTGGCCTTTGGTTTCAACTTCTCGCAAAGCATCTTGTACTCGTTGTAACGTTCGTGAGGGTCCCCTGAGGCCCACTTTAGGTCTGCCAATTAACATTGTGCTTGAGGTATCATGCACGCCATATAGACATCTACTACAAAGCTGATTTTTGTCGTGAGAAGAACATTTGACAGCAAGCTTCGACCCATCGACAAACGAGGTGAAGAGATATCTAAGGCAGATTTGAGATTTGAAGAGAGCATGATATAACGCTTTCCGTCCTTGAAGATCGCTTTCCCCAGAACGAAGACTTGGTGCGACGGTGTCAACAGGTATAATGAAGCAATTAGCAGGTTTCGAGTCACGTGCGCCTCTGCCGACTTCTTGAAGGAAGTTGAGCATTTCTTTGGGCGTACCGGCATGGATTACAAGTCGAACGTGAGCATAATCGTTGCCAGCTCCAAAGGCTTCGGTGCAAACCATGACCTTGTTAACTCCCGAAAGCCATCGTTTATACATGGCTTGTCGATCGGAATCGCTGAGGTCGCCAGATCCATTATAAAAGTCACAGTTCAAGGCTTTAGAGATAAATTGTCCGTCTTTCAGTCGAGGGACATAGATAAGCGCGCGATCTTCAGGTTCGAACCCCAATTGCTCATTAGCCAGAATCTGAGAAGCTTTTTGAGCAACAGCATGAAGAGAAGGGCATGGTTCCTCCAAACGATAGCTGAGCTCAGATCGATTGGTTGATCTACGTATGGTTTTGGCCGTGGGAGACATGCCGAAGTCCTTCTTCACGTGATCAACCATGTTGTGAGGAATTGTAGCAGATGCAACAATGATCTGCGAGTTCGTGGACCTCACCGCGTACACAAGTTTCATGATTGGTCGGTATTCCTGACTGGTGACGGTGACATGTCCTTCGTCAAAGAAGAATCGTGAGATAGGGAATTTGGTGTGAGTAGCTTGAATTAATTGCGAAAAGCCATCGGTCGCAGCCAAGTCCGTTGTCACTAGAACAACACGAGTCTTCCCAGAGATATGTTTGGTTGCATTTTTGTAGAGGATGTAAGGAATATTCATGGCATCTAGACGACGCTGGTAATCAAGTAGAAGGGAGCGGAGTGGAACCACAATGACAGTAATCTTAGTGGGTTCCAACATAGCGGGTACGAGAGCTACCATGGTTTTCCCAGCGCCGGTGGGGAGGACGGTGATGAAATCGTTGGTATGATCCATTGCTTCAACAACAGCTTCGCGTTGTTCAGGACAAGACCAATTAGCGTGCGGTTTGTTTAAAAGAACTTGCATCTTGGAGAGCGCTTTGAATCCATTATTCTTCTTATTAAGGTCTGCCTGCAGTTGTCTCAGTGAGGTGGTGACAGGATGAGAAGTCATGTGAACTTACAAGGTGGCAGAAATGCCTATCAGAGTGATAAGGGCTACAGGGACGAGTAAGTTCCTCGTCGACCGATATATCCTGCATAATAATTAGTAAATATGTAATTTGGAGAAATAATTTTCACAGCAACGAACATCAAGGATAGAATCTTGAGTGACCATTGGTTGTGGTGACTCAGGTTCGGGAGATTGCGTCAAATCAATAGTTTCATTTACAACTTCATGAGCCTGAAAGTATAAGATGAGTTTGGCTTGCAAAGGAAAGGAGAACGACGAAGAATACCTTTTCTTTTCCTTTCTTGCTGGGTACAGTTTGAAAAGTGACCGGGCTACTGGGAGGAAAGAGGAAATTTGTAAGACTCGGAATCTCTGGTTGAGTCTCAGACACATCGGGAATGACAGTTGAAGGTAGAATATCCTAAGACGTCATGGGTGAGAGTTGGGTTTAACGAAGAGATTAATCCGACCTACCATGGTGTGTTTAGCCGGTTTATCAACTTGCATTACTGGAGTTATCGCCTCTTTCGTTTCATCTGACTTTGTGTCAAGCTAATGAACAAGTAAGTATTACATTAGATAAAAATGTGGAACCATATACCAAATGGTTTGCGTGCATTGTGGCAGCACAGCACGTGCAGGTGGTAGGGTTGTGAGTGTCAATGATATTCTGAAGAGACTGTATCATAGGACACTTCTGGGTTTGTGGTATTACAGGTCGAAATCGTTCGTATGCACCTGGTTCTCCGATGAGCGTATAATCAGCTATAATTCCAGCTACGGGGATATCCAATGTTTCCTGCCACTCAGTGCTGCATTCGATATAACGCTCGATTAAGTAGTCCGGGGTTGCAAGAAGATAATCGGAAGATTTGCCGTATAAGCGATCTTCATTATTCCGGGTATGTCCTGCTTGTAAAGACCCAACTGTATCGTGTCCATCAAGCCCCAAAAGACGGTCGAAGGAATCATCTAGAGCGCGACGATACGCTATCATAACCTGGCGCAATGGCCGAACAGTGAGTTCAGCTCCAATGGCGCTGAGAGATGCTTCTTTTAATTCCGTGCTGAGATCATTGGTGTTGACTTGTCGATCGTTCTTCATAAAGAGATATGTGTGGAAGTCTTGGAGTAATTGGGTGTTTTTGGGATATAGAACAGAGATGACGAGCTCCGCGAAGGGACGTGCGATGAGAAGATCTTGAACAATCAAGTCGGCCGTGAAAGCATCTATTCCATGCGGCAACAATTTTTCTAAGCCTGTATTGGCGTTAGTTTTCGAATATTGCGTGTTATAGATCAATGTCTTGTCCAGAGCCATGACATTTCGAAGGCGCATCGAGGTATTGCGGAATGTCACTGCGGATAACTCTGAGCCGCGGGATGGTGCTCCAGACATAAATTCTAGAGAGGCTAGCATTGACGTATGGAAGTTTCCATAGTCATTCAGCCATTCTCGGAGTCGAACGTGATTGAATATCGGTTCTTGCTTGTCTTCATCCCACCCACATACAAATTTGTTCTTGAGAGCAGGATCTTCCATGATAGTGTTATAAAGAAGGCGTGGTCGGAGGAGCTTCGCGTTTCTAGGATCATCGACAAAGCCATGACCAGGCGTACTGTCTGATCTATCATCATAGAGAGTCTGGTATGGAACTCGAACTTTTTGTCCAAGGAGAATGTTGTGCGAGAAACTTTTAAAAGATTTCGCGTGAAGCGACCGTGCCATTTTACGTAACCCTTCGATTGTTATTGTAGCTCCCTTGAACAACATCTGCTTTCCAGGACGCCCCTGCCACACGACATCGCCTGGAGTGACTGTAGAGAACGCCATCGACGTTGCCAGGTGTTGCAGGTACGACACGGTGGAGAATGTAGAGTTTTTTCCCTCATAAGCCCAATGTTTGATTTTCTCGTATTGTGTCTCAATTTCACTGATTCCAAAAGTGTGAGATTCAAACACAATGGTATAACGAATCAAACGTCGGAACCTCGCAAAGAACGGAGTTACAAGGTGGGCATCCATCCATGAAAGATCCTGTTTGATCGACGAAAGCGCAATATAGCAAAGGGTAGGGTCTCCGATCGTGTTATTAAAAGTTTTCTTCCATGATTGAGTCCAAAGGTTGCATAGTACCTCGTGGATAATGATGTATTGATCATCCACATGGGTGTCGGCCGTGATGGTGTGTATTTTGGAAAGACATTGGGTGAGAGAAGGTGGAAGATCGAGCTTGTAACTGCCTCGATCGCGAAGTAAGAATGCCACAAGTTTGACGGCTTCGTTTATATATGCGTCAAATGTAGCTTGCTGGATTTTGGGAACGCCAAAAGGAGTATGGCTAGTTGCTCTGGAATATTGTGACGTCAGTGATGTTTGAATAAGAGAAATATTAAATACACATACCCTTTAGGATCATCCGTATTCAGGTCGAGTAAAACAGGGTCAGGCATGAGTGGTGTTAATTCCGCACAGACTTTGAAGTAGGAAGAGACAGCTTTTTGTAGGAAGGGAAATTCGTCTGGTTGTGGCATCCTGACAAGGGACCGGAGGAATTGTGGATCGTGTTTGCCTACGTGTTCTGGCCATCCACTGCACTGTTGCCATTGGGTCATATCACGGTGGTCGGTAGAATTCAAGGATGGTTTATTAACGATCTTGCTGATTTTTTGTTCCATTTCGTCAAGCCATTTGACTGGAGCTGCTGAAGTAGACGTTTGGGGAGGTGGCTGGACACGAAATAATTGCCGATTTTGGAAGTTTCCAAAATGTTGTGCAGCGCACAAAGTCCACGTTCCGGGAGAAGAGTGAGGTTTATGCTGTTTATAGTGATGAGTCTTCATAGAATCTCTGGTGGATGCAACATGGGTACAATTGCCGAAACCACATAGGAGTGCGTTCGTATAGACAGGAATACCAGAATACGGGACAACGATGGAAGTTATTTCAGGAAGTTCATTTATTATGCCCTCCTTCGCGCAATTATCAATAAACTTGGGTTTCGCGGCTGAGCGCAGCATACCGGGATGCTTGTTTCCGAGATGACCAACTGCTTTTGCGGGAGTGAGGAATACTCCGCAATCAATACAACAAAGGCATGATAACCGGGTGTTGATACGAAGTCCAAGAGGTTGAAGAAAGTCGCGTGTCTCGAGGTCGGATGAGTACAATGTAATATACTCAGGTTCATGATCATCTTCACACTAATGACCTAGGTCAGTGATTAGACTGAGTGATCTTGGTTAGATTACTAACCTTAGGTAGAAAGTTGTCGGCTACGTTGTTATTATTAATTAGATTACTCGTCATAGGTGCAAAGGTGTCATCTATGTCGTTATTAACTTCTTCGTCCTGATACAATAGTCAATAGTAGTTTCGTTGTCAAGTTGCGATTAACGTACGTTTTCCTCACGAATTTCTGGGTTATTGACGGATGAAGCGTCGATAAATATCTTGGGGCATTGAATAACATGAGCTTCGCTCAATGCGGCGCTGTTGAACAGTTTGTTACAAGTAGAACAGGCGATAGGCATAGTGGTAGAAATGAAGATGAAAGTAGTTGGAATTGTCACATATATATACGTTATCTACAGCACAGCTAGACACTACAGTACACTATTTGTGTCTTAACTCAGTGAACAATGGCATGTATGGAGGACACGAATTTACGGTGGAAAAACAATGGACTTTAAGGTGGAATAGCGTCTTCTATGGTGGACGATGGCACGGAAAGGCATGAGGTTATGGCGTAGTGTTTCACTGGGAGAGCCCCAGGAAATAATATGAGAAAGGCTTGTCCGGGAGAACCCCGTACAAGTTTGGAAGATAACGTATGTGTCGAAGTGATGGTGGATGGTAGGTAAGTCCTGGCAATGATTCAGAACGAATTGAGAGATGAAGGAGAGATACCTTTTCCTTATTAAAAACCCTACGTTCTGGAGCAAGAGCATGTTGACGATGCATGTAGTGGATGTAGTGGATGGATGTAGTATTGGATGTGAAGAGGGAAAGAGGAACTTACGAAAAATTGATCAACGCGACCACGTGACATAATTAATTGGTCCGCGTCTCTTCCTTCCTTCCTTCCACCACTTTGGACTCCTCATTCTCGCAGCGACCCTGTGGCGAAATTCTTCAGGTAAGTATTTTATACTAGAAGAAGAAACTCAACTAATGAGCTTAACGATATAGACACGCGTAAAGCATCACACATCACCTTCCTGCGTAACATTCTGGGGATCTCCCAGATTCTTGCGTTCCATTAAACCATCAACATTCAGGGGTTCTCCCTGGATATTGCATACATCTGTGATCATTGAGTTCGAGTATAAACAAGACGAAATTTTATCGCTTTACGATGCCAGGACAAGTCTGGAAGTTCAACGGCGATCTCTACTTCTCGCCTAACTCGACTAGGAGTGTAACGCCTCCTTCTGTCGATGAAGTACCGGTGCTATTCTCTGGAATTACGAAGGCATCAGATGTGCAAAACCCATTGTGGTGGAAAGCTCGAAGTGAATGGCTAGCGTTCGTTCCAAAAGCTCCAGTATCCTACTCTGGGATTTTGTTGGAATCCCTAGATTATTTACCTCGGAAAATCCCTTATGTTCGCCCTGGATATCAGCTACAAAAGCCACTCAGGGATACATGGTCCTTGATAGATGAAATATTAATGAAAGTTATCCTCTACCTTGGCAAAGAAAATCGACTACAGTTTTTGAAACCATACGCGGCATCAGAATGGAAGTTCAACGAAATCTATAAAACTGAAAGAGAGGCTTTGGCGGCTGCTGAACATGGACGGGACTGGTTCTCCGTGTTAATCGGTACTTTGTATTGGTTGTCGTGCCGAATTCCAAATGATTCAGGTTATAGAGAGGGATGGGTAGCACCAACATGGTTTATACAGGTTGTGATAGAGGCAAAACCAGCTAAACAATGGATGCTGGATGGGATACGAACGGCACCTTTGTTACGGAATTTTTGGAACGTAGATCGAGTAGGACTTTGGCTGAAAAACCCATTGGAAAATCCTTCACAACCAGATGCTGCTTGGTTTGTCGAGCAAGGTGTTCCTGTATGGTACCGTTGGACTAAAAAGGAGATGAGAGAGGTGTCAAAGATCCGGAACTACAAGCTGATCGAACCGTCTCATGAGCAGATGCAATTGGTGATGGACTTCCGAGTTCGTTCACCTACATTTCCTTCGATGAATTTTATGGAGAACTCGTACGATAACTACACATACACATACCCGGAAACCCCCAATCACACTACGTACACCCCGCCCGAAGTTGCTGAATACAATAATTCGCAGTTCTCTTTTCACGAAAACATGACAACAGTAACTTCTACAATCTCAGATACACGACAGGAACGTCGAAAATTTTGGAAACCATGGTTAGATAGCAAGCTAATGCAACGAAAGGAAAGGATCAGAGTTGAAACTGCTGCTGACCGAAACAAACGACTACAGAGAGAAAGCCGCCCTCCAACTGTGAATACTGCTGTTTTTACTTGGGAATGGGATGATGAAAACAACCGCCGACTATATCGTCGGGTACGAACACTAAAGAGTGACAATGAGTTCACTCTAGGAAACTACAGTAATGCACAGAAATTATATGATCCTTTCGCAAATGAGTGGACCTGCTGTCCCGACTTTGGCGAGGATGACGACGATATTGAGGAAGGTATGATTGTTGGAAATGGACAAAACTGGGATCAACAATGGGATTCTCCTAAACAACAGGCACTAGATCATGATTCTACACTCCATAAAGAAAATCTAGTGTCCGGTTACCACGTAACAACAAATCCTTTGCACTGGAATTACATCGTGGACCTCCACAAGCAAGTATTGACTCTTCTTAGGATGCATTACGGGTTTGTATTTCCACACTTGCCTGTTCCCAGCTCAGCAATGCCTGTGTCAGATCAAGCAAAGAAGTGTCTTGTAGCAACACTGGGTTTGGACACCATCGCCTCGGATGATCACATTTGGTTCGAAGATCTTGGAAGAGTATCAACAACATTTATCACAGGATTCTGTGTTACTCCAGGCATCAAACCTTCAGGAACGATGTGGGATTTGAACGAGGAGTCCGAAATGTCACTAAAATATACGAAGTGGATGTCAAGCCTTCGACAAGTTCAACACGGTCAAAATTCGGTTTTCATGTTCGATCTTGGTTCCTCGTCGACCGTTCCTTGGTGTCTTGTTGTTACATCAGCAACCAGTGCAATGTTTGTCTGCCGACTTGATGAGAACTGGAGTGAGACCCAAGTTGCGACTGAGCTTGTTGAATTGGGTATTCCTTTCAGAACGGTTCAAAGAAGGGATGAATTACCATTGGTAGACGGTAACCATTCACCATTTCTACTTCCTATGCGTACAGCTGGCTTTGTATATGGAGATGAGGACTTTGAAAAATACAAAGAAATGCGAACAACATTACTTGGTGATAGAAGAGCTCGTGCTGCGTTACTTCGTGGTGGATATATCTGGCGGCTTGCAGTTGATACCATCCCTGTATCGCAGGTAATAGAAGGACCTACTGCAGTGTACACTCGCGATGAAATGATGTTCACGGTGAAGGATAGTAATGGGGTTCAGTACATTGATGATGAGCTCACCGAAATTGAGCTTGATTTCATTTCGGGGCTTTATATTCAGTTTACAGGTATGTATTTCTTCTGTGTTATTGAATTATTATTAAATATGTATAGGACGTGGATTCCAAACCTCTCAAGCATCTTGGTACCCACGCGCATCACAATTTGAGGGAAGTGGTGATGATTATGGACGGTGGACACCTCATAATGAAAGGTTGTTCTTGAAGCGTACTAATTCTATCCTTGACCCTACATGCGAAACCAATCTCAAAATTCCACTTCCTGCAAAAAAGTGGAATGACAAGTTGCGAGGCTTTGGTGAGAATCGAAGGGCTGTAAAGAATTACGAGCTCTGGTGTAATAATTTCCTGAGTGCAGAGTTGTAGTAGTATTATGAATTTTGGTATGTACGCCGTGTTGTTTTTCTTTTTTGTTATAATATACTTTTGTTTTCGTACTATGATTACAGAGATGGTGTAAATAAGTTGCTTGTGGTAAGTTCATGAACCCCAACAACCCTGAGCATTCTCAGGAGGTACATTATTCTTGTTTTTGTAACATCAGAACCAAAAATAGACTGCTTTTATATCTTGTCATATTTCTTAACGTTTTGTCTGTATTCCCTGGCCAATTTCATGTTTCCCTCTATCTTTTGTAATCTATATGAGTAATTTATCTACATTACTAGAACTATTCCGTGTACTATTGATTGAATTTAGTTGTTTGTCCTTTATTTCCTAACGAGTTTCATATTTTCTTTGTAATTTATAATAGATGGCAGTATGGACTCTGTGTTTCCTAATGATTTATGTGTGTTACTTGAATAATATACTGTGTTTTCTAATGAATTACAGTGTTTCCTAATGAGTTATGTGTGTTACTTGACTAATATATTGTGTTTCCTATGAATTATATGTGTTACCTTAATAATATACTGTGTTTCCTAATGATTTATATGTGTTACTTGAATAATATACAGTGTTTCTTACTAGACTGATAAAAAAAAAGAGAAATTCCACAGGAAACACAGTCATGGGAAAAAAATGGTAGAGGAAATGAGGTCGTGAGAAAAAATCAGTCACAGGAAACACTGATGTATTGCCTAAAATGGTAACCAAGAAACACTGATGTGTTTCTTGGAACAGATAGTTAGGTACTTCTTGAAGATTTACCTTCTATCTGGGGGAGAGCCATCGGATTGGTAGACGATGCTCTCTTGGTTGAAGAAACCAAACTCAATAAGAAGAAAGAACTGAAGCAAGCAGCCGAGGACAACGTCGAGGAGGCGTCGTCCAGTAAGTCAGTAGCAGATCTTGTGAAAGCTGAAGTGACCAAGGCTCTTGCGGCTAAGGATAAAGGAAAAGGGAAAGCGGTGAGTAATGTCCCCGTTCAATACTCGAACCAATACCACGATCCCTTATATGCTTATGAATTATCCTTAGAACACAAAGACCGGCAAGGGCAAGGGCAAGGCCGCCCAGCAGAACGCAAGGTCATCTGGGGCGAAATCTTCAGGTGGTCCAACACGTCGAGGCACCCAGGCAGGCAAGCAGACTCGTCAATCCAACGGAGGAGGATCAAAAGCATCGAAAAAGACGAAGAAGCAAGAGAAGGGGAAAGGAAAAGCATAGTAGTCGATGATCTAGGCTTTGTGGTTACACGCGTCGAAGACGTTCCTTTCAGGTATGACGATTATCATACTTATCCAGATTGGTTACTTACTGTATCCCTTCAACACGCGCAGCGATTTATTTGGTTACGGACTCCTATTGTAGTTATAGAGAGTATGCGCTTCCGTAATACAATTCATACTATTGACTGTGATATACCGCGTGACATTGCTATTCACCTGAGTGCGGGACTTAAGTATATGCCCCCCACTAAGTTTAACGTTAATTTAATTAACGAAGCTTGGGACGATTTCGTCGATCGTCTCCGATACCAAGTCAAATTTAAAATGGCCGAAGACTTGGATGGTGAATTAATAGACGACTTTGACTCAGACTACTATATTCGAGCGGCTCATCGTCAGCCACTCGGATGGGTAGAACGCACTCTTGAGTACGGTATCTTGGAGGGAAAAAGGGCCATTGATAAAATGGTTTCAATTATACCCCAGGATAATAGGATTGGTGGTCCCGTTCCACGCTCGTACCATCCACCGATCGCCCGTCTCAAAAATTACCTCCTCAAACACGAGCTGGTGGTTACGGTAACTGATAAGAACCTCGGTTGCGCAGTCGTGCCTCGAGCATGGGTCATAGAAAATACCAATAACACGTTAAACTCGCCTCGAGATTATGAGAAGATACCTCGATCTCGTGCCGAATCTATTTTAATTAATACGTGTATTGCAGTAGAGAACATTGCAAAGATGGCTTCGAAATTCGATATTCAAAGCCAATTGCCTACGTTTCTACGGAGTAACCTACCGCCGGTTGGCTGGAGTCTTGACAAGAAATTCGATAGCTCTAGTCTTATCCCTAGTTTTTATGTGATCCCAAAGATTCATAAAACGCCGGCATCAGCAAGGCCGATCCTGCCCTGCCACTCTGTGATTCAAGGACCTGTGGGCAAGTATGTCTCTAAGATGCTACAACCTATCGTTAAAAGTGCTTCTACCGTGATAACGGGCACTAAAGATATGGTTATGAAGCTCAAACAGATTTCTCTTCCGTCTGCTAAGTTCGATAGCAGTAAAGGACTGAAACGGTTATATTTCATCTCTGGCGACGTTCGTTGCCTTCTACCCAAATATAAATATTGATAAAGCACATGAGTACGCTTATAACGCTTTAGAGGAATATTTGGCGTATGATGAATCTATAGATGTAACCGATGAAGCACAAGTTCGCAAAGCAGCTGATACTTTGCTACTTTTTAGGGAGTGCTTGACAGTCACGGATAGTAATCTTCTTCTCAAATTCGACGGGAAATATTATAGACAGAATCGTGGTCTGGCAATGGGTATGGCATCCTCACCAGATCTTGCCAACATTTATGGTTGGCAACAAGAACGAGACAGTCCAATATTATCACACCCCGATGTACCTTATTACGGAAGGTATATAGATGATTGTTTTGGCGTATGCTACGCAAGTAGTGCACAAGAAGTCTTAGAACTTTTCCAAAATAATATTAACTTCTACGGATGCGAGATCAAGTGGTCAGTATCGGACAGTCATATGACGTTTCTTGACTTGACGCTGTTCATTGAGAACGGCAGGGTTGAATGGAAGCCCTACAGGAAACCACTGAACCACTTTGAACGAATCCCATGGATCAGCTCTCACCCGGAATATGTCAAACGCGGCACATTCTTAAGTGAACTGAGTCGGATAGCCACACTTAGCTCTCGTATTGGTGATTACGCAGAGGCATGTAGAGAAGTCGCGGATATTTACATTGCGCGTGGTTATCCCCCTAGATTGATATCAACATGGATAAGACAAAACTACCAAGTACGTTGGGATGCGCGGTATAATGAGAATACTGCTCCTTTGGCACCAGTACTTGTCCTCAAGTCTGAATACAATCTATCCTGGGATTATTTTAACGTTCAAACATTAGCAGAACGGATGAAGGCCGGATGGCGAGTAGCAATGCGCACAATCGCCTTCAGTGATAAGGAGCTATTAGCAGAGCTTCCTCCTGAAATCGCTGCAACCAAACCTGACTTATCTCTTCTTCGTGGTCCCCTTAGAAATAAGGCCCACCCAGAAGCTCATTCGTCTTCGATGAGTGATGCCCGTGTATACGGGAGTCTGTTACGTCTGGATAAGCTTGGTCTTCTTGATAGGCGAGTACTTATTAGTAAACGTCGTACAACACAACTAATCGATCTTGTTTCGATTTGGAGAAAATCCGTTCTCGAGCGTCGTGACCGCCAAGTGCAATCAACACTTGACGACTGGGTTGTTCGTTGAGGCCCTGAGCCTTTGATGAAACTCTTAGTACGGCGGGATGCTTTCCATCCACAGGTTATGTCTATGCCCCCGGATTAAACACTTGCCGGGGAATAAAATAAGTGTAATACCATATTTGAGCATGGGTAGCAATATGATATGGTAGGCATGGACTTTATAGCTGGCGTCGTGTACGTCAGTCCGGTAATCAGCCCATTGATTACTGGGAGACCTGGGAATTCATCTCAATGGAACAGACGGACGTCTTAGGTGACGGACCACCTCTTCGGAACTTAACTGCTGAATTTAGTAAGCAGCCTATCTATAGTCGTGAAAAATAGTCAGCTAATGAATCCTTGAAAGTGCATGCCCATTTATGATCTCTTACTGAGGGCATAATCCAGCTAGGAACTTTTGCGGTACGTACTTACAATACACGTGTGTCTCAGGCATACTAACCGTATGTCTCCCCCTAACCCCGAACCCAAACCGGTAACTGTGTGGTGCATTTACCGGCGGGCCGGGGGAGGTCACCTGACAGGTCCCATCACGTGACTAACTTTCTATTGTAAGTACCCGCCTTTTCATGTCAAGTTGAAAAGATAACTAATTTGAGTTTGCATACAGTATAACAGCTTATGTCATGTAATGTTTCCCACGGTTGACCGTGGTTTTGGCTTAGGTAATATATTGTATATAATAAAAGTATTAGTCATCCTTTTATTATTTATTTTGTAGTCAGATTCCATCTCCGACCAATATTTCAAACTCCCCTTAAATTAGTTATAAATAGTACTGAGTATTAATTAGGTGTAGATTATGTAAGTAGTTCACACGTTCCTAGATTTGGTTGTCTCAGACAACGTCCTTTGGTATAATAAATCAATACCATTGGCTGGATTAGGTAAGATGATTGATAACCAAAGGTGCCTGATGAGCCTTATAAAGGCGAAACAGGGAGTTGCAGAGGTTTCCTCTGCACTTGTTGCACCCTCGGTTCGCTTCGCTCACCTCGGTTGCAAGTTAGGTTTTCCAACCCCCCCATGGTCTAACCCTGGCCAGGTTGTAGAAAAGTAGGTAGAATAATATATTGCATCCTTAAATATATTGCATCCTCAAATTATTTATGTGTCCTAATATATATTTGTATGTCCTTAAGGCTCTCAGACTCAAATATATTTGTGCGTCCTCAAGGTTCTCAGACTCAAATATATTTGAGGACGCACAACCAAATGTATTTGTACATCCTCAAACATTTTAGTTGGCTCAGACTTTAGTTGTGACCTACATCATCAAACACTATAGTCCACTTCTGTGTCCTTGAATGCTGAGTTAATAAGTTGGAAAATGGTTTTGACAGGTGCTAAAAATAACTTAAACAATACGTATTTCTCTACAATTGGCACTTGCGTGTGCGTGTGAGATAATTTGGGACGCAAGTGCGCCCCGCACTTGAAATAGTATACAATTAGACACCCCTTCTCAAGTACTAGCAATAGATATAAATATCAACACAATAACAATAGAAATGAAATGGAACTGACGCACACCGGCTTCTTTGGAAGACAATGCATGGAAGTACGAACCCCCATGTGGTAGTATCGTGAGGTGAAACAATCAAGTGGAGATCGTAAAATGTGTAAGTGTTAATCGTTCAAGCATGTTTGGTTACCAAACGAGAGGACTTTAAATCAACTCCCAATTATTATAGATTCAGATCCCAGGTTTCAAGTGTTGTATAAGTCAACCAAAATTGAAGTAAGATACCAATCTATGAACGATAGAACCGTAATTATCTATAAATATGACCGATTTTTCAAATTATGTGTTACCTAGCAAACAGTCAGTTAGAAAACGTTCGGACGCCCGAAAGAATAACAGAGAAAAAAAGAGAAACTCACTGTACTTGGGACCTCCTCCACCTTCCGGAACGGTCCAGGTAATATCTTGAGTCGGAACCTTGACATCGCACAACTTGCAGTGAATACAATTCTAAAGAAAATTTAGCATAGGAAACCGCCTGAACAGACGAGAACGAAATTCATATACCTGAGAGTTAATAACTAATTTCTTCCCTTTCCAACTCTCACTACTCTCTCCATCTTTCTCACTTCGTCCCTCAACATCAACATATTCATAAACTCCAGCAGGACACGCTCTCCCCAGCAATCCAGCATATTGACCAACATTAACTTAACATGCTCTCTCCTCCTCTTCGCCTCTTCCTCAACCTCTCCTTCAGTAGTAGTTGTAGTTTCAACAGCCTTAACACCAGCACCAAAAGCCAAATTCCCATTCTCTCCTTCACGAACTTTATCCAATTCCTTCATATATTGTTTGGTCTTGCCAACGCGTAAATGAATAGGTTGATCTTCAGCATGGTTTGTTCCAGTAAGAGCAACGCTAGTCATCAAATCGGTAGACAAAGGAGCCTCGAAAGGTGGATAATCGATGGGTCTATGCCAACTTGAAGGTTCGGTGTGAGCAGCGTCGAAAGATTGTGTAGAATCGATATCCTTCGTCGGAGAAGAAGTGTGTTTGAATGTCCATGGCGTTGCACCTTTGAGGAATAATGAATCGAGACCAGAATAAATCAAACCACCCCAAAGACCAAGTTTAGTTGTGAATGATGGACGAAGGTTTCGAACTTGGTGAAGATCTTCATAAACCCAAGAATTTTTGAATGCGGTGTCGTATGAAGATAAGTCCGTGACAGGAGTAGCCGATTCAGAGGCGATGGCTTCAAATGCGGATTCAGCAGCAAGCATTCCAGTTTTCATAGCATTGTGAGTACCCTTGATTTTTGCAATGTTAACGAAACCGGCCGAGCACCCAATGAGAGCCCCTCCAGGGAAGTGGAGTTTAGGAACGGATTGGAGACCCCCTTCGTTAAGGACACGAGCGGCGTACGAGAGACGTTCTGATTTGCCACCGAGAAGTTTACGGAAGTACGGATGGTGTTTCATTTTCTGGGAAAATAAGCATAAAGCCAACAAAATTAGATGGAAGACATACCTGAAATTCACGGTAAGGACTTAAATATGGATTCTTATAGTCCAAACCAATAACCAAACCAACGCTAACGAGGCCATCATCCATATGATACTCCCATCCTCCACCATAGGTATCCGTCGACAGGGGCCAACCGAGGAAGTGGTTGACTTTTCCAGGAGTATATTGGCCGGGATCCACACGCCAGACCTCCTTAAGACCAATACCGTATGTTTGGGGTTGAGATTCTTTCCGAAGATTATACATGCTAATGGCTTGTTTGGAAAGTGAACCGTGAGCACCTTCACCAAGCAAAGTAACCTTGGCACGAAAAGCCATTCCCGGTTCGAACGAAGATTTTGTTGTAAAGTCGCGTGCAAGACCGACTTCGTTTGTAATAACGCCTTGAACGCTTCGCACAGGGTTACCCCATGGATCCTTAGCATCGGGTGTGGGGCTAAGAAGGAGTTGAGATCCAGCGAAACCAGGATAAATTTCAACGCCGAATTCGTTCTCTGCGATGTTTGCCAACCAGCGAGTGAATTGGGAGAGAGAAAGGATATAGTTGCCATCATTGCTCATCTGAGGAGGGTGAGGGAAAGGAAGGCAATGTCGAGGGGTAAGGAACTTCATGTGGGATGAAGTAGCGGGTCGAGTAAGAGGGTGTCCGTCGAGTGAAGGCCAGTTTGGAATGAGTTCATTGAGTGCTCGGGGCTCAATGACCGCTCCAGAGACTACATGAGAACCTATACAATAAGTCAGTAGACGTCTACAGCAGTTAATCATAGCTACTGACCAACTTCTGACCCTTTCTCAAGTACAACAACCCGTATCTCCCTTCCCTTCTCCCTCTCCAACTGTTTCAGCCGTATTGCTGCACTCAGTCCAGCAGGTCCTCCCCCAACTATACATACGTCTACCTCATCCTCTGCTCGTTCAATCGACAACGGATCAAACCCATCTCCGCGACGCACAGCAGACGTCTGCAGAGCCCTCGCTGAGCATATTATTCGGGGCTTTTTGGAGAATAGTCGATGCAGCATGGCAGAATCGGGCAACGAATATCACGGATTAATTTTGGGTCATTCGGGTCACCCGATCACGTGCAATGACGTATCAAAAAACATTCAGCCTTCTGCATCCATAAGTGTGGCGATAGCTCTTCTCTGTTCAGCATCGCAATCACAGAGGATAAATATGTGATGGAACTCCAGGACGCAATTAAAGAAAAAGGAGATTATTGTACCCTCACCCCGCATTGGTCTGTGCAAGGCCATCTCTTTTGCAAGTTTCCACCACACGTGAGCGATTTGAAGCTTGGCGATGACAATCGTTTGCAACCTTCGCAACAAATGAAAGACATCTTCCCAGGGAATGCTGAGCGAGGATGTGTGCATATCGTATTTCATATTCGTGTCTCTTCCGTTCGTATACTTTATATCCACCTATTCCGAACTCGAACAAAGAAAGAACAAGTTGGCCCATACCAATCGTTCCGAAATCTCGAAAACCAACCAATACGAAGAAATCCAGAATAATTTCTAGCCAACTGAAGAAGCTAGGAGAGACATATGGCATCGTCTCATCGTAACAATATCTTTACTCAAACTCCAAACACCGTTCCTCACTCCTCAGGATACGTTGGTTCAGTACTACACATGCACATCGCATTGCATTCGATATACTAGTGGTCAGGGATGAATTCACAGGGTTGTTCAAGGGATGGCGTATA
Source organism: Coprinus comatus (assembly GCA_034638255.1). Classification (NCBI taxonomy): domain Eukaryota; kingdom Fungi; phylum Basidiomycota; class Agaricomycetes; order Agaricales; family Agaricaceae; genus Coprinus; species Coprinus comatus. The sequence goes on from JAWPGT010000049.1 coordinate 17,295, forward strand.
CCTTGTCTTGGTATCGTCATCATAGGTGAGCTGTTAATAATCTTTCTATGTTAACGTTTTGTATCTTCAGGCCACCAAGTCAGGCTTTATGCCATGATAACGTTAGGGTCCAATTTTCGTGTTGTTAGCTTGACACCGTCCGTCACCTGTATTGGATTAGCATCAGATGGCCGTGAATACAATTATGCTGATATAGAGAATCATTTCACCACTCCCTCACCAAGTCAGGTTTAACGAAATCCATGACTTGGAACCCTGGCAAGTGACCAGATCAAAGCGTTATCCTTACCAAGCCAGGTCGTTGATTCTTCTCCCGGCTGCACAAGTTTTGCGACGAAAAAGGACTTGCAACTGCTTTACTTGTATTTGAACGTATTTCTGGTGGGTGGTATGGGATTGTAATGGAATACCTACAAGACGTCAAATCAGTTACTCAATCGTCATTGCTCAATCAATATCATGAAACTTGGGAAGCGAAAGCTGTCATGTCTTTTCAGCTCATTTATACTTGATTGATTTCGATTGGAGAGGTGAAGGTGGTATGGTTTCATATCCTACTTTGGAACTTAACCAGGATCTTTTGGAGGGACGAACTTCTACCAATCTTGTGATTTGAGGGTGTTGAAGATTACTTTTTTTGCGAAGATGATGGGTTGAGAAGATGATCGTTTCCTCCGGCACCTTGTAATTTAATAATAATAATTGAAGAATGTGTAATCCCATATTGGGACTATTTTAAATTTTTAATATCCTCCAAAACTGTAAACGAATAAATGGTTGTTCCAATATTGGGGTACCTTCGACCAGTGGGGTACACGTTGCTCAAAACGAAGGTGGATTGGAATGATCAAATCACTGTGGAAACGAGTACAACACCAACGGAGATCAGGTTTTTCTCGCGAATCGTGCGAGTCTTACTCTTGTCGCAGAAAATAACTAAGACAATATAAATAAGAATAAAAGTCTAATCTAATGCGAAGATGGACATGAGTATAGTAAAAATATTCACATTAGCAATGGTGGAATTCACTGTGAGTGTGGAGAAAAAATTGAAAGTTAATCGATCGGAATCCTTGTAAACAAGATATATGTATAAACTCGAACAAATGTAGAACGGGGTGAAGTCGAGGAGATTAAGAAATAAGTAAAAATGAACGTGTAATGAGAGAAATGGAAGAACGAAATGGATTATTCAAGTATTTATATATCCAAATGTAAATGATGATTCAGAGTCGTTGAAGGTAGACTGTAGAAGGGGAACCATTCAAGAGAATGATTATTACGTGACGATACTCGTCATATTCAATATATGAATCACAAATGTGAAATTGGTCCCAAAAAATGTTGTAAATAAAAAGTCGTCAAAGGAGCTTTAGGTACGGAGGGAATAAACAGGAACATCTGTAAGTTGATCCTGATCCTCTACAACGATGAATGTATTTCATGCGTAAGGAATATATATGTACAACCGACAGTTTACATTAAGAGATTTAATAAGAGGAAATTGTATCAACTGTTCCCAATCAAGTCTACATCAATGACTAATTATAGTTGTGATTTCGATTGATGTAGAATATCCTTCTTCCTTCAAACGTGCCACTAACATGTCGAGTTGACTTGCCTGAGTGGAGTATAATGTACTAATGCACAAATGGAAGTTCTTCAGTATCATTTTCCACACCTCCAATTGTTGAAGTAGACGAGAGAACCAGCTTGCAGGTGGGGTGTTTTGAATTATTACACGTTGGAGATTGGGAAGGATCGAGATGGCATCACATTCACTTCTGGTACCACCCAATAATCCAAAGAAGTCGCACAAAAAACCGGCATATATGGTCGGTTTCGGCGCCCAGCTGATCTCGTGTATCTCTATATAGATGGTATGGGTATGTAAACCCAAGGAGGCGAATAGATGGTTGAAGATCGGGGGACGCGTCTTATTGCATAAACTGATGTTGCGGAATATCATTGTGGTGGGAACGTTTGGTAAAGATTTGCAAACCGAGAGGAGGTTGTTGAATTTATGGAGAGGGATATTAAGTGTTAAGCTTTCTACGTTGGGAAAGCTTAATAAATCAAGAAGTTGTTGTAGATTGGGAGACAGGGTGAGATGTAGTGTTCGGATACAATCAAGGGCTTTTGGGGCTGATAGGCTTATAATTTCTCCCTGCTGTATAAAACTTTCAAATAAGATGTCCAACTTGTTGAGGGAGGTATCGGTAAGAAGGTTCAGATAGTGTGAAAGATAAGTGACAGACATAGTAACGGTGGTAAGATTTTTAGGTGGGGAGATATAGAGCTGTTCGTTTGTTATGAGATGGAATGTACGGAGTCGAGAATGATGCTCAAGGTTGAGGGTAGACTGAGGTGGAGCTTGTTTGCATGGGTATAGCTTAACCACCAGCTCCTCAACATGGAGAAAGATTTTGACCACCGCAGGCATCCAGGAGAACTCGTAGTTGCTTCGCAATGTCAATTTTCGCACCCTTGAGGTAGCATTTGTGTCGGAAAAAGTTTGTAGTATGGGCTTCCACTCGAGGTTTTTGTTAGATACAAATTCCAAGGTCAATGATGTTGTGCCTCCATTGGACAACCAAGTAAGTAGGCGGTTGTTTTTTTTCTCCATATCCTTTGGTTTACTATAAACAGTACTCTCGAGATATATATTTGACCACAGCGCGGGGGTGGAGCGTGCGGTTTGGTACCAATGACTGCATGTAGACATTAAGCGGAGAAGGGTACGTGTGTCAGAAATGCCACCAGGGACATGGTGAAATATCTCAGCGAGTGTCTCTGGAGGAAGACTCCTGGAAGTGGCTTGTAGCTCGTTCAATCTACGGGCCAGATGTGCCTTTTTTACCAGCAGTGCTTGTACCTCGTTGTCAATTTGGGCTCGTTCGTCGTTGATGCACAAAATTTCGTCGGCTTCAGATTGAAATAAGTGTTGTTTGATTGAATTGGAGTGAAGACGAGATTCACAGCCACAAAGGGAGCAAACTTGAGTGGCACGCATGGTGGATCAGTGGTGGATGGTGGTGAAGATAGGGGGATATACACGTGCAAGCAATTAGAGCCACGTGGTCTGTGACGACAGGAGTTGTTTAGTGTGACTGAACGTGTTTAATCGCATCTAATGGGAGTGTTCGACGGAATATCATACTACCTGTCCTCCTCTTTCCCCCAGCAAAGGTCAGAACAACTAGCACATGCACTCAACATAAATGGTGCTACAAACGCTGCAAGGATAGAAGACGCAAAATATGTCATCTGCGATACTCTTTGGTTCGAAGGCAGAGAAAAGGTCCAAGCAAACACCAATGTTTATGTGGTTTCCGTCAGTGTTTATTCCACTTTGCAAAATACAATATATTAACAACGGTACAGGATGCTTGGGTCGACAGGTCACTCGTGCTCGGAAAGATCCAACCGTACGTTTCTTTTAGTATAGAAGTACTCGGGATATATCTACTCAAGAACACACAGACCCCAGTATTACAGCGCAGACAAGTCTATGATATTTTCCGGAATCGTAGCATGTGCTTCAGAAGTCAGTTATAATCTCCATCTCGGATTTGAATTTCACTCATATTCCATAAACAAAACAGTTACCAGCACATGACAACGAAGTTCTATCAGCAGGAATAACTGCTCTCGGAGGTCAATGGCGCGTTTCACTCACAAACGACGTTACACATCTATTTGCAATATCTCCCTCATCTCATAAATATTCAACCGCTATCTCTCATCGCGACTCAACAGGGATTAAAGTCGTGCTACCACATTGGTTTGATGACTCAGTCAAGCTTGGTGTTCGTAATTTAACCCTAGATCCTTATCTATGGCCGGATCCACCTCTTTTGAAAGGACATGCTGGTATGTTGTTGGATGAACCGGAAAAGAAGAATGAGTGGAGAGAAACAGTGGAAGGAAAAGCAAAGGCTGCTATGATGGCCAATGCCAGTGCGTTTACATCAACTCATGATAATCGTGTTCCCATTCCTCGAGACGTCGATTTATTGCCTGTCAAGAAGAACGCGTTGGCTGGGAAGAAGGTCATTTTAAGTTGGACGTTGAGTTTATATGGATCTAGGAGAGAGGCTGTTGAAGCTGGTGTTAAGAGAGCTGGTGGAGAAATTTTACGCTATCTAGGTGATGATGACGAAGATGTGAATAGTATGGAAAAGGAAAAGAGAAGAGATAGAAAGGAAACAAAAGCTATACCGGACTGCGACATTTTGATTACACGGTGGAGGACTGGCAAGTCATACGCAACCGTATGTCTTCACCATTTCTTTTTTCAGTTTTTCGTTTTCTTATTCGACGCTTGTCTTTAGGCTTATCGGCAACACAAAACAATAGCGACGCTCGCATGGCTATATCACGTTGAAGGTACTGGTCATTTCTCAAGACCAGTCGATCAACTGTTACATTATCCAATACCACGACACCCTATTGAAGGATTTAGTGCACATGAAATCACAGTCACGAATTATACAGGTGAAGCCCGTGAATACATTAAACGTATCATTGCCGCTATGGGAGCAAAATTCACACCTAGTATGTCTGGAAAGAACACTGTTTTGATTGCTGCCCAGTAAGTTATCTCTTCCCAATCCGTGTATTGTCAACATACTTATTTGATAAAGTTTGAAAGGCCAGAAAGCGGATCGAGCACGAGCTTGGTCGATACCCGTTGTAAATCATACATGGCTCGAAGATTGTTTCGTACAATGGAGAAATCTAACAGTTGGCGTTCCTAAATACATCACATTCCCTGATGGTATGGATTTTGCGAAACTATTAGGTGAACGTGGAGTTGGAGTTAGAGGAGTGGAATTATGTGATGATGATGAGGGTAGGGAAGAAAGTGATAGTCAAGAGGACGAAGGTGGGGTAATAGAAAGAGAGGAAACAGGTGGGGAAGGTGTCGGAAGTGAAAAGGTTGAAGAGGATTTGGATATTGATATGATTAGTATGCCTCCAGAATCAGACGCACCTGATTCTCCTGATCCTTCTCTTATTTCTCCACCTCCAAAAACTCCAGCTAAACCTTCTCGATCAAAACCTTCGAAAACTCCTTTGAAAACTCCTGCTAAAACTCCTGCTAAAGCTACAAAATCGAAAACTCCCGTCAAACCCCGACAAACGTCCACACCTGATGATGCATTGAATATCGACCAAGAACCACTTGATAATTCACATTTGATGGAATTTTCGGATGATGACGAAGAGCTTGAAAATACCCCGGATTTCTATAAAGCCAAAAAGACGCCGACGAAGAAGGCTGTAGAGGTCGAGGATGTGGATGAGGATAGAAGCAACGATAGCGATGTTTCAGTTCCAGCTCCATTAACAACAAGATCTAGTGCTCGAAAACGACAAACACCGTTGAGGGAATTGATTATACAGAAATCAGAAGCTCAAGTTGATTCTGAAACCGAAGGAGAGGATCCTACTCAGGTTGTGTCGTCGAAGAAGAAGGGATCTCCCAAAAAACCTACTCGTCATATAATTCAATCCGAAACCGAAACATACAAATCATCATTAGCACTACAACCAGCGATCTCCACCCCTGTCTCTACCTCCACTTCCGCTTCTACTTCTGCTGCTGTTGTTACCACTACTACCAAGAAGAAACTCGTTCGCAGGCTCACAAGCGAAGCAAGTTTACAATTGGCTTTAGAAAAGGACAAAGATCAAGAACGATCTTCTGAAGTGCCTGAAACGTCGAGGAAATTGGTTCGAAGAGCTAGCACTAAGTCGGCTGTACAACAGGTACCTGCACCTGTTGAACGGGAAAACGAAGCTGTAGTTGAGAAGGAGAATATTTCTGCTCCCCCTCCCGCTATAAAGGAGAAGGTTAGTCTTTTGAAGACTACGAGAGGTGATGCTAGGACAAAAGTTAAAGCGAAAAGTGCGAAAGCTAAAGCCAGAGAACTTTATTCGGATAGTGATGAAGAGATGACATCTACTTCTAAGGCTAAAGGGAAAGGAGGGGCGAAATATGGAAAGGGTAAAGCAAGGGCAAAGGCAAAGGCAAAAGTGGTAGAGGTTGAATCGGATGCGGGAGAAAGTGACGATGAAGATGATGGTGAGAAGAAGTTGACGAATTCAACGTCAAAGAGTTCTCCGATAAAACATCAAGTCCATGTATTAGTCGACGCTCCTCCTAAACATCTATCCCAATCTGCACGCAAAGCAACAGGGAAATCTAAAGGAAAGAAAGTTCAATCGGAATCCGAGTCAGATGGACCTCAGAGCAGGAGATTGAGGAAAATGGATAGTGTTAATGTTGAAGCAGGTTCTTCACGTATGAAACCAGTTTCATCACCAACGAAACCTCAACCTCTTCCTTCGTCATCACCATTATCAACCATCAATACACCCAATACCGATCTTAGCGAACCTCCCGCAAAGAGAGGTGCGGCTGCGAAAGCGGAACAAAAACTTAAAGTGATGATGCCTGACGCTACCAGATTTGAGAATCAGATGAGAAAGGCCAGGAAGAGTGGCGGTGGTATGAATGCTATGATTGGAGATTGGGAAACTCAAACAAGAGATAAGAAGAGACCTTCTGATGCAGCTGATGATGATGAAGGAAAGAGTGTAAAGAAGCGAAAGATTTCATTGAAAGGTAAAGAGAAGGAGGATAGTGACGTGGATGATAATGATGAAGATGAAGGGAAAGGTAACAAATCGAAGAAGAGAGCTCCGACCAAGGTTGTTGAGAAGGAGAATGTTGAAGAAGAAGATCAAGGAAAGAATGCAGTATATCTGTTGACGACGCAATCAAATCTAGGAGATAGCGTGGTCAAGGTAAAGATCTTGTTCAATTATAAAAAAAATTCAAATTTTGATGTAGGTGTTAGGCGCTTGAGAAACTAGGGGTGATAATGACGGCCAAACCATCACAATGTACACACCTCATTGCACCTCATATTGTTCGAACTGAAAAGTTCCTCTGTGCATTGGCTGTCTCCCTCACATCCTAGATCCATCATGGGCAACAAAATCGGCAGCGGCGAAACAATTACTACGTGAGTATTCTCTCAACGTTGACCGAGCAGTTGCTGATGCGTTGTAGCGGTGGAGAAATATGTCCTTAAAGATGAAGCTGCTGAAACCAAATATAGTTTCAAGCTAGAAGAGGCAATAGAAAAAGCCAGAGAGTCCAAAGGGAAGCTACTGGCCGGCCTGATGTTCTATGTTACCCCAAAGACGCCGGTTGAATTCAAACTGTTAAAAACCATTGTCACCGCGCACGGTGGGCAGGTATGATTGACTATCATACATTTGGTATCATGATGGACTCATAAGTTTCGTGTTACAGATCCAACACCAATCACCAACGGTGCGGATGATGAAGAACAGTCCAAACCGATATGTGATATCATGTCCTGCTGATATATCGATATGGCGACCGTTGAAGAATCAGGAGATACCGATCTACACGTCTGAGTTTTTGCTTGTGAGCGTGCTGAAGCAGAAGTTGGAGTGGGATAACGCGGGGTTGCGAGTAGATAACTGAATATTAATATATAATATATTTACATAAATACACACGTGGGAACACGTTGCATGGCGATCATGATGCTGAAAGGCCCCTGTCCTCTTTGTTCTACGCCTTCGTTGAGCGGATGTGCTAGACTGTAAGTTGGCCGGTGTCTCAGCCAAGGGTTACTGATTGGCGTTGTTTATCCAGAACCTGAACCTGTACTATCACCATGGTTGCTTTTGCTGACTTTCAACCTCTATGCGAGGGTACTCCGTCCTATCCATGGTGTAATCTTTTCTTTCGCCAGGTATTTTCTCTTCTTTTCCCAACAAATTCAACTTCTGATGCTCTACTAGCTTCTAAGAGAATCACCGTCTACTTTGACCGGCCTTTCTGCAAACCCTGCTTCAGCTCCAGTTGGAATCAACCCAACCTGTGGAATTCCACGCGTCGGAAACGACGGTTCAATCTCCAACGTTGCAAATATTGCAGCATGTGGAGTTTGCATATTAGTCACTGCTCTCCTGGTCTTCCTGTGTAACAGAAGAAAGGCCGCTGTCGGTATGTTTTATTGCCTTGTTCGTCTCCTCAACTTTGAACATACTCACACAGGCCGAATCGAGCTTCGAACGTTCCTCATCTTATACCTTATCACTCTACCCCTTCAACTTCTAACAACGGGCTCGCTGCTTGAACAAGGTTCAACTGCCCTTGTCGTCTTAACTGCACTCCACGCTTCAGTCGTCGTCGCGCTATTCTGGATATTGCTGGCAAATGCTATTGTCGCGACACAAGTAGTAGAAGATGGAACAATGGCAAGCATAGTGGTGCGTATACTTCATCATCTTTTGCCTTCATGCACGTTAATCTCGCTACTTAGCCTTTCAGCATTATTGGTTTGCTTTTCTTTGGCGGTACATTATACATCACTCTTGACGTCGCACTTGGTGTCACAAACGCAGTCGGTGGTCTATCATCTCCACCAGAACGTTTGCACAGTATCGCTCTGTTTGTTCTCACAAGTATCTGGCCCGCCGCGTGAGTTTAAACCCTGAATGTCCCTCGTGTTTCCTCATATCAAACTCTAACCATTCGCTCGGCTTTAGTTCGGCTCTTGCCTATTTGGTCCTCATGTCTTATATTGTCCTACATGTCCTCAACGAGACAAGACCAATGTGGTTCTACCTCTTAGCAGCCACATTGTTTGTCTTGTCACAATTGGCTTGGTTCTTACTTAGTAGAGTCATTTGTCGGGTGAGTAATTTTAGCAAGACTAAACCGTATTTGATTTAGACTTTTGTTGATCCGTTATCATTTTTTCTAGGGTTCAAATAGTAAAGTCGACGGTTCATTTATAGCAACCGTTCTGGAGACTGCTGCTGTTGGAATTTTGTTCCTTGCGTGGAAGAGTATAACTGAGGGTATGTTGTTCCATTGTACCTGCATACAAATGTTGAATTGACCCTTGTGAAAGATGCATGGGACGATGAATACGGGTATGATTCATGATATACCCAAAAATACCCCATATATCCCCATCAACCCTTCGGCCTAAACACACAAAAGTAGACGAACAAACTCAACGAACAATACAAACATCTCACCTCCTATTTCTGTACCCTTCACTCGTTCTTGCTCTCGTTCATTTTCCCTTGGCTCGGTTTCCTCTTCGGCTATTCATATATGTAATATTTCTTCTTTTTTTTTTTGCCATACCCTTCTATTATCTTGTAACAAACAGTTGCTGATAACTTCGCGCCTTGTCGAGTTATTGTAATGCAAATATCCATCTAACCCTTTTTTGTTTTTGATCTTTTTTGTCATTGATCGTGATTTCTTTTTGTTGGAATTTTTGTTCCGGTGGCGCAAGTGGAGTATCAGTGGATATGTCTGTGGCAGTGGAATTGTGTTTCTGAGCAACTTGTTGGGCATGTTGCGTTCATTCTCTTTTGGGATTTCTGTTCCTGATACATATACATACCTATCTGTATCCTATCTTTTTGGGATCTATCTGTGCTTGTAGATATATATATGAATACACACAAACTGTCGTCAGTCAAAATTTTGTTTTACTATAATCACGAAGTTCGAATAATATCATCCCCAAGGTTATATGGTATTATTGTGATTGACTTTTGGCGCTTGACCACATATTTTCATTATTTTAAATACATTTTTCGAAACATTTTGCAGAAATATATTCACATAATTTACAATCACAAAACATTGCAGTGTCATAAATGTTGACACGACTTTGGTATGGAAAATTGAAATAGATCATGAGGAAAAATTGGAAGACGAAGTATATAATGTGTTTACAGTTGAAATTAACACCCGAGTTCCGTGACCAAATACATATCCAATCATGGATTCATCCCACCGATCATCGCTTACTTGAAACTTGAAGCTTGGGAAGGAAGTTTGAGAAGGCGGAGCATTTTCAATTGGATGTACTGCAGCTGAACTTGAAACTACAAAACCACACGTACATTATATAGTATTAACTTTTAAATTTTATCTGTTACCCTATTGCTCTTTGTTTGGATACCGTACTTGTAACCCGTCATTAACTTTTGTATGACACTCTCCTTCGTGAAACATGAACCAATGATAAGCGACACATTTGGCAGATTCCTTCTGCGAGCGAATTAACCAACCGGCTACAGAACAGTTACAAAGCCTATAGGCCTCCTGTATTCATATCATCTGATCGGATATGATGCCATGAATGGAGCATTTCATAAACTGTAAGTGTACCACCGTTGAGATCTACTGTACCCAGCTGGTGATTTTGTTACTATCATTTATTGAGCCTTGAATCGTTAGTACTGTAACTACTATACTACAAACAAGCACTAGCCGTTGGCCTCCAGCAGAGGGAGTGATCAAGGAACGACTACTATTGGTGTCCTATCATTCCGTGTAGCATCAAACATCATTGTCCAGGAGCGAATCATCTACAAGCTATTCCGGCGTCCGCGCAATTATAAGTTTAAATTTGATTCTCCTTCATTATCATCACAATAATCATTTTATTACGCTTCTGACTATGTAAGTGATTACCTTGACCCGAGTAAAACTTGACACCCTTACCTAGATGATACTCCCGACTGCGATATCTCTTCTACTTAGTACTGTGTGGATCAACAAGCTCGAGCTCAAGCTTAAGAATTGAGGCGGACTGTTTGAGCCAGTAAGACAACATGCAATATCAGAGCGTAGGTGTCAGATGATGGCCATTTCAGTAACAAAGCAACACTACTAGTAGTAATCAGTAATAAGTATAAAGAGACTTGAGTGTATTCAAGGTCTCTCACTGCCTGGCACATTCACAATCACTACATGTAAGTGACCCGATAGTGATATCTCTGGGTATAGCATTGAAACGTTAAAACTTCACTCTTTCCCTTCTAGAGTTACTTTGGCTGGTCCTAGAACTATTTTTCTATTCCAAAAATCTATTTACTACCCACAATACGGTAAGTTCAAAACTGTCTAGACCAAAATTCTGTTATTATTGAGACTAGGTTTCTAACCTCCCACTCATTCCAGAAAACCATGAAGTTCGCAGCCTCTTTTATTATTTTGGCCTTTACTCTAGCAAGGTTCACCTTCGCACTACCAATGGTGAGTATAAAGGGGAGTCTGCGCCACACGATTTGACAGAGCCATGCTCTTATGACAGGATCTCTCTGACATAGAGATTTCGCAACGCGATGATAATGGATACGACACCGAAGCACAGGGCTACAACAGCTACTTGAATGACCGATCGTTTGAATATGACGAGAGGCTCTCAGGTCGTGATCTACCAATAGGATGGCTTCAAGTTAGAACCACCAAGAAGCCTGCGCCAGCACCTGTCGCTGTGGACCCAAAGAAAACAACACCAATTGCCGCCCCTAAGAAGCCTGAGAGAAAACCTGGCTTAAATAGCCAATGCAAGATGCCAAAAGATCGTGGTGACAGGAAAAAGAGATCGCTTCTGATAGAAAGAACAACTGTTGGCCAAAGTAAGTTTTCCAAAAATTCTAGAAAACTTTGATAACTGACACAAAGTCGAACTTATAAATATTAAGCCATCACTGTTGGTGGTAAACAGTACAAATTGGAGGTCGAAGTATCTGGTTCTGGTGGTGCTTCTGTCAGTAAAGGGTCTGTCTCGCCTTCACAGTTACTAACCACTCATTTTCACAGACATTCAAAGCAAGTAATGGTGTATTTGCCAAACGGCCCTCTCGTCCCGGAAAACCACCAGTACCTTTTACAGACGAAGTCAAACACACAAGAGCTGCTTCAACAGCTCTAGGTATTAGTTTATTCGTCTCTGAAGGTACATTTGGCGAATATTCTTGGTTAATTACCAAAGCTGCTTCGGGAATCGATCTGAGAGATCGTTGGTTTAATGACCCTGTTAAATTCGCAACAAAGAAGGCTTGTGTAGATGATATGCGGAAAGCAAAGAAACTTATTAAAGTTGCTCAAGAGAAATTGGCAAAGGCACCCGATGGTTTTATTCATGGTGACAATCATCCCGGAAATGTAAGTTTCTTTTTTTTCTTTTCTTTTGAAATCGGTATCAATTTAAAGCCTAAAAACTTATTGCTCCTCATATAATAGTGGCTTGTCCCTGCATCAGGAGAAATGACAAAAGTCGATCCCATTGATTTTGGGATGGTCAGACCAGCGGTATGTACAGTGTTCTCATAAGTTCTCTATAGCTTTATGGTTCTTACAACTGTGGGACATGCAGAACTCGGATATCGACAAGATACTTAATGATCAATACAAGTATCCTGCTGATTATTGGGCGAACTTTGCCGAGTGTGGAATATGTAAATGATTGCTAACAGAAAATAAATGATAATCGTAGTACTACCTTCGTTGATGCAGGCAGCAGAATCATTTCTCCGATGTTCTCTTGTTCGAAAGGGAAATCAATTGTCTTTTACATTATAGGTATACTATAATATGTTTCATGATATGTACCCCTGTCAACCAGATGGCCCCGATGACTCATCATCCGACTGCGTGTTTGAGTGTTTCTTAAGCATTGCGCACAGGCTGTCAGAAATGTCACCGTTCCATGTCGCCACTTCCCTGGAAAATGGAGGCTAAGGCTATACAGAAAGAATGACGGACAAACATCAAAATCGGGGGAAAGACTATATTTTTCCAATGCCTTCTGTTCTTTTCGTCTGAATTGGGTCAAAACGTGACTTTCATATGAAATGGCCAATCCACTGTCTCGGGAGTCAGACAACCAGAAACATCCGGATTCATGAGAAAAAGTGACATTCAAATGTTTATGGAGATATAGTTACAGTGTACATCCGTTTCTGACGAACCAACAGCTGCGGAGGCTGGCTACAGTCAAGATGGGAAATTTCGGAGAACGATTTGTTCCGCAAAGGACTCTGGGAACATCAAGGTGTCCAGCCCTCCAAAGACGGTGTCTCCCGGCTTTCAGGGGCTGACAAAGAGCTCGTCCCAACAACAAGTCCTACTGTTATTCTACTTTTACTATACATCCACTGTTCCACGACGGTTATGAATGTCCGGTCAGACATAACGGAAAGAACTTGCCGACCGTCTAGCACGTATGTAACATGGGGGATCACTATCAATTATTAATCAATTGAACATCGATCACTTGGAACATACTCCACAGCAGGTTCCAAGGTACATACTGACCAATGTACATAATTTCTACCCAAGTATCAGTTATACCCCTTGAAGCCCTAATGTTGAAGTGTTGAAACACGGAGCTGTGCAGGTGACATAAATACTTTCCATTGTCCCAAGAGCTTTCTATCGCCGGTTTCTCACTCAACGCCGTCTCCGCTATGAGTGGAAGCTTGAATTGCGAATGGATAGATCTAGCTTGAGCTAGGGCGCATAATGAGCGCAAAGCCTCGATTCCATTTTACACATACCTATTAATTGATCTTCTTTTTGGATAGAAATGAAACGAGTATATAAGATGGTTTTTTCAATGTCGGGAGACCATTAATTTCGAAGATCTCTTCTTCTCTTCATCGCTCACTGAATATTCATACCTCGAGACTCATATAGTGATAATGAAATTCTTCGCTGCATTGTTTTCAATCCCTGCTCTCTTGAGCGCCACTCTTATTGAGGCTCAAGTGCGTCCTGTCCTTTATACTTTATAATAGTACCACTCTTATTGATAAAAATGTTTTCTCACAATATAGCTGGCTCCTGGAGCATACAGGATTCGGACTGATGGAAAGGCTCTACGAAGTTATCCATCCGGGGGCCATCAAGGTCCATTCCAAGTTGACATCACTATATCCGATCAATTTGCAAGCATCTACGAGCAAGTGAGGACCAATTTCATGAACCATACTCAGATAAACCAACTTTAACATTCCTTCAAATAGTGGATTGTCGCCGCTGGCACCAATGGACAAATAATCCAGAGCTCTGCGACTTCTGCTAGAGCTTATTCACCAACAATTTTGGTTTGTACCTTTCTCGTGTTACTGGCGATTATGCAATTTTCTGATAATGGATGTCAAACGTATTAAGAATAGTCAAGTATATGCAGCCTCGAGTTTACAAACAGAATGGTCTATCGATCTCGCGGGTAACGATGGAACAAACGATTATTATACTGTGCGTATTCAACTCATCGGATACGGTCTGTCAAAAGCTGAGCATGAATGTTAATCAATGTTCCAGATCCGAATTCCATCCCAAGACCTTTTCTGGTCGAACACGCCTAGAGTTGACAACGACAATACTGTGCGTTGTAATCCTTCCAGTTGACAGTTGATTTTCTCATTGATTTTGTTGTTATTCAATGTAGTTCACTTTGAAAGCCGCAAGTGGGATGAGTGATCAAAGATTTGTCTTTGAGGCACTGTAAACACCTAAAGTACCTATGTAACATGATGATAGATAATTGTTTTGATATCATATTTGATTGTATCCTTTAGTTAATGATGTTAAAGCAAGTACTAGATACGATGTTCACCCACGAATTGCCTACCTCATCATTCAACAAACATCCAGCATGGTTGCTGCGCTCCGACTAAAAGAAAAAGAAAAAAAAAGATCGACCCCAGTCACTTACAAGTTACGAGGTGATGTAACCGTGATGCTCAGGGTCAACTCACACGACCGTGCCACATCTACTATCTATTATCCACCAAATTCTCCCGTCATATTGGAAGCCAATGACACCATCTTCAAAAAAGACCGTCGACGATTAAGTTTGAATCTGAACTCCGTAGTCAAGAGAATTTCCCCGAAAAAGGCCTTACAGGTTTAATTAAACACTCCAACTTGAACTTGGATGATCCATACACACACCTACATTCTCACAATATCAACCTGCGCGCTCCGTACCCTAAATATGGTTCCGAGTCTTGCCAACGCAAGTTTGATGAAAATCGGATTCTCCCCTCCTTAGCGCCATGATAACATTGGTATCTTTGGATGACTGAATATTCATCGTAAAGGCAGGGCATTCCAATGGTTGGCATGACATATGTACACATGGCATACCGTAAGGTAGGGTCCACGACCTGGAGACAGTTTGGCCCCAGAATGTGCAACTTTCCTTTTCTCAAATACTACGACCCTTAGGTAATGTTATTGTTTGGCCCCATACCTTGCTCATTCAAGTTCAACATTCCAGACTCTCCAACATGCACGTCCCAATTTATGAACAAGGACATCACTGATTCCCTCGTTTCAAGCCATGACCCAAAGATGAAAAGCCAGTGTATATACATAACAATTTACTACTAAAAAAGAAAGCTATTGTCAATTTTAACAAAGAATATGTACATTATATCTCAAATATATTTAAGTGAGAAATTGAAACTTCTGTCCATCTTCATAAACAGTATACTTAACGAGCTCGAAGAAACTAGAATATAATAAGTTGTAATCGCACAGAATGTCTATACCGAATCTTCAGCTCTTTGTCCTTATTCTACCCGTTCACTTGTAAACATATTCGAGTTCTTTTAACAGGCGGGCGTAGCCAATTTGGAAGTCGATTTGGGTCACATAGGAAAGAAATGGAAAGCGACCTATAAACCATAACATGAATTACGGCACTGGAGTGTAAATTTTTGAATGGATGAGCAAGGTCAAGACGTACGGCGAAATTGGAGTACTGCTGAGAGTAGTAGAGGAAGACGACGTAGTCAACGATATTACATTAGCTACTGAATTAGGTGCATTGGAAGCTGTGGTTATCGTGCTCGTACTCGTGCTTGTAAATTGGGACGTAGGCCCATGAGAGGTAAAGGGAGCCGTAGTCACTGGAAGTGGTGGTGTGTCTGACACTGGTGGCGGTAGTGGAGCATCAACGGGCTCAGCAAAAGTTGGAGTGGGAGTCTGTGAGTCTCTCCTATCTGTTGATGTCGAAGTCTTAATTTCTGTGACTAGAGTAAAATTTTGAGGATTGTTACCAGGAGAACAACACTGGAAGATATCAGGTCCTGGACATAATCCTTATTCAAGATTTACAATTGTCACTTTGTGTGTTCTGTATTTTTTGTATTCAGTTCATTGTGTAACTCACCTTTTACAGAGTTTCCAGAAGGACAGTCATTCGCCATTCGACATTCTCCACCACCTCCACAAGACCTTTTGGTACAACATAGCACATCGGAAGCGTCATGAGGGCAAAACCCAAAGTATGTTTTACCCCCACCACTTTGGCAATCGACGTCCTTAATGCAAATTCCATGTTCTCCTAAGGCGAGGCAAGAGTCATTTATGGCGGCGGAAACGAGGGAAAGGAACACCGTGGTTAGGAGTAATGACCAGGCCGGTAGGAGAATCATGATAATGGATAAAGCAGTAAGGTGGGGTTGTGGGTTCCCAAGGCTCGAGTAAAGAGAGGTTGTATATATAACATACACTTTCTAAGTTTGCACTGATTGTTAACTACATCTATCATATCTCTCGTCTGACAAGTATTCGCAGGAAGAATGGCGACAATCAATATATAGTGTTTATCTCAGGCTTCGACATCTTTAATTATGTCGAAATCATCTGTGTTGAGGCTTCTTTTTTGTTGGATGTACGACTCCGTGCTAGCAGTACGTCCGAGAGTGCCGCGTGATGTCTAGAAAGTGCTTCACAGCGAGGAATGCAGCGTGTTAACGATCAATGCGGTGTCAACGTTGTTATACCTTATCTGAAGGGGATGGATGCTGAAGCGCTGACTTTTGATCCGGATTTGTCATTTCACTCGGCACGGGCAGCGCAAGTACCGTTTACACTGACGTGGTTTCACGGCGGGTCGACACCAAAGCAATGTGCATGGTGCCGCTAGGTTGCGTGTAGTGCACTATAAAACTCTTCAAGTATTCTTCGAATCCGTACAAAAATGTCCTTTCTTACAAGATCTCTCTTCAAACCTACCATTGCCACTGCTCCTGCCTTCAGAAATACTCCCGTTGCTGTATTCGTTGGTGGAACATCTGGTGTTGGCCAAGGCATGGTGGAAGCGTTCGGAGATCATACAAAGGGAAATGCAGATATTGTTATAATTGGCCGCAACCGAGCCGCTGCTGAATCCATACTATCTCGACTCCCCTCTTCTTCTCCTTCCCTCAAACGCGAATTCATCCAATGTGACGTCTCACTCATGAAGAATGTCCAAACTGTCACCAACGAGCTATTATCCCGTTATCCCAAGATCAACTACCTCGTGTTAAGTGCGGGAGTAATGACTTTGAACGGAAGGGACGAGACAGAGGAGGGAATTGATAGGAAACTCGCTGCTCATTATTACTCGAGGTGGAAATTTATTCATGAATTGATTCCTGCTCTCAATAAAGCAAATGCAGAGGAGGAGGATTCCAAGGTTATCTCGGTCTTCAGTGCGGGACGAGGCAATGGGGAAATTGATTTGGATGATCTGGGTTTGAAGAAGACTTTCACTCTTGGACGTGCTGCAACACACGCCGCAACCTATAATGATCTAATGATGGATGTATGTCAATTCATGTTCCTTCGAGGCCTAGTATATGTGTACTTATCTATCCATCCCCGACTCTAGGAGTTTTCCCTTCGCCATCCCAATCTTACTTTCATACATTCTATCCCCGGAATAGTTCGTACGGGCCTTCTCAACTCTTCCAATACCCTAGTCCTACGAGCATTAGGTCCAATTGTAAACGTTGCGTTCTTTCCCTTCATGATTTCACCAAGGCAATGTGGAGAGAATATGTGGAAGGCGGTTTATTGTCGAGGAAAAGGGTCGTATCAGGTAAGCGACAAAGCCGCTGATCTGAAAGCATTCCACGGGACCCTTGAGATGAGGGAGAAACTGTGGAAACATACTGTAGAGGCTACTACAGTGGCGTAGCCGAGAGTATGACCTTACTGCCTCTGTTAGCTTTGGCAATACATGTGTCGTACAATAATATAGATGGCCAAAACTTCGAACTGTCTAAAATTATCTTCAACAGCAATACCAGCGAGTCTGTTCTGTAGAAGCGCAATAAATCTGCAACCTAACGCAACACTCTAGCACGTCGGAATCCCACGATGCCTATAAATAGCATTGAGCTTGCCTTCATAGGACCCCCGAATATCCCTATTGAGGCTGGGTGCCAAAATCGCCCTTTTTTGGCTTTTTTGTCCGGTCGGAATCCTTCCATTTTTGTCCGGTTTCGGCACCCGGCCTACCCCCAGTCGCTCAAATTTGTCCGGTTTTTGGCACCCAGCCTTAAAATTGCTAAAGAAATCCTAAAAATTCTCAAAATATACCTATATGCTCGCCATATAGTATTCTATGTATATACATACATAATTCGCGCACCCGATGCAATAAAACAAAGTAGAGTTTTTTTATTTTCTCTCTGCCTCATTGAGATCTCAGGCTCCTACCCGGCCCTCGCGCGCTTCGGATACAGCCGGGAACCAAACAAACCAAACATACCTTCCCAAGCGCAGCTCGGGACCTAATTTTATTCGCAGTGATTATGTGAGCAGGTGAGGTTCATTGAGTCACCAGAGAGTGAATAGATTCTCATGTGACAAGGTATTAATTAATTCGTGATAACCAACAATAATATAATAATATCTAACTAAACGGCAGGCTCCTTCCCATCCCCTCGCTGCACGTGCTCGGACTGAGAGACAAACAAGAACAACGCTTACGTAAATTTTAAGGAGAGTCGAGGGGCTGGCACAATTCGACCGCCGAGTGGCTGTGTGCCGAGCTGAGTTTGAATGAGAAAGACATAACGCTCAAGGTCGTTTGAGGTTCCCATCAGCATCACCGTAACACATGTCCATTAATAGATCACGCTCACTGTTCACCTGAGTCGAAACATCCCCCCGATTTTTATTCTGTGAGTCAACTGTTGATACTCACCGGTTATCCGTGATCTCGTAAATCAGCTTTATCTGTCCATTGATTTCTTTCATGAGAATGAGCTGACACTAAATAGAGATGAAAATAAAGAGGTGGTATAGAGGAAAACATACAAAGACACTGTGTGTTCAGATTACAATGTTGTCAGCCAAAAGTATGTGGCTACCACTTCAAGGCAAAGTCAGCAATACCAGATAAAATTCAAGAGAGCACTATTGCAAAAATCTCGGCAGGGATACAATCAAAGGAACTGATAAGTTAGATGTCGACAGGGGAATTACTTCAGGCAGAGCCGAAAAAGGTTTCGAGGCGGGAACAGTTCACAAACACTCAAAGAAGGGTAGAAAGTTGGTGAGAGGAGGAGGTGATGGTGATGATTCTGAGCTGGAAGAAAAAATTGAGGAGGAAATGAATTCATTGGTTTCACCAGAGCAAGATGATCTCAATGTTCAGTTGCAACTTACTCGGCATGAGAAGCTTGCAGGGATTGTAATTGAGATTAAATCAACTAGAGCTGGGATTCATTTATCGGGCCTTCATGAGTTTACAGGGGGGGTATCAGGCATACAAGAGTAGAAGTGTGATGTGACACACTGAATTAATCAACTATTATAACTACAGTCAATTACAGTAAACTTCCCAAAAACGACCTCTTTCTTGAGGACTCAAACCCCGCTCGGTAACGCCCGGTCGAATTGTGCCAGCCCCTCGCTGCGCGAGGACTCTCCTTAAAATTTACGTAAGCGTTGTTCTTGTTTGTCTCTCAGTCCGAGCACGTGCAGCGAGAGGATGGGAAGGAGCCTGACTAAACGGTGCAATGATTACGTGCATGGACTTAAATTTAATATACTAAGAGTGCCTGGGTTCGAGCCAAGCAAGATAAAAAAAATTTCCATCTTACTAACGGTCAGCGGAGCTCCAAAATGTCGCATTTTTGTCCGTTTTTGGGACCCAGCCTCGTGCCAGTGCGGGGTTTTGGTCCGGAAAATGGCACCCAGCCTCAGGCCCTTCAAGGGTGGTTTTGTCCGGTCTTGGCACCCAGCCTCAATAGGGATATTCGGGGGTCCTGCCTTCATTCATGTTTCAGACTTGCCATCCTGTTGATGCAACTACGGTGCGGTAATCCCGATCACAGAGGATGTAGTTTATTCTGATAAGCTTTGATGACGATAACTCATTACCACCTTTCTGTATACTCACTTTCAAGTTTCCTCGTCTAGATTGAAACCAATGAATATCTACGTAAACCAAATTATGCCCAACAGATTCCTCGTAGGCAAGAAGGCACATGACTTATTTATAGCATATGCTTCTATGGAACGAGCGCCGACTGTTCCTTCTGCGCAGGTCATCATTGCTGTCCGATATGATACACCGCCATCAAACTTTCTCTGACCTTCGCAAATCTACTGCCCTGACAGTTACATCACAGCACGCAGTACCATCTAGAACTGTTCTATATATTCCCGCTACCCCTCATGTACTTCCCACTTTCCAACACTTCACGCCCTGCACCCCAACCCTTCCGGAGTTCATGTCCAATTCAGAACTAGCAGTTGCAGCTGCATCATTCGCTATTGCAGTCGTAGCCCTTGTAGGAGCACTCCTTCAACTTATGCTATCCGTTGACATCGAAGCACGACGAAAAGGCAAGCGAGACCGATTGGCACTTGGTGATTGGGCGATATCAAATCCTGAACTCAAACTCCTCATTCATTATATATACCGCCGGCTTGGATTCAAATCTCCATGGGGAGATCCTAGGATGACTGTCCCCTTCATCACCGTTGGAGAGATGGAGAAACACTTGGAGGCAGAAACTCGGGCACTTAAGCGTCCTGATCTAGTTCGGAGGATGTCAGGGAGATTGGTTGTTGAAGCATCAAATGCTCTTTCTAGTGGAGGAGGGAAATATACTGGAAGAATGTATGCTGTTCGAGAGACGACTCGAAAGATGTGTGAAGCTTGTTGGTCGGATGCTATGAACATGTGTGGAATGACACGCGAGTTTTGGAACTTGAGAACAACTGCTAGCGCCCAAGCTTGTGATGGTCAAGTTCGACCCGCAAATGCAGTCACAAATCTGCATAGCCTTTGTGGGTTTGGTCGCATCATGGGGTTGAGAGAGGTGAAGAAGGATGAGAAAAGGATTACAATGACGAATGGCGGAGCGTCCTTGTACCTCGATTTAACCGCCAGTGTTGACAGACCCACCCGAATCGCTCACTTCAGTGGATCCCCAAACGGGAGATACCTTATTGTCGAAGAAATGTCACAACATACCGCATATTCTATCTATGCGGATGCTGTATGGTCCACGGGATGTGTTCCTGATGAAGCTCGTTTATCCCCCCGCTCGAGAGAACCAAAACCCAAATTCTCCAATAAATCATTGAATATCCCTTCCCAGTTTCCTGATACTTCATCGACGACTACGTTACAACTAGGCCAAAGAGTCATATGGAACGATAGCCTGGAATTATGGGCTCGCGGACTTGTTGCTCTCATGAAGCCACCTACCAACCGACAAATCAATTTAATCGAGATGCTTGACCTTGTGGATCGACCTGTCGTACTCTCATGTATTCGAACATATCCATGGGGCTTACTAAGTCAGGCACAGAAGTCTGCATGTGGATATGCGTTATCGTGGTGTATCCGTTATTGGACACTTTGTCCTTTCCAATGCGGAGCGTTGAAACATCATCCAAGTGGATTGAGACCACGTCTCCCAATACTTGGGATCGACTATATTGGACCAGAATTCGTAACTTCACCGGAACAATCTCGTGAATGGTACCAACTCACTGTAAACACTTACCAAAACGACACGATTGTTGTCGATGAAATCGTTTGGAATCATATAGTTGAATTTGCTGGGGTTCAAAACCAAACTACAACAACGAGGGGGAATTGGGATAGCACTACATTGACATTTCAAGAGAGGATGGTTCTTGTAAAACTCTTACAAATATGGAAACTCTTTGTATGGGAAGAGTCGGGGAGGTATAAGGCATTTCAACATGCTTCTGCTTCGGCGGGGTCACAGGATCAAACGTCAGCTATACTGGTGGCTCTCACTATGGCGACTATTACAGTCGCAACCGATTCCTGCGTAGTTGGGGATTCTGAGCACAATAAAGCAGTGGAGATCGAATTTGGGTGAGGTTGTGTGGTTTTCTCACGCTTTTACCTCTTTACTTCAGACAATCTGGATCTACAGGCTGCTACTTAGTCTATAATTCCTGAGCCACAATATATTGTGTTGTGTTCCTATGTACCCAAGCCTGTGGACGAAGTACTTTGGTATTTGGAAATAAATCTAAAAATAGCCCCTCGCCGTCGGGTCGCAGAGCTCACGTTCCTTGAAGTAGTAGGCGCCAGTTTGTTGCTCGTCTTAAGCAAAAAAAAATTGTGATCAGGCACCACTCGAAACGAAGTCAAGGAAGATGTTTGTATTGAGAAACGTCATGACATTCCCTTTGTTCTGAATCCATATCTGCTGCATATATGTGGTTATTCTCGAGCCTTGGATCATGTGGTAAATGGATAATACTCGGTGGGATTAATCTTAAACAAATTCCGTCTTTTTTGGAGTGATATATTTCCCTGTCTTTGAAATCGTCGTGTAGTATTATGAACCTCATGCTCACAGCACACATAAGTGAATACATGTAGTTTGAATGTGATTAAGGTGATATTCTGCACCTTATGCCATTCGTCTTCCACATCTGCTGAATCACATCTGTCAACATCTGTTCATCAAGGAATGGCTGTCGCACCATTTTGGACGCTAGTTAGTGCTCAAAACTGTATATCGTATCCCCAAGAGTCCGCCGACTTCTATTGAAGGTTCAATCTCTTGATTATCAAAAGTTTTCTACAACAGCAGTAGTTTCTCTTTTAAGTACCCTTTTTCACCTTTCGTCTTACGCGGTTCAAGTAGCAGTGTAACACAGTATAACCATAAGGAACATCTATTTTTGTTGTGCTTTGTCGAAAGCTATAGAGCTGTATGGGTCTCTGTACCGAAATAAATGCATTACAACATCAAACTCAATACAACCACTTATTTTCTCAGAGGGTGCCTGTTGATATGTTGTAATTACACGTACATTATATATTTTTTCTCATGTTACTGAAAAAGACACATGGAAGAATTATAGAAGAATGACCGAAGCGTCGCATGAAAAAAATATTGATCAACCATTGGCGTACAGAAACGAAGAGAACGCTTGGACATTTTCGGATTGCAACCGATTCCTCTTGACTAAGGACTACAAGGGAATTGGTACATACATTGGTCTTCTTAACAGCGTGAGTCGGGGTGGTTACTAGTACTAGTACTACTCGATGAGACCTTGCCTTTGTGATAACAACATGTTTTCGCCTGAAACTCCGGAGCACCTGAGGGACCGCATGTAGATACTCTTGACGTATCAGTGTCGAGGTTTATTGATACCTTCTGATCAAAAGGGACCTTGGAAGCTGGGCACTGGGTATAATATATGAAAAGTAGACGACAGACAAGGTATGAGTCAAGTGGGGAAAGGCGGCTTTCATTCAGTTCTAATCTTGACTTAAAGGTAACGTCCAGAAATGGTAGTTGATTACAGGGTTGTGGGATAGAGAATCCACGTTATCTTGTTCCTAAAGAAGAAAATAACCTTACTATGTATTACCACATTCGGACAATCCTTTGTGGGCGTCTATTAGTGCGCGGATCAATCATTCAGTCGAAAGAGCAGAAGTCAAGTAATGCGATGGGCCTTGTATTGCGCAAACTGGATGGATGTATAAAAGCCGAGTTATGAAATTCCTCCATTCCTCAAGTTCAAGTCAGGCTACACCAACTCGAGTTCATAACCCTCTTGACTCTTGAGAGTATTTGCACTTTATTTTGCAAATATCAATTAATTCTGAATACGCTCATCTATTCTTCTGAACCCAAAATGAACATGAACTTTCGCTCTGTTTTCGCCGTCGTTGCTATTGCCTGTGAGTAACCTTCGCCTTTTCCCTCTCTGCCTCCGAATTTTAGGTTCTCATGATTATTCTAGTCGTGGCAATCTCACAAGCTACACCTATCCCCGCTGCTAACCCAGAAGCAGTGGCAGCATCTGCTGCTGACAATGTCGAGGAGAGAGCGTGCAGGTATTGGTGCTATTAACCAATGAAATCCTCAGCACATGACTTGATGGTATGTACCTCCCATGTCATATTCTCGAGTTTTCAGGAGTCTTGACATTGTTTCTTTTTTTCAGTCAAACTGGGATTTCTATTTATTAAAGCTCGTTTCATGATACCAAGATCCTCCAATGACTCGAGCTTTTTAATTTTATTTTCAATGCGAACACCAACCTCTCCCTCCCTCAAACCACAAATACGCCCATCTCTAACCCTCCTGTTTGAAATCCTCGTCGCTCTTTTTGCTTGTATCTCTCCGAATATCCCCCCAAGTTACCAGTATTACCCATTGTATCAATTATGTATCCGTAACCTTGTTGACTGAACCTTGTTGTCTCTGTCCCTCTGTATCTTACTACGTAGATGGATCTATGTATTATGCTACATACAACGCTCTTTTTTCTTTTGAATCTGTAGCAACTGTTTTTTGTTTTATATTTCGAACACGTAGATAAGTATTGTTTTTCTTTTTTGATACTTCTAAACACCATAGAAACCTAACACAAGTAACCCCTCTTCGAATTCACCTTGTAATTTCACTTTTTTCTTCTTCTGTATTTGTAACTGAAATAGAACATTAACCTCTCTTTTTCTCTTGCAACCTGTAGGCCATCGGTGGTAGGACTCGGGTGTTTCTACACCCTTGGTTCGTGCCATCAGTTAAAAGAGAGTAGATCAAACATGTTGTAAGCTTGATTTGGACGAGCGTTTGTTCTTGAATGAAAATAAGTAATGAGCGCCGAGTGCCGATTAATGATTGATACTTCCAACTATAGTACCGTATATTGTCACAAGTACGGCCAAAATACGGCACTTGTGGGAACTTGCATCCAACAAAGAATGTTGTACTATCCACATGCAAGCCCCACACGACCAGTGGATTTGGTACAACTTAAATGTCGTAAGCAGCGGTAGAAAACAACGATCTTCTTGTTCGCAACTTCGCAGTATCATTTTTTCCGAGCTTCAACTAAAATTGTTTATTCTCTACCCTGGTGTTGTACTTCAAGAATAGTGGAAGGGTCGGTAGATGTTTAAGTTTTAAATTTGGGCTTTTAATAACGTACTCTGAATCATTTTTATGATGTGATACACCCTGTATCAACGTTGCAGCTTCTCGGAGGACCTCGGTATCAGTCGGTATCCACAGATATCCATAGTTTAAATTCGGAGTTGTGTGTTGAACCTACACAATACCCCCAATCACGCGACCCATGTAGTATGAGTGAAAAAAATCATTATAACCGGGGGATTTATACTAGATACAGGCGCCACACCTTTGGGGTGCCGCTGCCAACCTTGCCTGTGAATTGATCTTATACTCAGTGTACAAATATAATCGTTTCCGTTGTAGCAGATACAATGGATGAAGGGGTTCCTATTGGGGCATTCTGGGACTGTTTTAGGAGATAGAACATCAGCAGAGCTTGATTCCAGTAAGGTAAAACCTCAGAGCAGAACTCCAGCCTGGTATATATTGAAGCTGAGGGGAAGGCTCAGACTGCACGGTAAACTAGTAGGCGGCTCTAGGTTCGATATACCGTGGGAAAGTGATGGGGACTCGTTTTGAATTATGAGTTTTTGAAGGCCTTCACTCAAAAATCATAGCACGTGAAAATCATGTGGTTTTTCGTGGAAATTTGATAAAGACTCGTTTTGAATTATGAACGACAGAGATACCTTGCAGGCAAGGTAATTTTTAGTATTTTTTCTTTGTCATTCTCGAATCTCAACAAATGACGCAGAATCCTGATGCTCTTCTTGTCTTGGAACAAAACTCGTTCTCAAGTTCCAGGCTCCAGTTACTCCGAAAAAGAGGTTGGAGTTACGAGCCCGATCAGGTGTGATGTTTCCAAATTTAATGAAAGACATACTTAAAAACACTACATACTTATTCTTGAATCTTGGTCCAAAGGTTGAGGTGGAGCGATGAGGAATGGAAGTCTCTTTCCCAAAGAAATAAGATACTGTTTTTTTCTATAGATTGAAAATGTTATGGGAGAGATGAGAATGAATGTTCTAGTTGACGGAGCGCTGGTCAGTAACTTTGATACATAAACAGCTTTTTGATAGTAGTTGTTAAGTTAATTGTAACTTGTAAGTTAATGAAGAGACGGCTATCAAAGCCCGAGCAGTTTGAATATGATTATACCAAGATTATACGCGACTTTTGCCTTGAAGCTATTGAAGTTAATGAAAGGGCTCAGTTGTCCGGCGGAACAGATAAAAATAAATGGAATAATATAAATGAAATATAAAGCCGCGTATTATGAATGCGAGGTCATATTAAACACAAGCGAATTTAGGTCGTATACTATGGTATTGTAAGTGAGACTGTGCTGTAATACCAAATACAACCAAACAAACTACGTCGCTAGCAACGTAGGCTAATGTAGTACGACAAGGTCACAACCTACCGACATCAACATGACCAAAATTGAAGACAAAGAACCTACTCCTGCCCCCATTCCAGATGAAAAACACAAACGTGACAATTACAATGAAGACGATAACAACAACAATAACGAAAACAAAGGCACAAATTATAAACTGACTTCGGCGGACTCGGAGGATGGAGATGAGGACTTGGATTCTACCACAATTACACAGTCATCGGCACCTACACTATCGTCACCGTCACAGTCGCCATGGAAGAGATTGATTTTAATTTCCATGATCCTTCTACTTTTCTACTTTGGTTTGCAATTACGTGCTGCAAGTATTGCCAAACAGAAACCTCAGATTATATACGCTTCTAGGTCTGTTATTTTACGGGTTATTTCTCTGTTGTAGTTAAATCTAACTTTGGCCATGCGCATTTCAACTATTAGGTATTCGAAAGAACATAAATTCAGACCAGCCGCTAGTCCTATTATTACAGAAACTTTGAAAGATGGAAGGATACGATTGAGAGGTGCTAATCCAACTGCTACACCTACACCCACACCTACATCCACGCCAGTGAAGAAAAGGTTTCGTAATAAAGCTGGAAAAGTGAATGGGAAGAGAAAGAGAAAGTCGAAGTCAGGGTCTGTTGTGTAGTGCTTTTTTGAGGCTGTAGTCCCTCATTCTTTAATTGTGTAAGTTGATGCTATTATTTTGTCGATATACGAATTATTGATTGAGGGAAAGCATCTCCTATTCTATTCTTATGGTCTTTTTTGTTAGATTTATATATATATCACACTTCGTTCACCCTTTCATGCTATACCACTGCTCGGTAATCGCGGGACACGCGCAGACTCACTTCCTGTAAGCATGCGTTTCATGCGTGTTTTTTCCGCTCCATTACAATTGTCGATGACGTTTCATAACACGATCCCTGAACCTAAACACTGGACGTTGGGCCTAGAAGAGGGGTTGCGTACCCGAAAACATGAGGTAGGTGGGTGCTTAAAGCCTTGCCTTGAAGTTTCTTCTTCTGATCAAATGGCACAGTTGTATCATCCGATGCTTAGCTCTGATCGTTATATATTATAGACCAACCCCAATTAACCCGTTATAGATGTTCTTGAACTTCGGTATTCCCGAATGGGTATGATTAGAACTCATTACTCCTCGTGTTAGGGACCCTTACACGTGCTGGCGGTGTCAATTGTTTATGGAAGATTTAATGGAATCAAACTTTATATAGATATAGTTTAGTATTTTTCGGTTTAGTTTATTGGAGAACATTCTTTTCTATCTAGCGCCGTCTTTACTTCTTCTTCCATCTCACACCCCCAGACCTCTTCCCTTAGCATTCCGCGCAGTACAACCTGCTTCCAGCTTACCTGTCAACTACGATACCCTGAAATCACGAGTCTCTTTTACGAACTGAAACTACCCCCAACGTTTTTGAAGTGGAAAGGATGCCTGGGTTTGGAGAATTTGATATATTTTGTAGGAACGTACCAAGCTATGCTTTGTGTAATTTGTTTTATATTCAGGTACGTGCTGACTTCAAGCTCAAGTTTGAAATAACTAATACCTACAACCTCAACGTTCCTCAACCCTCTCCAACATTGAACGTTTAAACCCTCCCCATGAATCCCCTTTAAAACAGCTCCAACGTGAAGCACCAACACTATTAGGACCAGAAAGTCAAAGACCTTTTGCTCCTATAGGCGTTAATCCGGAATGTGGGATATATAAAGTTCATTCTGGTAGGATTGGAAATGAAAATGGGAATGTGGTGAATAATGTGATTTGTGCGGTTGGTTTTTTGACGGTTGGTTTATTGATTTTTGGATGTCATAAGAGAATTGCTGCTGTTGGTATGTCTCTCTCTCTTTTTCTTCTTCTCCTTCGGTTCCTAACAATGACATGCGGAACGAACTAAAATTAACACTTACTAATCACTATCGTTTTGGTTTAGGTCGAGTGGAATTCCGAGCACTACTAGCGACGTATTTAGTTACATTATTGTTTCAAATATTGACAGTTGGAGCTTTATTGGAACAAGGTACGACGGCGTTGGTAGTGTTAACTTCGATTCATGTTGGTTTGGTTGTTTCTTTGTTTTGGTTGGTGTTGTGGAATTCGGTTACGATGCTGCAGGTTTGGGATGATGGGACTAGACTTAGTTTGCTGGTGAGTGACTTTCTGGGTCCCCTGATTTTGCTCATGCTGATGTTTTGACGTAGATAATGCATATGGTTCAGTTGGCTTTCTTCGTTGTTTCGATGTTGATTTCGCTTGATACTGCTTTTGGATTTACGAGTACCTTTGGACCTCGTGCAGGATCAGGAGAGAATTTGAATTTGGAGAGTTTGGAGAAGTTGAAGAGTATTCCGTTATTTGTGTTGGCAAGTCTATGGCCTGCAATGTACGTTTTTCATTCACTCTGAAATTTTGATATTCCAAAGTTTGATTGATTTGAATTTTACAGAGCTGGAGTGGTGTCTCTGTTTGTGTTTTGTTATGTCTCTCTTCGGGTTTTGAAGGAGAAAAGACCATTTTGGATATATATTTCAGCTAGCATTGTGTTTATGGTTGGGCAGGCATTTAGGTTGAGTCCGGTTGGAACGTCAACCTGTCAAGTGAGTACATATATCTCATATTAAGACTGTTAATTGACAATGAAATGATAGTCTTCTGGGAGAATAGCAGATGGATCATTTATTGCAACATTTTTGGAAACGATAACGTTTGTGTTGATGTACTATGCGTGGACGGATATCACTAAATGTAAGTGTTGTTAAAAAAAAGTGATAGAGATTGATGTAATGATCAACCTTGTTCTTTTGTGATAGCTTCCTGGGAAGAGGGTGTATGAATCAATGAATGATGCAGTGTGATGTTTATGATATAGGACAAGTTAAGACTTTAAGGCTGTGGTGTACAAATTGGATGTTTATGTTGAACTTTACATGAAATAAATAATTGTTTGCTCCTGAAGGAGAGCTGGACTGTAAACGGATCATTAGGTCCCTGAGAGTGCTCTCCGAACCGAGGCCTGCATTGTTTTCTGGGGGATTGTTTTGATGTGAGCGTGGGAATGGAGGAGAGTGTCACGTGACTGTGTCGTGGATGGTTGTGTCGTCGTCGTCGTTGTGGTCGACCAGCTCCGCCAAGTAATGCCCTCGCCCTCGCAATATGCTGGCCAACACGGCCAGCATGCATATCCAGCACTGTACCTATACCCATTTAATGACTCTTTTGTTCCAAAACACATCTCTCTCGCCAACGGCCAGCGGGTGAAAATAGGACGACAAACCAACCCAAAGACTGCTCCAGCGGAGAAGAACGGCTTTTTCGACTCAAAAGTACTATCACGCCAACATGCTGAGATATGGGAAGAGGGTGGAAAGGTACGTCGAGTGACTATATGCGCCTTTAAATCCTTCTGCTCATCGTTGCTCTCAGATATACATCAAGGACGTCAAGAGCTCAAATGGCACTTTTATCAATGGTCAGCGGCTAAGTCCAGAGGGGGTCGAGTCTGACCCCTATGAAATGACCAGCGACGACATTGTGGTATGTACCTCACTGCGCCTATAGCTGCCTCTGTTGACTCGACTGCCCCTGCAGGAATTTGGTATCGATATAGTGGGCGAGGATAACAAGACTATTATTCACCACAAGGTGGCTGCAAGAGCCGTGTGCATATACTCTGAGCAGGACGTCCAGGTTGCAGCCCGTGCAGAGCAACACCAGCAACAACACCAGCAGCAACTGCAGCTCCAACAGCAGCACCAGCAACAGTACGGACAACATGCTCTCATGGGTGCTGGACAGCCAGGGCAGAATGGAATGCAGTCTCAGTTCCAGTTCGTTGGCGGTGCTCAGCAACGACGGCCAGGTCCTGGGCCCACTGGACAGGGTCTTTCCGGCATGGGGGGAATGGGCGGGAATATGCGACCTCCTGGCGCCTCTGGCCTGACCTTTGAACGAATACTCCATCGTCTCCAGGGTGAACTCCAAAAAAGCCGCGACACTGGATCAGAGCTCCATTCCCTCAGCGGCACCATCAACGAGATCAACGACGTCCTCGGCGGTAATATTGTACGTCTCTCGCCTTCCTCTCTGCTGCTCTCTGCTGACTCGCACCTTCCTCTTAGCCTGCAGACGTCCTCCCTTATCCTTCTTCTCTGCCTCCTGCCCGTCCTTCTCGCGAGCCTTCACCTTCTCGTACTCAGGAGGATGCCCCTAGCTCCCCTCCTGCAAATCATTCCCACATTCACGAAGAACACCACTCACACGACCACACCCATCCAACTGGCATTCCAGAACTCCACACACTCCTCCATCGTACTCAGGCTTCCTTACATGAACATGCTGACAAGGTCCGTGCGCTCGAAGACGCACTTGCGGACCAGGAATCCATCCGAAAAGACATTCAGGATTTACGCCATATGATTGAAAACAGTCGTCAGGAACTCCTCTATGCCCGTGATCATGAATCTGAGAGAGGAAGACAAGAATCCGGCCTGTCGGAACCTCGAGGTGGATTTGACCATGAAGACGATGATGACATCTCTCATATTCGCCTATTGGATGAAGATGAAGAGGATGATGATGCTCGTAGTATTGCCACTATCATTCCCCATGAATTGGAGCGTGTGGACGAAGAGGACGAAGAACAGGTGGCTGCTGCCGAGAGGGACGACGTGGTAGATGAACATTCATACGATGACGATCGGGCTGATCCCATCGATCCCGAGGGTGAACGTGAACGCGAGTCAGATCGTCAGCGGACAAGGGAGAGACAATTTGAAGAGGCGGAAGCGCAGCTGAGAAAACAGGAGGATCTCAATGTTGGTAGACCAAGAACTCCTGAACCCATGTCGTTTGGTATGAGGCGAGAAAACGAGCAACAGCAACAGCAAGCTCCCCCCAAATCGCCACGAACAAGGTCTGGAACACTCTTAGCACCCACTTCTCCTTCTTCATCGCCTACACCGACAACAAATGAAATTCTTGAACAAGTTTTACAACAGAATGCTCAAATCGCAGCCATGGCCAAGCTTACTTCAGCATTAGAGGCTCAAAATGCTGCTGCTCAAGACACCATTACGCTTCTGCAAAGCAAGATTACGGATCTCGAACATGTTCTACAGGAGACTCGGGAGTCACAAGAAAAGGTTTCTGTTCAATTATCTCAAATCACTCCTCCAAAAATAGAAGAGGAAGAGGAGGTAGCGGTTGAGACTCCTCAAGAGGAATCACAAACGGAATCTTCACTTACGAAATTCATCATGGAATGGAAGAAAACTGTTGAAGGACAATGGAGTACAGTACAGGAGGAATGGAGGGAAGAGCGTGAGAGGTTAAATAAGGCGCGGGAAGAATGGGAATTTCGGACAAAATCACTTGACAACGGATTGGACAAGATGAATCACTTGCATGGAACTACGACTGCACTCGTTAAAGATGTGGGTCAGCAAAAACAGGAATTGGTTAGGATTCAAGAACGGGTGCAGAATCAGTTTCAGCAAGTGGTTAGTTTGAAATTTAATGGTGATGCGGTTAAACATAGCGGGCTAGTCACTCCGCCAAGCCCGAGAAGTCAAAGTTCTGATTCGGGGTATAGAAGGAGAAGAAAAAGGAGGTCTACTAGCCGTGGAAGGACAACGAAAAGTGGAAGTGGGGTTGGAAGGGATAGTGCAAATGATTCTGGGGATTCTTCGGATGATGATGCCACACTAGCGAATGAAGAAGGGATTAAAGATTCTAAGCTTGGGAATGGGACTTCCGTTAATGCGAGGTCGTTAAAAGAATCTCGGATGGCAACATCTTCATCATCTCCACCACATAAAACTACCACTACTGCTGAGGCCTCTCGTGCGTACTGCATTTCTACGCTTCATGTTGAGAAGGTTTCTCATTTTGATTATGAAGACGATGATACAGGATCTGGATCATCTGTGGAGGAAGACGATGATGATGTTGAATGCAAGAGTGAACTGGGAAATAAGGATCGGGAACGGGAACGGGAACGGGTTGCGCTGGCTACACCTGCGTCACTGACTAATAGTACGGTCAGCGACGATGCTGTGACGACGCCACCTGGGACGGAATTGGATCCGAAAAAGAGTACAAGTCGATCGGTTGGTTGCTTTACTTTGACACATCCCTTCTCTTTGACTCATGCACAACGCTACTACTTGCAGAATGCTGTGAATCTACAAACTGCGGGTGCGGTTGTGATACTTGCCGTAGCTGCTGCTGCAGTATTTTGGAAAGTACGACCAGAGTAGTTGAGAGCAGTCCCTTCGTGGGCTGTTTGATGAGATGGAAAGAGGTGGGGGATGGAGGGCAGGGGAGTAAAAAGCATTCGCATTTTTTCTGGACATCATCACATTTTTTTCTCGCATTTTACACACACCACAATCACACATACCTTCGCATAAACACACTCAAAGAGAATACACATCCGCATATAGCTACCTACACCTTCCTCCTGTCTCTTGATGCCAAAATGCATCTTCAGCACCAGCGCTACCTATACCAACCGATTACCGATTACCGATAACGATCATCGAACCTTAATCCGCGACCCCCTGGCGACCTATGCTAGAACTCTCTCTCGAAGCTTACGCTCGTACAAAATTCCAGGATTCCTGTCGACCCTGTTCAGGATCCATCGGAACTAGGAAGCCTTTTTAGTAAGGCGTTTGTGTTTTTTTCAGAGTTCTCTTGTGATGAATTTGATCCCTAAAACGTTGTCCCGATACAAGGCTCTCTCGTCTCTCGTTTCTCGTCTCCAAGGTGTCAAGAACAAGAGGAAGAGAGAATATGTGTTGTTATATCCCTCCTTTATCTCGATCGTCTCAAACGAATGAAAGTGTCTCCTATCCCATACCTCTCGAACGGAGGCAAAGGACTTTCATCGCTACTCCATTATATCTATTGTGGATCCATTATACCGTTCTTTTTTTGGCTCGGTAATAGTTTGCGGATGTGGTTTTTTGGATTACGTTTAGTTGGATCTGAAGATTACATCCGCAAATATGTTTTGTTTTTCTGCTATAAACCATAGAACCATTTTCTCTTTTAGTTTTAGTTTTGCATAGTATTTTATGATATGGTCCATATTATGATATTAGTAACTTTTTTTTTTTTTTTTTTTTTTTGTGGGGTTGGTTGGGGTGTTGAGTTTAGTTTTCTTTTAAAATTCTTAGGTTGCTTAGTTGATAATTTCTTTAGGTGACGTTTTGTGTTTCTTTTTCTTTCACTTTTGCATTACGTACATATGATTATCGGGTATCGTTTTTGTCGAGCCATTATTTATTACCTTTACGATTCATTCGTTTTTTTCTTCTCTTTTTTAGTTCTGTTTTCTGTTACTACTCTCTATATGCCAAATTCATATTTTTTTCTCATGTTTTATGTTATTATTTTTATGAGGGGTAATGATATTTTTGTTTGAGGGTCAAAGCTTGAAAATTGATGTTGAAAAGAAGTTTAACTAGAGTAACAAGTTGTGTGAAAGTCAAAGTAATCGGGTAAGATGTGGGTCACTCGAGTTGTTAGTGACACCTTTGTACAGATTACTCGTGTGGTTACTAAACAATATTACCAAAAATGGTAGTCAGAAATTACTCCTTTTCTATCTTCTACGAGCCAGCAATTCAAGTAAGTAGACAAGTATATAAACCTGTCTACCAGTTTAATTTTCTGGGTTACACGCCATCACATATTTCACTTCCCAAAACTTTGCTCATTTAACGGTTATGGACTATATCTTCTGAAAAGCAGGAAACTGGTTATTTTTAGGAATAATGTAATAGTATTTTTTTTTTTTTTTGGTCAACGAATTGGAATTTAGGATGTTATGTGTATTTAGCAAGTCAGCTACAGCCACATAGATCTTTAATCCAACTTGTTCAGATGATAAACAGTAACGGTCTGGGTGTAACAACTAACGATGAAGAAAAGAAAAGAAAAGAAAAACAAGTTGACTTGAAACTTGAGCACTTGAGCACTAGTTTTAAGACAGTCCAAATCCAAATCCAAATCTATATCTAATCCAATTATCCAAGAACACAAAAAAGAATCAAGAGGTCATAAAGGGGTAAACGTACATATTCATATTACAATGAGACTATTTTTCGCTATTGTTCTTATTAATAATCTAAAGTCCTAATCCATTGTTACCCCTTTTTTTTTGACATGGGAATGTGAATGTGAATGTTGAATGGATAAAATCACAAGGGCAAAGGGTTTTGCAAGGACAATCAACTCGGAGTAATAATATATATAGAAGAACACAAGAGTCTGTCAAGAGTAAAGAGTTATACGAGCGAAGGAAGGAAGGATTTGTGCCTGAACAAAAAAAAAAAAACAAGGCACAATCATAAATCACATCATTCAACGACTTGACAGTTTTGGGAAAATCAAAAGATCAACCCACATTCCCCAATTTATACATCTCTGCTCCTGCTCTGGAAAGTAAGTTAGGAAAGTGTATTGGGTAAATTGAGTACAATAGACTCTTTGTTAAGTCGATCTGTAGAATACTGGTACATACATTCCATAAAAAAAGGGTAAGAGAGAAAAAGAGAGAGAGAGAGAGAGAACGAATATATTCTCATCCTTTGCATGTATAAATTATTTTTGAACAATATTTCCAGCACCTCCACGACCAGTAGAACCAAATTCACCAGGAGTGTGGATGACTTGTTCAACAGATGGTTGAGTTGCCGAAGTCAAATTGGCAAAACCACCACGACCAGTAGAATGGCTAAAACAAAGGATGATTGATTATATGCGGTTGTCTTCGAAGATGATACGTACAATGGGACATCTTGAGCAGCATTGGCGTACTTCTTCCTCTCTCTTCTTCCTCGTCAATGGTAGTAGGATTGACACCAGAAACAATGTTACCAGCACCTCCACGACCAGTAGAGTGAGTTGGAGGAGAGACTGGGACAGCAGTGGTTGTAGCTGGACCACGAGAACGAGAACGGGCGTTGATGTTACCAATACCGCCACGACCGCTAGAGTGCTGATAATGACATGTAAGGTTTGAAGAAAGAGGGTGGGTGTGAAGAATACGCAACTGGAGTTTCCTGGCTACTAGCGATATGGTTTCTGATGATTTCTTGTTCTGTGACGTCTACAGGAGAAGGAAGGTTGGGATCTGGATTGTGACGAGAGGGAGAACGAATGTTTCCAGCACCACCACGACCTGTAGAATAGATGTTGGATGGATTAGCCAATGGTTCTCGTCCTCTTGAGTCTGAAAAGTCATCTGGGCCAGTATCTGGACGAGTGCGCGACTGAGAGGTAGGCCTGAAGTTGCCTACGCCTCCACGACCGGTAGAGAAGGCTTCACGGCCACGGGACAGGGAACGTTCTGTGGAATCAGACATTGGATAGTGAGTGAATGATGTGTTGTGGGGTTATATATGAGTGTGGGTCATATGTCAGAGATAACGATAAGCTTATCGCCCTCTCCTTATCTCTGCCCTTATAAAACCCCTCCCAGCATTTGGTTCCTTACCTGGACTCCCAACTTTTGGTAGCACAGTCGACACTGTGTCCTTGTCCTCCTCATACAGCGTACTCTCCGTCCCGCTCAGCGTTCTCGATAGCTTTACCCCGAATGCCGACAGCCTGTTGGATAGAGAAGCGCGACTAGGACTGGTGGTGGTGTTGTTTTCCGAGGTGATCATGTCTTTCTGGAAAGGGGGAAGGGGAGTACTGTGGATTAGGGGGAGGTGAGGCTTATGAGGGCTATGGGTTGCTTGCCTTGAAGGACATTGGGGGTGACACGTACCCACGGGCGGACCATAAGTCAGCTGTCACAGACCATTTCTATCTCATCTGACGCAATTCATCAGCCCTTTCTCTCACCAACGTTTGTCTATTTCTCAGGTCTCTAGCTGAAGCGGATCTTCTCTCATCTGAGGCTAGAATATTCAATCTCACCTTCGATTTCTCGTCAATGATCCGATGCCCATGTGTCAAC
This sequence comes from Coprinus comatus, assembly GCA_034638255.1. NCBI lineage: Eukaryota > Fungi > Basidiomycota > Agaricomycetes > Agaricales > Agaricaceae > Coprinus > Coprinus comatus. Next base: position 53,748 of record JAWPGT010000049.1, read on the forward strand.
CCTCAGAAGAACGCGTCCAATCCACGAGCAAAGGAACCCTAAAAAAAAAAACCTGCCCTGGCGATCTCTGGGAATTTGGGAAAATATGATTTGGTTAGGAGTAGTTTGAGCTAACACGGAGTGTACATTTTGTCTAAATTGTTTCAACAAGCTGGTTTAATGTCGTGAAGTGACCCAGAAATCAAATGACATCGGTACAAAGTAAAATGTCGTCATAGTGGTCAAAAATCAACTCACGCACGGACCATCTCTTAATGATCTACGTTTCTTTCAACTTACTCCTCGGGGATCGGAATTCTTGTAAAAGTCCATAAGAAGGGTGCCTTAAATGCGCACTTCATGTGAAAGAGGTGTCCGCTCGGAATTATAGAAATAAAATTTAAAGTCATCCCCATGCATTATCTGCATTATGCAAGACGATGTACGACTAAATATTGTAATTAATTATAAAACTACATGTAATCCTCTTCGTCCATATCATTCAAGAACCAATTCGCCTCAACCTTAGCAGCTTGGCAAGGGCCTCAGCCTTCTCGTAGTGCTCATTGGGCACCAAGGTCTCCGTCCCGAAGCCAACAATACTTTGGCACCCCTCAAAATTCTCGTCCGCCAGTTGCAGCCTTGCGCCCAGCTCATTCGTCTCGCGTCGGTCCTCAGGTTCAAATGCGATTGGACATGGGATACCTCCTCCTGTAAGCCTCTCCCATGTGTCCGTTGCCTCTATCAGTGTGGTCTTCAGCGCGTGAGTCTCACCTTCCCATGGAGCACCAGCTTGATTAAAAAGGCGGTTGATGAACATGGACACGGCGTCCGACAACGCATCGTAATGGAGCTTGTTGTACTCCTCTGTGCTCTTGACATAATGGAAGTGGACAAGACGGCGGTGATAGAGTTCGATCGCGTGACACTGCTTGGATTGGTCCAGCTCATCCATGTTCGCCGGCAGTGAGGGTGGGATGAGAGCTTGCGATACTCTGTCATCGTAGTTTTCTGCAAGAGATTTGGGATACCAGCGAGGACAAACATGGGTAGGATCGAGGCGTGTTGCCAGTCGAGCAGGCCCACAATCTTCAACTCATTAGAGTCTGAAGTCGTCGACACAATGACGTTGCTCGGCTGGAGATCGGGGTGTCGGATACAGAAATGAGAGAAGGCTGAGTTCTTGGAGGCGAGCGAGGATGTGATGAGAAGGTAGCGTTGGAGATTCTTAATATGGCCCAAGTGACTGCTCCTTGTACCCTAAGCCCCCCCTTCTTTCACGCTGGAACGGTAGTAGCGGTCTTCCAAACTTCCTTGCGGGCTGGTGCTGTGTTTTTGTCTATAGTCTCAACGAGTTCCAGAAAGTTCAACAAAAGAAAAAATAGAATGGCGTACATGGTCCCCTACCCACGTCGAGCTGCGATCTCCTTCCGTACCACATATGCAGTCTCACAATCTGGACCAATGGAGAAGTCCTTGTCACTGAGCGGGATGCCTGTCGTCCTGCCACCTTTGCCAAATCATGGGTATAGTAAAGGCTTCCACCAGCTGGAAAAGGAATTGACATGAAGCGAGATTCGAGTTGAACAAGTTGATGCAAGACATAAACAATATCCGATTCTTCCAACTCCATCCACACATCCCTGAGCTTCGTGCCGCTTATAAACTCCATGAACATATACTCCGTCTTTGCAGTATTGTCAGGTAAAGGAGAGTAATCGTAAACCTCGGGAACAGGCAGCCCAGAGGAACGAAGGAAACGCATTGTGGCTACTTCACTAGCAATAGCATGGAACTTGGGGACCGTGACGGGGTATGGGATGCGGGCTACCATCTTGAAGTTGTCATGCATGGTGATAAGAAACGTCCAGTTGAAGCCACCCCTCGGCAAGCTTTACAAACGCATGAACACCTTGCAAAGTCCGACCAACGGACTGTGCCGCAAGTCGACAGAGCTCGTCGACATTGAACTCACGTCTGCACTCTGCAAGACGAAGATTGTTGTTGACTCTGAATGCGCGAGATCACAGACATTAGATATACACGTTAGGAAACACGATGTATAAGACTTGCAGCCAGCGCCCCGATGAATAGTTGAAGAAATTAGCAGAGTCTGTCATGCTTGCGAATGGACGACTAAGCAGCTGCCTGTAAGTGAAGGCAGAGATTGAAGAGGAAGGATATGCTAACTGAAGCGGACAGCGCAGAGCGAGCCTCGCATGGCCAAGCTGGGAGTATTGCATGCAAAAGGCTCTCATCGCTCACTAGGCTCCTCCCATCCCCTCACGTGCGAGAAGGAACTTAAGTAAATTATATTCTACAATGAGTAAACGATTTATAGGTGAGTTTATTATATGCCCACTTCGACTCTCAAAACAAAGTTGTCGAGGCCGGAGGCTGGAACACTTTGGAGCGCCCTGACTCGGCCCTGTCTTATGAATGATAATTGATTGGATGCATACCATAGATCTGTTACAACGTTTACAGGTGGTCAAGAATTGATCAACTAAGTACTCGATACGTTTTCGTTGTTACTTTTGGATATCCCTAACAACGCATTTCTTTTTCTGCCATATTGGCCCAGGCTCCAAGTACACCAAAGAGGAGGTCCACAGATGCTTACTTTTTCGGGATGGTACTGCCGAAGGCAAGTTTAAGTACTTGTTGATCAAAAAGGGGCCATTAGATTTTTGGCGGGAGCTAGTGGGAAGCAAATTCCCACCATTTCTTGTTTTGACCTTATGTATTTCCACCTGCGGAACCCACGTGTGTATTTCCCGTTTTGAGCTCTTCATAATTCCCGACGCCCGTTTCATATCTTTTCTTCCTATCTCTTAACCCAATATCATTTAATCAAAACCTTACACCCAAGTATGATCATAGCTGGACCTGAGATAGCTAGTACATGTTAACTAATTTTCCGGTTGGATTGAAGGGGTTCTTGATCTATTTATATACAACTTCTACGATGTGGATGCTGACTCTTAATTTCGATACTCTCGTTGCCTCCTCTTCCTGAACTCAAAATCCTCATTCATTATATATACCGCCGGCTTGGATTCAAATCTCCATGGGGAGATCCTAGGATGACTGTCCCCTTCATCACCGTTGGAGAGATGGAGAAATACTTGGAGGCAGAAAATCGGACACATAAGCGTCCTGATCTAGTACGAAGGATGTCAGGGAGATTGGTTGTTGAAGCATCAAATGCTCTTTCTAGTGGAGGAGGGAAATATACTGGAAGAATGTATGCTGTTCAAGAAGCGACCCAAAAGATGTGTGAAGCTTGTTGATCGGATGCTATGAGTATGCGTGGAATGACATGAGAACAACCGCTAGCGTCCTCATGTTCAATACCAGATATTTAAGTACAATACATGTCATTACCAGAAATATATTTGAATATATAGTTTACCTTAGCATATATAAAAACCACTTTTTTACTGACGGCCCCAGGCTTGTGATGGTCAGCTAAAATATCATAAATTCAGGATCTCCCGTTTTCCTGATGCCTGGTGCCAGATTGTCTTGTTGTACTCTCATGTATTCGTACATACCCATGGGACTTGTTAAGCCAGGAACAAAAAGAAGCATGTGGATCTGCGTTATCATGGTGTATACGTTATTGGACACTTTGTCCTTTCCAAAGTGGAGCTTTGAAACATGATCAAGATCATCATATAGATGGATTATTACAACCACATCTTCCGATACTTGGAATCAACTATATTGGACCGGAATTTGTAACTTCACCGGAACAATCGAGTGAATGGTACCATCAACTTGCTGTAAGATCGTACCAGAATAGTCCCTCGGAAACGGCTGTAGTTGATGAAATGGTTTGGAACCATATAGTTGAATATGCTAGACTTCAAAGCCAATCGGGAAGTGGTTGGGATAGCAGTAATTTGTTATCCCAAGAGAGGTCGATACTTGTAAAGCTGTTGCAAATATGGTATTGAGTATGAAAACTAAGACACGGTCCTATCAGAAAGTTCTCAAACTTCCATTGGATTACATTTTTGTCCTGTTCCGACTCCCAAAGGTCATCGATCATCATTCCAATACCACTCGTACAAGTTTCTGTGCCAACTTGAATGTTGGTCGAAGCAGCACTTCTATTTCAACCTTCAAGACGAAGTCAAAGCTGAACCAATTTGAACTTTTAACATCTAACTCAGGAGCCCATAGATCAACGTTCCACCAGCCCATAAATGACTAGTTGCGGCGGCGGCGGCGGCAACAGTTCCTGTTCTTCATCCACAGATAGCCTGGGAGGTTTGATAGCTTTTTTAATTGATATCCTTGACAAACGATGGTTCCCTCTTACTACCAATCTCTAGTTGAAGGGCCAGATGGTCCGAGCGCTGTAGCCACATTCTGTACATAGTAAATGATACTGATAGTGATACAAAGAAGTCAGCTTGTGTTAGACACTACACACAATCGATGAGTCATTCCAGGAATCTATACAACTGTATCGAAAAAGATATTCTACTACTGAGTCGAAAGAAATACACTTGAGCGAGTCGCTACTATCAATGATGAGCCAGATTGTTGGCAGTTCCAGAATCTGTCCAGAGGTAATAGAAAGACAGTAAGTCTAAAATATTATCTAACCATATGAAAGAAAGGTTTACTCACAAATACCAGTTAGAACGCCTTTCTGACTGATCGACTTAAGTAAATTGCTCATCGCAGCCGGACTCATATTTCCCCTGGCGTTAATCAGGCAGGCAATAAGTCCGGCAACATGGGGAGTTGACTATAATGTATATGAACGAAATCCAAACCAGAATTTGAATACTATAATCACGCACCATAGAAGTTCCAGTGAGTGTCTTAGTTGCAGTAGTACTTCCGATCCAAGCACTAATAATGTCTACTCCAGGAGCCCATAAATCAACCGCAGGTCCATAATTTGACCAATAAATAGCAGCATCATTGATAGTGGTAGCACCAATGGTGTTTGCTGAAGCAACACGAGCTGGAGAACTTAACATTGCGTCACCTGCTTCGTTACCGGCTGCTACCGTTACGTGTATTCCCGCATTTGTGAGCTATATCCGAGTGAGTACTTCGTCATATGGATGTAGTAGTTGAAGGAGGAAGAGGATATTGGAAAACGCACGGCTGTTACTGCATTGTCTAAAGTGGTCGATGTTGCTCCATTTATAGACATGGATACAATAGTGGGTCTGGTGGAAGAGGACTTATATTGTTGGAGAATCCAATTTAAGCCTGAGACACTTGTTTATGAAACGAATAAGTCATCCAATATGTTAGGAAACGATGTAGTAGAGAGAACGAACATGTCGGATATGGCTCCAGTCCTTCAAGAAAGTACCATATAACACAATGTTAGTCAGGTCGCAACCCCTATAAGTCGTACTTACCCAGAATCATTTAATACTTTAACAGCAATCAGATTTGCCTGTTTTGCAACACCGAACTGACTCCCGGCAGCTGTTCCACTAAAATAGTGTATATTTAAATTAATGAAGTTGTGACTCAAGGGTAAAACGCACGCGCAATGGGTTCCATGACCATTTCCATCAGCATCACTGTGAAGAAAGTCAAAGTGAATAAGAGGTCAGATGCATTTAAGTATAATGATTTCGAATAACAAACGCGTATGATCCATAAGTTGCTCCCCAGCGAGCGCGTCCACCAAATTGAGACTGGGTAGTTATGAAGTCAATTCTTCACAGCATTTGAATAAAATGAATGGTTACCGTACATGAGACGTAAAGATTCCTAACAGAAATATTTATCCGTTAATTCCAGCTTATTATTTGAAGTTTTAAATCAGGGACGTACCAGTATCTAGTTAAAGTAGTCATAGTGATAAGATTAGAATCAGTTACAAAAAGGCCGCCAATGGTACGGATTACTAACCGACGATGTAAATATCAACACCTTGACCAGACCCAACAGATTCATCATAAGTGTAAGGAAACGTTAAAGCACTAGAAAGAGTCAAGTCAGTTGATTATCTTGATAATGAAGGAGAAAGTTTTCTCTTACCTGGTATCCTGGGTACTGAGCTTGGTGGAAGAACTTAAACGAGCAAGTCCCCAAGGAGCATTCGTTCTGTCAAAAGACAAAACAAATTAATCATTAGGTCATGTCCTAATACAGTACTACAGGTCAATGGGTAGAGTTTCAATTACGTACTGAGTAATAGTAGTATGCATAAGACCATCCTCTGCAATAGATTCAACATCCGGATGAGAACGTAAAGTGACAAGTAATTCCTCGTTAAAATGACCGGCAAAGCCATTCACGATACTCCATTCATGCGTAATAGTGAAATTCGATCGCTGGAGTCTTCCATTGAACTCTGTAATACGATCCAAGAAATTGGATTTTGTAATTCCAGCTTTCAACATTACGAGAAACCCTCCAGTCTTCTCGCCCTCGAATGTTTTGATATTATGTATCAAAGCAGGAGCAGCAGGACTACCGTAGACTGATACCATGAACAGTCCACTAAGTGCAAGGAGATAACAGAAGAAACGAGACATTGGTCAGGGAAGTTAGGGAGATCAAGTTACATTGGAACATAGACGTAGATGAGCTTTTATACCGTCACAAGAGGTAACTTGAGCCTCATATGGGGTCTCCAAAAGAGCACATATTACCTATCAACTTCAGGAAAGATAACATGAGCATATGGAGGTCTCCAACAGAGCACGTCCATGTCGTACCTATCAACCTATGGGGCAGGTTTTGGATGATATTCGGTAAGATTGAAACTAAAAATAACTGCCGTTCAATCACTTGGACGGCTGAACACTAGAACACACCTCAATACGTAATTGTTCAGCATTCCATTTACTTACTGTCTTATATTGCGATATTATCAGCATCCCAAGACTAAGTTTATTAATCTGAGGTATTTGGATTCTCCTGAGAATGTTGAGCTCACCACCAACTTCTATCAAAGTAGCATTCGAAAGACCCTTCGGATTCGGAATCCGGTCCTTTCACTAATTTTATCACAGTTATATGATAATAGATTATACGTGGCACGGATACCTTGGTATACTTAGTATAATGCTCTCCATATGCAGTGCGGAGATTATCAGAAAGGCGGAGGATTGTCCTTCATTCACCTCATGCCCCAGAACCTTATGTTTGCACCAAACGTAGTGTACTATGTATTTTAACGACTCGGATCAGCACATGATGACTCATTAGACTGGGGAAGGTCTTAATGGACAGGCACATAGATTGGGGACCAAGCGTAAGGTCTAAGGAGATCACTTCAAACGTTATCATTTACTCAAGAATTGCTAATCATACATATGACGAATGATCATGCTTAAGCTACTTATAGCTTTCAACTTCCGTTTCCGTTTCCTTCTCATGATCTACGCGTTGTGTGCCAACGCATTAGCCGTTCCGGAGGCTAAGAAAAGCGCGGTATATTTAATTGGATGTATCCGTAAGGGGTAACATAACACTCACGGATTCCACTCAAGACTCCGTTGGTAGCCAAACTCTTAAGAAGACTGGACATGCTAGCAGGAGATGTATTACCACGAGCACTGATCAAATAGGCAATAAGACCAGCGATGTGTGGAGTAGCCTTTGAAGGAGGGTGTAACGTGATAAGTAATCGGCAACGCATGGTAGGGATATTTTGATAACTTACCATTGAAGTGCCAGAGATATTATTGGTGGCTGTGGTACTACCGATCCAGGAACTGATAACATTTTGACCAGGTGCGAAAATATCAACGACGGCTCCAAAGTTAGAGAAAGAAGCACGAGCATCGGCGATAGTGGAAGCTCCAACGGTATTTGCAGATGGAGCACGGGCAGGTGAGGTATTAGCAGCGTTGGCATTGTCGTTTCCAGCTGCAACGGCGACATGTACGCCATTGTTGGTGAGCTTCAGAAAATGGTTGGTGAGTACTCCATTGATTGTCGACATAAAAAATTCTTACAGCAGCAACTGCGTTATCGAGTGCAGTAGATGCACCTCCGCCGAGGGACATCGAGACAACGGTGGGCCTTCCTGTGGCAGAATGACGTTGACTGGCAAAGTTCAATCCGGAAACACTTCACAAGGAATCCATTTCAGTGACTGCGGAATAGAGAGATAAAGAATTACGTACATATCAGTAACTGAACCAGATCTATATTTTTCCATTAGCATTTTCTGAGTTAATAAACGAGCTTAAGAGTTTGACTAACCCTCCATCACTGAGAACTTTCACTGCTACGAGGTTCGCAGCTTTCGCAACACCGTATTGACTTCCAGCAGCGGTTCCACTGTAGATCAATTGTAACGTTTATAACGTCAGAAGACCTTGAACAAATTTGTTTTAAATCATCTGACATACGCGCAGTGAGTTCCGTGGCCATTTCCATCAGCGTCCCTGGGAAAATGTGATTCAAAAATAGAAGTTCGGGACAATATGTATGACTTACGCATATGGACCAAAGGTCTCACCCCATGTCGCACGTCCGCCGAATTGTTGCTTTGTATACAATTAATGCCGTTATTATAACTCAGTACGAAGGTTATACACACGTGGCTTGTAAAAATACCGGTATCTGAGTTCAGGGTATGTATATCAATGGCAGGTCCTATATCGGGTTTATCGATTCCAAAAAAACTTACCAACGATAAAGATGTCAACACCGCTTCCTGCAGCTGCATCATATGTATAAGAGAAGGTAAGAGACCTTTGATAGAAACATTAGATGATAAGTGTAAATAAGAGTAGTTGTTTAATTTACCCGGTATTTTGATTTGTAAGCCTCGTGGTTGAGCTGAGACGTGAAATACCCCAAGGAGCGTTTGTCCTAAATACAAACAGGGATTAATATAGAACCAGATATCAATTATGTTGATATTTCTTACTGTGTAACCATGGTATGCATGATACCGTCCTCTGAGATGGACTCAACATCAGGGTTGGCACGAAGAGCCTCGAGTGCAGCTTCATCGAAGTGACCGGCAAAACCGTTGATAATGTCCCACTGATGGGTAATGTTGACATTATGTTGCCTGAGCAAGCTGGCTTTTTCTACGCCAGGTTTCATGGTAACAATGAACCTGCCGGTAGTCTCGCCGTCAAAGGTCTCGATGGTATGCAACGCAGTCGGGGCACTGAGGGCAGAAGCCACAAAGAGGGCCAGAGTTGTTAGTTGAGCAGAGAGGAAATGCATATTCGAATTCAGAGAGAGAGCTGTTGCAGTCTGAAGAGCTGAGGTATAATCGACGAGGTTTTTAATGCCACTGCCAAGGCTACAGAGCATGTGGATCCGTTCAACTTGGTGTTCTATCTCGCATTGCGAAATGTTGCTCTGTGAAAAACTTGCAAAAATAACATATAGAACGCACTTCACATATGTCGCAAAAAGACGATGGGATCAGGAGGTTGTTGGTTTTGGTGTATGACAAATGTACATAGAAAGTGTTCCGAAGAAGCACATGGTGAATGCTGAAGGCAGGCCGGCGTGATTATCTGTTGAATGACAAGGAATTATTTGTATTCCTCCAAAAACTGAGTTTCGTTCTCAAGACTTTTCATTCCTCAAGGACGGAACTTGGAATAGTAGGGACATCTGGCTTGTGGTACGGCAGATTATTAGTGGCCCATTCACGTCGAATGAAACGCATGTACTTGCGTTTAACGGTCTTGTGGTATCGGCGCTCGCCGTGCTTCGGATAAGATTTACTGGTGATTGACTCTAAGAAGTAATACCAGTTTCAGCACGATGTTGGAGCAAGTCGAAATAAGCTAAATTCGGAATACACGGTGAGATATAAATCCCCCAGAAGCCATGCACGCACTTGATGCATAATGCAAACCGTGGGTATCACTCCCATGGTCGCACATACAACACATGGATACCAGTACGTGAGACGTGCTTTGATTCTACTTGCTGAGATACATCAAATTTCATCTGAAATCGTAAGGGTGGTTCAGGAATAGAGGCTCAAGCGTCTCAAATCCAGCAACATCCCCAAGGGGCCGCCGGCCATGAGCCGGCCGGTGACGTCATCAAACTATAAATACGGTAGTGTAGGAGGAACCAATAATCTTCTAACTGTACGTGGGCATGTATTTTTAATGGTCAAGCTGTTTTCCTTTACATAAGGACCTAACCGAGAAAAATGGCAGGAGAGCCAGTTTCTTGTTGCAGGCATCCTATTATATCGAAACCCAGTTGGCGTGTCCGTTCGAATTGTGGTGCTGCTCAATATTTTTTTATCAAGCAGAGTGTTCGGCCGTTTCCTTAGACAAGGTTTGGGGTGAATAGCTTTGTACAATATATTAAGAAGGTATAGTGTATTAATATCTGAATCTTCTATTTTCGTGCGGTAAATGCTTGAGGTCGTGTGTGAGATGTAGGTAATAGGTTAATCGGTCCTTTATATTTAATAAAGATGTAGTCGATTAGGAGTTGCATGTCCAACTAGTGCACGTACTGTGAGAAAAGGCAAAGAAATGAAAGCAACTTATGGGCGTTGGTGCTAACAGGGGGTTTGCTTTACAAAATAGAAGCTCAAATTTGATATCCCTAGCAATATCAGTATCACCCTTTAGCTATGTACTGTGCACTACAACAAGGATGGTTTAAGCATATGCAGCAACGGTAGTAGCGAAAGCAGCATTGATTTGGATCTGGAGAGCTTGGGCCTGAGTCAACAATGAAGCCTATAAAAAATACATGTCATCAAAAACAAGCCTCTTCATGAAAAATCATGAAGAATTCTTACGGGTGTGCGAGCGATTAGAGTAGTCTCAAGAGCGTTGGTGCTGGCTTGAAGATTGGACAAATCTTGCTTGACGAGAGCGGGGATACCACCAACGGGGAGTACAATAATTGCGGGCTTCTTGCCGACAATACCAGTGAGAGCACTGTCAATGAGAAGCTTTGGGTTGGTGATAGCAGCGTTGATGGAAGCACCGTCAGTATCAGAGATGGTACCAGAAATATTCTAAGGTTAATAAATTTTCATCAGCATCGAGCTTTAATTTGTGTCAAAGTTTAGCGGTGCACGAGGGCATCGGTGTTGGTATTATAAATGACTGTCTTAGTGGTGCCAGCATTGGCGTGGATGGTCTGGAGAGTGGTATTATGAGTGAACCTATGCGAAAATGATGTGGTAATTATTCATTTAGCAAAGCCTGAGACAAGGCGTCGAGTGGTGACTTGGCAGTAGAGTCAGCCAAGGCGTCGGCGACGGTAGCACCGTAGGCAACAATGGCGATGGAAGCAAGGTAGAGGAAGTTCTTGAAAAGCATGTTGAAATTGTTGAATGAGATGTAAAAGCTCGATGTTTTTTACCACTAAAACATCTAGTCTTTTATACTTTCTATCAACCGATTCTTTCTGCTAAACACCTTATTGTGCATTGGCGCAAAATATCGAGCTTTGCTTGTGATTTTGTTCGTACAATTCTTCTACCATGAATCCAGGCAGCCGATACATTGGAAAAGAGAGAAAGAGCCAGCGGTAGGGCGGGTTGCAAACAGAATGACTTCGTATGTCGAGTAATGTCACGTTTGTAAGTTGATTGTCACCAGTGCAAGTATGTATGTGTTTAGATTTGTATCACACGGGATCTGTACAACCCTACAAAAGAAGACCTTTGGCTCCACTTTTTTCAAAACGCCATATGCAACCTGGAAATCAGTAGCAAAATCTTATTGAAACATAAAAGTGAAGAGAGGGTGATATGCTTACAAAAAAGTAGGTCCATCAGTAAAGTTAGATCATACATTGAAAGCTTTTCTCGTTAATAACCAAAATTTAACATTCTTATTCTGGAAACTTGGTAGAAGGTAAAATCAATATCAGTATATTGCTTGAACAATAGATCCGGTGACTATCCACGGAGTTCCACAACGCCTTCACGCCTGAGAATTGTGTTGCAAACATTGCAACGTCTTGATTAGATGTGTCGGGTCGAGGTATGGGAGTAAAATAGTTCTTTTCCTATAATGACTAAAGAGGTATAGTTAACCCCACACAGACACTTCAGATGACTCTGGGGAAATACATGGAAATCAGAATAAGGCCATTATCTATTTTGTTAAAAGGTTATGTTAATGGGTTAGGCGAGAGTATAGTCCGAACATCCATTTCAAGAGATGGTTACGCCTCAGTTTACTTTTATGAAGATCATCGATCATCTTTTGATGATATACCTGGGTACATAATGCTTCCTTTCGCACTCCACTCGTCAACCACCGAGATGGTGGTTGTTGTTTTCAAGAGGTGCGACGTGTGCGATTGTTCATGATTAAGTTTTCGGAATATCGCGCGCAAAGTCTAGATAAAAAAAGGCCAGATGAAATATTTGGCGAAGGGGGTGTGGTTTATGAAGGCGTTATGTTAGAGATGGATTCCTAGAGGTTCGGATCAAGACGAATGTCACAAGTCATGGTTACCTTTGTCACAGACGGTGTGATAAATGATTAATAGAAGAGCCATCGTGTGCAGCAACCCTCCTCTGTGCCCTACTCTCAATTTCCGATGGATGTTTCCTTCTAACACCTTGAAAAATAAAATACAATTCTGGAGATTATTACTAAACACCAATCACCTCTGCCAATAATATTATTGCACTAATGCCAATAACATATCACATCATCGCTTTTGCTGCAAAAACTGACGGATGCCTTCCCTCGCTTTAAAATCACATTCAAAGGGATATGGTCCTCTAGAATAGATATGGCAGGTCGTGTAAACCTTCAAACTTATTACTGAGACATCAATGAGACTTACGAGGTAACTGCACTCTCATATTCAACTTTGGGTTCAATAATGTTTCCGTTCTCATCTACAGCCTTGCATATATGGAAGCAGGATAGAAGGGAAAGGCAAGTATGACTTAAAATTGCAAGTGCCAGGGGTTTACCTATACATTTCCTGTTTTCCTTCAGTTTATAGTGTAATTGTTCTGTAGGAGAGAGAAGAACATACCGTCGACCAAAGCCAAAAGTATCATCCAGCATTTGCTTGACGAGACATTCATTGAGAGATCCTGTATCTGTCAAGAAGCGATCGGGGTTAAAATCACTAGCGTTTGGGTACAAGTTTTCATCGTTTGACATTGCCCTACCATCAATATTGTATTAATTGATTTGGTGGATAGCTGGGTAGGACTAACCAAACGTTTGCGAGGATTGTAGCTCCTTTAGGAATGTGATAACCATTATACACATCATCCTCTGTAGTCAAGTGAGGTAACGCTACGAGACAAAACGTTAGCATCTGTCAAAACGCGAAGTAGAAATTGGGACAGTATACAGTAATATATACCTATGGGAGCAACGCATTGCCACCTGAAAGATTCATAAATTACAGCCATACAAAACGGAACTTTTTCTGCGTCCTCGACCCTTGGTATTCTTCTTATGTCTTCTCCTGATTCAACGAGAACAGCATCGAGCTCCGCCTGTGCCCGGCCTTGGATTTCAGGGTGTAGAACCATGGCAAGTATGAATGTATGCATAACTGCGGAAGTGGTACCAATAGTTGCCGAGAAAAGAGTAGAGGAGACTGCTTTGAGCAATTCTTCCTCTTCTGAATTAGAAGCAATCGCATTCAAGGCTTCTGTGACGAATGATACCGTGTCTGTATTCTGCAAATATTATGAAATTAGTACCAATTTCGAGCTCATGATAGATGAGATCTGGTCTTGAAAAAGTTACACTTATACTCACTTTTCCAAGTTCCCATCGCTTTTTAGCGTCCCGGAACGGCTTTTCGAATGAAAGTTGAGTATCATTCTTCCATCCTTTGGCCAGTCTTTTAAATTTAACCCAACTGGGGGCGTACATCAAGATCGGAAACATATCAACCAAGAACCTTCCTGGAACCATTGCAAATTTCAGGTTATCAACGGCACGATTAGAAATTTTTATGTATTCATCGTCGTCTTTGTCAGTCGCTGAGATAGGAAGATTGAATGTGGTTGAAAGGGATATGGCCCCTATTTGTTTGGATATGTGAGAGAGAAATAATTTTGGAGAATGCATTATATTTTGGAGCAAAATCAGGGTTTGGATTTGGATTTGAGGTTGGTACCATTGCTGTTGAGTTTGAGAAGGAATATCATCATCTTCCTCAGCGCTTGTCGAAGTTGTAGGTAGTCGAAGAAAATAACGTGTTACAAGGCGTCGAGAGGAACGCCAGAGATTATTATAAGGCATCAATGCAAAGTTCCAGGCATAGCCCATGAGGTCCATTGCCATATGAGAATGAGGGCTAAACATACTCAGATAAGTTGGATATGAGCACGGAGATTCGATATGACCAACCGTGATGAGTAAATGCGAGAACGTCGTTCTAAAAGCTCATAGGCCGCTTCGCGAGTATTCAGAACCACCAGATGCATACCTAAAACGTTCAGGTATATGATATCTGAGTCTATTATTGTCTAAGCTTCCAGAAGTTGATCTCACTGATAACGACCCACTAAACTCCTGACTCCACTTTGCATATTGCTTCCATCCGTACTGTGTTGGGGCGTTGAATACATTTCCTAGAACTGGGAGCCTGAATGGACCTGGGGGTAATTTGTGGATTTGTTTTTGTGAGTTGATGTAGTAAATGCATAATGATGTAATAATAAAGAGGACAGAAAGCAATATGGTGGGGGGAATCATGCTACAGGCTCAGCGTTCCGGTCAGGCTGGTGAGGGCCGTTATGAAACCTTAAGCTCAAGGATGGTTGAAGCCTCGACGGTCACCGGTGCACCTTGCTGTAAGTGACAGCTGCCAAACAGCGTTAGCTTCAACCAACACGTGACCCCGGCATCCGGATTCTAAAACTAATACATAAGTGATTGCATCATAGCAACGTGGTATATCGGAGCTGTGTCGCAACGATGGATAACCATTCAGCGATGGGAGGCGATGGGCGAGTCAGTGACTAAGTCACGAAAAGTCATGTAACTGGTCATATGGTCAAATGACTAGTCAAGTTGACCAAACTCTACTAATTCCCACGACCTGTCACTAACATTGGTTGTGACTCGCAAGTATTTTGCTATTTTCCAGTGACTGTATAAACCCGTCTATTTTTTCCTTGCTAATATTGAAAGTGTACGTCTCAGTGTCAAGAAATAGAAAGTAATGCGCTGATATTTAACCAACCTGAAAGTGTACGTCTACAATACAAGTTTACAAGTTAGTTACTTTGAACATTTGTGGCATAAGATACAGTATATTAACAACCGCAATGATTGTTGTTAGTGCAGTAGGGTTAGTGAGAGCTGTTGCTTGATTTTTTGTCCTGGTAAATTTTGTCGACACACTTGCTATGTTGGGATCAGGCGGGATATGGTAAACTAATGTAGGGGTGGACAGTGTTGTACCAAACAATGACAGGCGACGAAATAGCCATTGCCCGTCGGTCACAGACGGTCACTGCCAGATGTTGGCTATTGTGACACGACTACAACCAAATATGGAAAAGAACAGTAATGATGCCATCACCAGGCAGCTCAGATCATCTTCAACACACGCATATTTGCAACAAGTAATGGTACATTTCAAAATTTACATGGTTTACATACTTCAAACCTCAAGAATAATATTCTAGACTATCACATTCAATATCTAGTTCTCCCAATCCATCTAAATATACCAAATTACATAGTTGAAGCTCCTCATCTAATGTTTTAGCAGCGAGTTGCTCAATGTGTTAGGGTCTTGTCAACCAACAATGTCTTTCCCAGGCTATTCTAGGCTATTCTACTATATTAGGCTAAAGACATGACGACGTCGGAGTTGCCAGTGACTATGGCACATACGACCAAACATTGGTTGGTACAACACTGGGGGTGGATACATTCCGGTTTTGTATACTACATCCCAGGAAATATAAGATGGTGGCCGATCTGGGCTGCAACAGTTCTCATTGAACCAAATGACTGCCATCCTGTCTCGTATGGTTGTCATCTGTATGTTCTCACCATTCATCAACAAATCCTAACCTCAACGGGCTGGGGCGGGATGCGTTTTTCACTGGGTCTCATTGGTCATTTGACTTTGGTCAAAGTTAAGTGACCAAGTTAAGTGACTTGACTTTGACTTGAGTCATGGTCAACTAACTTGCTCATCGCCGTTAACCATTCCCCAGCCTCCCGTTATGTAATTGTTGAAGTAAATATAGACATGGAGTAACATTCTATATCTATTATACAAAAGACAAGTTCTACTACATACGCACAATTGCTGCATGCAATTATTTGAGGTAATGTGGTTTGGTTTAATTAAGCAATGGTAATAAAGCTATGAGTCGGTGCCAGGCACATGTAGGGAAATAACTGACTATAAATGGTATACCGGACTTGTCGGACCGGACTTGGCCGATATCAACAGGTTCCAATAATACAATTCCCAGCTCACTCCTGTTTTGCTGGAGGTTGGTGTGGTCAAGACTTCTCATGGCCGACGAGAGCTCACCTTTGCTGGACCAACAGCCACAAACGGCATACGATGGTCCTGCCGTGACTTCAGACGTGGAACAACAGGAACCTCAGAAGACCTCGTTTTTCATTTATGTGCGTTTCTTTTGATGATAATTCATTATTTGAATGTTGATCTGTATAGAACAGGTGATTCCTATGGCAGTCGGTATTTTCTTGACTGCATTAGATGGAACGATTGTGGTTTCTTGTAAGAAGGTACCCCCAACCACATGGCTCGCTTAAATTAACACATCTTCAGCTTATGCAGCTATTGGAAGCGAGCTTAACGAGCTGCAAAAGACGAGCTGGATAGCTACCTCCTATTTGTTGACCTTGACCAGTTTTCAGTACGCTTCTTTCCCATTATTACGCGTGTCATCTCTCTAACACGACTTGCAGGCCTTTGTATGGGAAACTGAGTGATATCTTTGGGCGAAAGAGCTGCCTCTTATTTGCCTATAGTGTCTTCGCTATAGGATGTCTTCTGTGTGGTCTCTCAAGGAATATGAATGAACTAATTGCTAGTCGTGCTTTGGCTGGTATCGGAGGTGGTGGAATGCAAACGTACGCATCTATTTTCCCTCTCGAATGGGTATATCTCACATAAAAGACAGGATAGTGAGCATTATTATGTCTGACGTAGTTCCATTACGATCGCGTGGTACATGGCAAGGTGAGCCACCCGCCCTACTTTCTTTGTGATGCTCAATTCTTTGACAATATCAGGAATCCTTAATATCGTTTGGTCCTGTGGCAATACCGTTGGCGCTTCCCTAGGTGGCTATCTTGCAGATACAATCGGCTGGCGCTGGGCATTCCTCATCCAATCTCCGCTTGCCATTCTCGCTGCACTCTCCGTATTCTACTTCCTTCAATTACCCACGTCCCCCTCAGATTCCGACTTTAACTCCAATCTTAAGGCCAAGTTTCGTCGTGTCGACTTTGGTGGTGCATTCACACTTGTCTTTTCCGTTTTCTTCCTTCTTCTAAGCCTCGATAGAGGCGGAGATATTGGATGGGATAACCAATTAACGATATCCTTGCTCGCCGGCTTTGTCATCTTTTCTATTGCATTTGCGTTCGTCGAGAGCAAGGTTGCACCAGAGCCGCTTGCCCCTGGCCGTTTGATTTTCAGTCGGTCTCTTCTAGCTTCATATTTGGTCAACTTCTTTGGTATTGCGGGTGCCTTTGCTCAGCTATTTCATGTATCACTTTATCTCCAGGCAGTTCTTGGGAAATCTGCCTCGGAGACTGGTGCTTGGCTTGTTATTGCTGTTGTTTCTGCCTTGACGGGTAGCCTTAGTGGCGGTTTGATTATGCAAGCTACAGGAAAATATTATATTCTCACATGTGTGGGTTACATACTTCTTTTCGCTGGTTCAGTCGTCGTTTTACTGGGAACGGGGTACATGAGATTACCGAGGTCAACGGTAGAAGTTATCATTGGTAAGATGATTATCACTAACGGGCTATGAGGGTAATAAACTAAAAATCACATAAGGTCTGGCCATTTCCTCCCTCGGGAATGGAGGCGGTATTACAACCAGCTTGATATCCCTGATAGCAAACGCTGGAAAGACCGATCAAGCAATAGCAACCGCAGGTTCGTTACTTCCTTGCACTGAATATATATCGAACCCCACTTAATATCCGCCAACAGTATCTTATCTTTTCCGTTCTTTGGGTTCTGTAGTAGGACTTTCTGTTGGAAGCACTCTTATTCAGACAACGTTGCGATCAGTGTTGCGTAGAACTCTGGAGGGTAGAGACGTAGATGAGGTGAGATATCTTCCCTTTTTCGAATGATGATGTACTCTCTGCTGATTAGCACCAATGCCGCACTTTGCAGATCATACGACATGTCCGAGAATCATTGGCATATCTAGAGACGTTGGATCCTGAAACCCGGCGTACCGTGAGGTCTGCATATGGAGATGCAGTCCATGTCACGCTGGTGTTTACAGTGGTCATGAGTTTAGCTGCCTTGATCTCTGCTTTCTTTATTATTGAAAAGCCTCTCAATCGTTAACGAATACGAGGAAATAGTATTTATAACTAGAAATTTCACCTCCAGAATCTAATAGATTATGTGCTTTACAAAACAAAAGAAGTATGGTGCTCTCTTGGTACCTGCCTAGCACTGTCTATTTTTTGCCGATGATCACGTGGTACCGAATTTGATCCGGGTTAAACTTAACGTAAAACCGAAGTCTTGGAATCCGACTCCCAAAATTCCAGTGTTTATCTCCTGTCTTCACAACTACACTTACACGGATAAAATATCCGACATAAGCAGGGAAATCATCGAACTCAGAAATCATTGTCTACTTTAACCCTTATCCAGCCCGTTGCCGTTTCAATGCGGAGTAAACTGCGATTGTTCCCTGCTCAAGCGCTCGCTGCGGAAGGCTATAGAGAAGTGAAGGAATCAATCAGAAACCCCTGTCCTCGTGAAGAAACCGCGCACTACAACTAGAAGGCTGTACGGAAGGAGAAGGAAGACCGTGTTCCCGAAATTCCTCGTTGCTCAAATTTTATTCATTCTCGTCGCTAAGCTAGTTGTTCTATCTTCGATTAAAGGCGTTGATCCTTTCTATCCTCAACTATAACATATAATAACGGAGGACAGGACCGAGACCGATGACAACGTGATGAGTGGAGACAATTCTGGGACCTCTGAGAGACAAAGAGTGTCCAACCACGGAAAGAACAGGACTAGGTGTGAGAAGGAAGCCCTACTCACGCATCATCAGATGACCTCTCGCCAACATGCAACCCCTCCACCTACACGCAACGTACATTCAATTTAGATATTCTTAGAACAACCTTATTCCATGTGTTTCCCCAGCATTCTTTCAAGCAGTGGCCGGAGTTAGGAATAACGATTTCTTTACCAATGTGAGCCTATTTCAATTAGTTTACCCCAGGCGACATTAATTTTTCTACAACGGAATTGATGGAAAGTGCATGATCACCGAGGCGGAATGTTCACCAAAGCTAATCATATTGCAATCAGGGACTGCTTGTTCGTACAAACTGAAGGAACAGGTATTCGTGAATACTACTTGGTCTAAATTTTACTGGTCTAAATTTATTCAATGTTTGTGTTCAAAAAATCAAGGTTACCTTCTCGAGGTAACCGAGACTGTGTATGATTCCCCCGTGGAGCTCCACAGATGAAGGAAGAACGTACTTTTTTCTACCACCTGATCCCGTCGGTAACCTCAACAACGTGTGACCCTATAGGCTGTGGTTTTTGATACTAACCATGCTATGACGTTCCAAAGATGACCTCGGTTGCACTCAATCACATCAATGCCCATTTCAATCGTCACCATTTTTTGGTGTACATTCTGTTTGACAAGTCCTTCTCTTCGGAAAATTGTTTCGTTTTGTCAACGTGCCCTCGTTTTCAAAAATCACAAGCTTCATAAATGCCTCGTCATCCGTCTGAAGAGCTCTACAATAGTGGAAGGCCTGATGAGGAAAAGTATAAAAGACTAGGTGCTTTGAGCTGTAAGAAAACATCGAACTTTTACATCTCATTCAACAATTTCAACATGCTTTTCAAGAACTTCCTCTACCTTGCTTCCATCGCCACTGTTGCCTACGGTGCTACCGTCGCCGACGTCTTGGCTGACTTTGCTGCCGTCAAGTCCCAAGTTACCGCTCTCGACGCCTCCATCGCCGCTTTCCCCAACCCCGGGGGAACCTTGTCTCAGGCTTTGGTAAATGAATAATTACCACATCGTTTTTGAATACATTCATGATCCCACTCTCCAGACCATCCACGCCAACGCTGGCACCACCAAGACCGCCATTGATAAGACCAACACAGATGCCCTCGTACGCGCTCAACTTTGACGCAAATTGAAGTATACTGACTTTGACCGTAGACCGTTCCTACTCCGGTCTCTGAAACCGACGGTGCTTCCATCATCGCCGCCATCACCGACCTCAAGCCTCTCATTGACAGTGCTCTCACTGGTATTGTCGCCAAGAAGCCCGCAATTGATGCCCTTCCCATTGGTGGTGTCCCCGCTCTCGTCAAGCAAGATTTGTCCAATCTTCAAGCCAGCACTAACACCCTCGAGAACACTCTCATTGCCCGCACTCCTGTAAGAATACATCGTGATTCTTCACAAAAGAAACTTGTACTGACGAGATTTCTTTTTACAGGCTTCATTGTTGGCTCAGGCTCAAACTCTCCAGGCCCAAATCAACGCCGCTTTCGCTACTGCCGTTGCTGCATACGCGTAAATTATTCTTGTTGAGTACTAAGTAAATTTGTAGCTAAATAGTGATATTTGCAAGTAATAATATCATGGTTTGAAGCATTAATATTTCGGAATAAGTGCCATCGCGCAAACTAAATTTTCCGATATAAATATCCCATGTATTTGTGGCCAGATATAGGACGTCAGCATGTCTGTTCTAATAATAATCCGAATGGCATATTCTAGAACACGGAAACGGCGTATAAATACGTAAGCTGCAGCTGTAGAAGTCCCTTTTGAGAGAAGTGTCATTTATTACCCACGGAACACTCCTATAAGCCCCTAAATATTTGTTGAACAGGGAAACACCCTGTCCTTCTTTACTTCAAGATATGCTCTTAAGACAGGTAAGAAAGCAGGGCTGTTTAATCTGAGTATACTTCTGTTAAGATGGAAAATTCGTTAGACTCTCTTCAATGGGACTTGCGTACACTCCACCAACAGGGCATACGCACAAACTTCCTCCAAACTAAGAAGATATATTCGAGCCATACATGACAGCGTGGGATATCGATTAGATTATTTCACATATCAATATCCGATAAAGAACTTAATAGGGGGCCAGACTTCAAAGCAACCGCCCAATGACTTCCCATCCGCTTCTGAACGCCTTCAAAACCAACAATCCCGCATTTGGTGCATGGCTAACGTTGCCTGGGGTATTACATGCTCGTACACTTGCCAAGTCTAGCCCACATCTGTCTTGGATCCTGGTTGATTGTGAACATGGTTTAGTTCCTCTTGTTCCAGGAGCCGCAGATAGTATATCAGCAATTGAGGGCGTAGGTCCTAGTCCACTCGTCAGAATTCCAGCCACTGGAGTTAGTAGTAGCACTAGTTGGCAGATAAAGAATGCACTTGATGCAGGTGCTCGTGGAGTGTTGGTACCAATGGTGAGTTTGCATTGCAGTTTTGATTATTCCGGTATCTCGCCACTGACAGCTTATCGCGAGGTTTCTAATGCGGAAAAGGCCAAAGAGATTGTTATGGACGCCAATTTTCCTCCAGTTGGTCGGAGAGGTTTTGGTAACCCCTTTACGCATGATACATGGGGTGTTTCTGTCCAAGAATACCTTGCCACAGCGAATGATAATATCGTAGTCATGGTTCAAATTGAAACGAAGGAAGGAGTTGAAAATGCACTAGAAATCGCGAGTGTCAAAGGAATCGGTAAGCTCACGGCATCAGTTATTCCGGATTATATTCATGACGCTATATATCGTCAGATGCTCTATTCATTGGACCGTATGACTTATCCATCTCTCTCGGGTACCCCCCACCATCACCGGATCCGCATCCCGATGTTGAGAGGATTATCCAGAAGATCTTACGGGATGCCCATGCCGCTGGCAAAAAGTGGTAAGGGCGGGATTTATTTTTACTTCTATCCCCTTATTGTATGTAATAAGTGAATGACCATGCTTTACAGCGCCATGTTTTGTACTTCTGGTGCCCAGGCCGCGCAACGTGCCGCACAGGGCTTTGATATGGTGAGGTTTTTGTTATGATAAAAAACCGAGCCTGAACTCAGCTCACGAAATTACAGATAAATGTAACATGTGATATGAACGCGATGTCTGAGGCAGTCGCTTCACATTTGAACGTCGCTCTTGGAATGCCGAAATAGTCCTGATTCCTGAACCAAACGGATGCATTGTTATCAAATACAGTTTATGAAACGAGAAAATTTATTCGACGTAATATCGGTTGGGGTGTGTCAAAGAACAATAAGAAAATGAAACTTCAATGAAACCTTTGGTGCAGAATCAGTTATAGATGATTGTAGTGCGCATGTGGTACTAATCTTGTCATTTTCTGAATCTTTGTGGATAGATTACAATTAAACCATTGGAAGAAATAACAAGAGCCACATACGATATGTATGACAAGTAAAAGTAAAAGCCCAGATTCTGAAAGATGGATTCCCGGCATTAGACTGGATGTCCGCCGATATACCTAATTACTGCGTGAGGTTGGCAGCTTGGTGTCAGCAGGCAATAAGTTGAGTCGCCGAAATATCAGTGCTATTTTCTGAGTCTGAATTAGTATGAAGGTCCGATTTTCCCCACCCTAAGTCAGTCAAGCTCTAGTTGAACTTGACATTTGGAGCCTGTGGCAAGCAAGTGACAGTGATGACCTTCCGTAGTGTTTTGAGGATGTACAGTCCCCAGGCACACCACTTTTTCCCCATACATACCATGCACAAGCGATTCCAATCTTATCTCACTAGCTCAAGCCACAACCTATGATGATCATTACACTATATAGGACCATCCTGATCCCGCTACTCGATACTTACGACATGGAGAAGTTTTACCTCAAGGAGCATATGTTTCCGCTGACTTATCAGTTTGAAACCCCAATTAGAAAACGGCTCATCTATGCTATGTGGCTTGCTACTTCCTACACGGCATTCTATCCTCCCGATAACCCAGGAAATGGCCCTCGAATGGGAACACCAAGGAGCGGCATTTTTGGGTGGCTGACCTGCTGATCAGCCTCTGATCCATCATATTTGCTCATGAATGCCATAACATTTCATTTCAGATTTTCGCTGACATCTTTGCAGCATGGCATCGGAAGAGAACATACCTCCGATGAAGATGCATTTACGTCGAAGGAGGTAACTAACCCTTCAGGTCCAATCGGGAGTATCTACCTTATAAGAAGGGAAACACATGGGTGGTAGGATTTATTACCTTCCACCGGTATTCTTCTCTTCAACATGGACTACAGCTTCGCTCAACTTGTGCTGGTTTCTATTATCATTGCTACTGTCTCCCATGCACTTTACAAAGACAAGACCAGGAAAAAGATCCCTCTTCCTCCTGGTCCTGCCCGACTTCCCATCCTTGGAAATATTTTCAACAAACCTTCCGTATCCGAATGGGAAACATATGCTGACTGGGGGAAGCACTACAGTAAGTCGACTAGCTATACTACCTCTGTCAATACTCGTAACTTAGTCTTACTGTTTTTTAAACAGATTCCGATGTTATCTACATGGAAATGATGGGTACACCACTCGTTGTTCTCAACACCCGCCAGGCTGCTAGTGATTTACTAGAAAAACGTGGCGCAATTTACTCTTCCAGAGGACATTCACCCATGGTTCATGACCTTATGGATTTCACTTGGCTCTTTGCTGTTATGCCAAATAACGACGGCTGGCGTCTCAGGCGACGAGTTTTGCAACGTTACTTCAAACTCAACTCGGATGATATCGATTCAAAGTCTCTTAATAGTGTTCAATTGCAGTGGCAACGTCCTCATGAAACAAAGTATATCAACCAACTTCTGAAGAAATTAGTTGATACTCCCGACGAATTTATGGAACATCTCGTCCAGTACGTAGAGATTCGGTAACCATATATTTTACCTATACTAATCAAGACATTTAGCATGGTTGGATCCATTTCTCTATCAACAACATTTGGTCTCCCGATTCTACCTAAGAACGACCCTTATGTTCAGCTATCCGAGACCGGCGCAGAGGGTCTCAAACAAGCAACTGTTCCTGGCGCGTTTTTGGTTGATGCTTTCCCTATCATGAAGCACTTCCCCAAGTGGGTTGGATTCCAACAAAAGGCCGCTCAATGGAAGCAAGATATGAGGGATATGCTTGATATTCCATTCAACGATGCTAAGAAACAGTGGAAACAGCGTTTACAGGTATACTTAATATCCCAATCATCATAAAGAGCACTACTGAAGGCCTACAAGGAAGGAAAGCAGGGAGGACTTGTATCATTCGTATCTGAAGCTCTTGATGATATTCACTCTTCGCAAACACCGGAAGTTGCACAAGAGGAGATTATCAAACAGATTTGCGCCACAATTTTCATGGGTTAGTGGATGATGAACCTGACCTGTTTCCAAATGTATCTAACATTCGTTGACGCATTTAGGTACCGTTGGTACTACTTCTGGAGTCATGCATGTCTTTATGCTAGCTATGGTACACCACCCTGATATCCAACGACGTGCACATGCCGAAATCGATTCTGTACTTCGTGATTCTGATGGTAAACTCCGCCTTCCTACTCATGATGATGAACCCCTCTTGCCATATTGCACTGCAATTGTGAAAGAGATACTTAGGTTTGCATTTTTTCTTCGTCACTTTTTTTTTTTACTTGGACTAACGGATCTTACCATTCTAGGTGGCTGCCAATTGCACCGATAGGTTAGTGTCTACGATACATATTTGATTCTGAATTAACAATGCATCATTTACTAGCCATTCCTCACATGTCTACAGAAGAAGATGTATATAAGGGCTACACCATTCCCAAAGGGTCAATCGTAATCCCCAATTTATGGTATGTTTTCATTTATTATTGATTACGACTCGGCCAGGAATAACTAAATATTTGGCATGCAGGGCTATGTTGCACGATGGAGACAAATATCATAACCCATTTGCTTTCCTCCCTGAGCGATTCTTGAAGGAGGATGGATCACTTGACTTAGAACTTGCAAGCGACGTAGAGATCGGTTTCGGTTTCGGTCGCAGGTTAGTATTTCTGTTGACACTTGGAATTCACCGGCTGATTTCTCCAAATAGAATTTGTCCCGGAAGACATCTAGGAAGCTCTATTGTTTGGCTTGCTGCCGTTTCAATCTTGGCTGTCTGCGATATCGTTAAGGCGAGGGATGAGAGTGGAAATATCATTGAACCTGGGATGGAACTCGAATCAACCGTAATCACCGCGTATGTGCTCGACTTTTCCCTCACCCTCTTCTTTTAGCTCACTACCACTGGTGTTAATAGCGGCCCAAAGAGGTTCAAGTGTTTGACTAAACCTCGATCTCAGGAAGCTTCTGAGCTGATCGAGCAATCTGCCATTGACAGTGAACTGATCGGAATGTAAAGAAATGTAAATTTATGTTCAATTATTGTATTGCCAATTATTATCACCCTTCGTTCTTAGTCCTCTCGCATCCTGTCTGTCGTGTACATAACCTTAGTAAAATTTTGTTAGTTAGTAGTGTTGTAATGAATCAAGAATTGTAATAAACTACTGAGTACCCTTTGCTTTTGTAAATAAACAAGTTGGCTACGTTTAACCCGAAACTCCGATTCGATCGGATTGTACCCACTGACGTCATCAACTCATTAACCTCAATCTGGAGTCTGGACAGGATAAAGCAACCGAAAGTTCGACTGAAAGTGTCACTCCAATCATTAGCAACAGGCACAGACCCTTGACGACATGATGTTTCTGGTAATCTCTCAAAGTCAGGCGGGCGTCGAAAAAAAAAATCAGTGGGTTTAACAAAGAAACGGAATACAACTTACACCCTGCATTAACTTTCCACGCCAGCGAGTTCTAGTAGAGCGAATTTTGGAATTTGACCTGCTCGTAGTAAGTTGAAGTACCTAGAAATTTAACCTTCAATTATCTAGGATAGAACATGAAGAACAAAGATGTTGCGGACGAGTTTGTATAGAACCTGCAGGACGAGACGATCCAAGAACATTCCTACCCAACGACCCAACCTTTGCTAGTACATTTTATCGATATGAAGTTCACTCGAATTCTTGGTCTATTTCTTCTAGCAGAATGCACCTCTGCTCACTATATTTTCAACACTCTTACACCGACTGGGGCACATCTATTAGGGCTATTCGCCAACCTATCAACAATTCTCCCGTCAAAGATTACTTGTCCACGGATGTGACATGCAACACAAATCCTTCGCCCGCTGATGAAACGGTGACCGTGGCTGCTGGAGGTAAGATTGGCTTTAGAGCAGATCAAACGTTGTTCCATCAAGGCCCTTTGTCTATCTACCTTGGAAGGCACCTTCGGACGTTGATAATTGGGACGGAAGTGGCCAAAATTGGTTTAAGGTAAGTACTGTTATTCAATTATTTATATCAATGTATATTGATGAAGCCCTCAGACCGCGGAGTGTGGTGTGGAAACTTATAACCCACTTACATTCTATGCTTTGAATAAATCTGAATTTACTACAACTATCCCGAAAAACGTTCCATCTGGAAATGTGAGCTTCTTGCGACCATTCTTCATTGTTCTTAAGCTAACAGTTTCGATAGTATCTTGTTCGGATTGAACAGATTGGACTACACTTGACTGGTTCACCTGAGGTCTTTGTATCCTGCGGACAGATTAAAGTAACTGGGGGCGGGTCTGATAGTCCATCAATGGTCGCTATCCCTGGATATATCAAGAGTGGAGGCAAGTTTCTACCTCTTCATATCCGTTGTGTTGGTATTAGTTAGCTTATAATCGCATTTCCCCAGATCCCTCAACTACGTTCGATATCTACAATAACCCGACATCTTATAGGGTAAAACCTCTTCATTATTTTGAAATATTTCTTACTTTGTTTCTTTTCAGATGCCCGGACCTGCCGTATACCGTGGATGAATTGGGTGAATTGCATGATATGACTTTAGATATTAGTACTTCCCGGTCCTTGTTATTCTTGTCGTATTACTGATTCATCATTATCATGACTCAAAAAAATGACTTGATCCTATGAAATGTTCGTTTTGAAAGAAGTGATGATCTCCTCTTGAAATGCCACAGTTTTTATAGAACATGATTTCTGGGAAATGAACAAGCGCCCGTGTTTGTCTGTATTGTGCATAGGCTTTAGGTTACCCTGAATAATTGTTGGATTATACCCCCCTAACATCCGTGTACGAAACATGGCATTCAGCCAGAGGAATGGATTCACAGTGGTCGAACAAGACGCATCAAGTAATGGTTCGTACACAACCCTGGGAACGTCATCATAACGCTCACATATAGACTCATGGGAATGTAACGCAACCTGTCCAACTGTCGGCTTCTTAACTCTTCAATTCATTGCTCTCGCCATGGCACCCCGAACACGTCGATACTCTACTCGTTTAGCAGATATGCAGATAGACTCGGATGTCTATATGGAACAGGATGATGAGATAGATGTCGAGAACTATGATGACGAACAGGAAGTAGAGGATGCTGACGTAGAGCCAGAAGAGGACGAAGATGAGGACGAGGACGAAAAAGACGAGATACAATCGGTATGTTACTCGCATGTCTACGCGTAACTTTCTCTCAAGTTATACCAGGAGGATGAGGACGAGGAACCAATTCCCTCGCCAAGAAAGACCCAACCGAGGTTAAGAATCAAACTGAAGCTTGGTGCCAATAAACGTATCACTAGCTCAAGCGACAGTACTGCTAGACCTACTCCTGAAGTTGAAACCACACCTTCAAGGACGCGGACAAGAAAGAAAATTAGATCAGGTATCCTTAGTTATTGTTTAAAGCTTTTTTCGCGTAACTCATCCTCACATACAAGTCCTTGAATCCCAAGACTCTGATTCTCCAGAGTCTGATGACGATGATGAATCTGGCTCCATATCGCGCACAACAGGTCAACCAAAACCAATGACTACCCGTCAAGCTGTCCTGGCGAGTGTAGTAGATTCGAGCCATGTTTCACTGGGTAAATATTGCACCTCCATGCTCATAACCGTAGTTGATTTTTGACTGCTGTGCAGGTGAAAGTAGCCGAAGCAAGAAGAAGGTCTTAAATGAATCAGAGTTAGCACTTAGAAGAGAGGAAACGGCGAGAAAACGGAAAAATCTGACAGAGAAAAAGCTTGAAGATGAAAAGGTAATACGTGTGCAATTTTTGATTTGGCATTCTGTAATTAAATATGTGTTTGTCAGGTTGAAACCATCAATCGGCTATTGAAGAAGCAATCTCGACCGCGCAACAAGCGTGGAACTGCATTAGATGATCGCTCACCTATGCCCAGCGCTAATCTTCGGAAAGGGAAGCAAAAGGCAAAGGAAGATGACGGAGAGGAAGGGGAGGAGGTATTTGAAGAAGAAACTATGCCAGCCGTTGAGGAAGAAGTGAAACCTACCATGTATAGATGGGTATCATCGCAAACTGGTGGTGAAGGGCAGGAGATAAAAATGGTTTTAAGCTTTTCGGTTCCACCTAATGCTCTTCCTACGGTACCATCGGATCCCGGGCTTAGGCCACCAGGACCAAGTCGTTGCGCTGTGACAGGCTGTCAGAATCCTCGTAAATATCGTTTGGTCAAGGACTGGACAATTGGTGCCTGCGGAATGGATCATCTCAAACTTCTAGAAGGCTAACTCGCTGTACGGCCTTTTTCTTGGTTTCTTGTTGCATGTGTATCTTTTTACTTAATTGGTAGTTCGCCACCCTCTGAAATCTTCCTCCGACGTCGCAACATACTTATTGCCGAACATATATACAAACAATCTTATGAACACAAAAAAAAACGCCAAGATTCTTAGTTTCTCCGATGTATTCATTTTGTTCAGCGTCCAAACCAAGTTCAAGCTGATGGAATGGCACAAATGCAAAGAACTGGTAATTGTGTGTAATTTATTTGAAGGACCTGGGAAGAATATCGTCATTTAGACCCGATGACAATCATGTTGCACCACGTTGCAATATGGCGAATCCACTTGCAAGTAGTACGCATCTGCATAGTATATTCCAACTAATACTTCAGAAGCGTGAGTTTCAATTTGAACTGTTCGAGTGATTTTTTATCCTATCCCGACTTCCAGGGGCAACAGTCGTGTCTGCTAATCATGAGAATGCGACCCTAGGGTAAAATACTCAGGCATTCAGTTATTAAACATCAGCAATATATATCTGCGCATATACAATCTGATGTTGTTAAAAGATAGGGAGTAATACTCACGGTATGTATTATCCTCAAATCGCTGTCATTGTCAGATGAACAGAAACTTCATGATTCCCGTGCCATAATTCTCAGGCCTGCCGTCGTTGCCATTGACAATCCCATGCAGTTTTTGTCAAACCACGAAATCACGAAGCCGCGATGATACCTTCCTTTCCTAGTCTGAAGAACGCCACCTTCGAAGCTACATCCCTATCAATACCAGAGATTTAATTATCTCATTATTGTTATAGCTCCACGAAAGTTATTAGTGGACCAGGTATTGAATAACTAGGGTTGATTAAACTTTTCCATAAGCGTCGCAATCAGTCTTGACTAAAAATAAAAATATATTGATAGCCACAGAACAATCCAAATGTGATACCTTGGTGATACGCGAACTCGTTGTCAAACTTACCAAACAGCTTTCAGGGATTACTCGGTTATCAATAAGTCTACTGAATTGGGGAGTCGGAAACTGTAAAACATATGTTCTTCAGGTGATCATGTGCGGAGCAAGAAGCATTATGATTCATCAACGACTCGGATAATCTGAAGGGTGACAGTGGGTGCAAAATATAATGTTGTCATGCTGAACCAGGAAAATATGCCCGAAATCAAAGGTAGAGAAGGTCCAGTCTCTCCATTTGGGGTTCTAACCCAGGAGACATGGGAAAGTTTACCCTTGACCTCGCCACAACCAGTCCAGCTCCACGAGATCCATTCTATTTTGAAGTTCCGTAACCGAAAAGAATGCAGATGCCGTGTAGTAATAAGAATGAGGACCCAAATGTAATGACAACCCTCTTTCCTTGACTCGTTTGTTCCAGTGGATTATTGGTACATTCAAGCCCTCCAGCTGTCGCACAAAAAAAGGGTCGTTAGGACTTCAGAATGGCGGATGCACAATCTTCAACGTTACCGGACGTGCGATTATCGTAAGGGCTATCTTGTTCTTGGGAAGAAGAATTTAGTAGTAATGGAGAAGTAATGGCGTAAACGTTTAGGTACGGCCCTATGCTGATTGGGGTGTTCATTAACATGATTCTGTATGGGGTATGTAGTGCCTATTATCGTGACAATGACGAGAAACCTTCTTAATTCCTGACCTTTGACTTCTTACACTAGGTTTTGATAGTCCAGGTACGACCATTTCGAATCTCTATTCCCATTCTCCTCATACTCAACACTTACAGACGTATACTTACTATCAATGGTATAAAAGGTGAGGCCCGCACATAGTCATCTTGGCTCTTTATGCATGAGACTGATTGCTGCCAGTGATGCCAAATGGATCAAATATCTTGTGGGTACTCAAAATATTCCATCCCTCTCAAGTTGCTGGCATTCTCATACTCGGAAAGGTATTTTATCTGTTCGTTATAGAAACAGCAAATACGGGATTAGACATGGCAATGATGTTTCAAGCTTTAGTAGAACAATATGGTAAGATGTCGGTAGTTGACTTAGATATAATTCTTACATATGTGCAGGATTCAAGCTACAGAACTTCCCACTATGTGAGTAAAAGATAATCCCCTATCCATTCATCAAAGTTTATTTCTAACTCTCTGTAGTATTCGCCGCAGGTAATCTCTCAATAAATCTCTGTAAATTGAAAAGAGAATGATGTTGGACATATACCTTTAGAGCCCTTAACAGTTGTAAGTAATAAATCATCTACTGTCTGATTTTTAATAAGCTCGCGTGCGTGCCTAGGTACTCATATCCACTCCCATCCAACTCTTCTTTGCATGGAGAATTAAGCTTCTCACGAAACAGAATGTTCTCGCGGCTTTAATTGCTGTATTGGCCTTCACTTCGCTTGGTGCGTACAGTGCAGTGTTGCGAAGTATTTCGAATAACACAAGGCATAACATGTTTTTTAGGTGGAGGAATATGGACCACCGCCAAAATCGCGATTGTAAAAGAATTCAAGAGAAAGCCAGAACTCCACGCACCTGCCTTGCTTTGGTTTCTTACCGCTACTGTTGCCGATATCTTGATTACTGCTACGCTCGTTATAAATCTGGTATGTTATAGTTGGTTTTATGAATGGGTATATGGCACTAGGGGCTCATCTGGGGGGATTTTTAGTCGAGACGTAAGACAGGTTTTGCTGCGACAGACAGTGCTATTTCCAAGATTGTTAGAAGTGAGTAATATTGTGTTCATCCATCGTAACCACAAATGACCTTATATCGTAGTGACTGTACAAACGGGAATGATAACGTATGTGCGCCATCATAAAACGTAGGGAAGGCTCATCATAATGTGAAATTAGCGCTGTGTTTGCTTTAGGAGATGTTATATTCTTCATGAGTGAGTGCTTCTGATTAGTATAGCTTCCATCTGCAGAACCTGATTTGTATGTTTCCAACTCCCCTTCTTGTAGCCCTCGAGGTATGGAAATCCGAGTACTCCTGCACTATATTGAAACATTGATCATTCAACCTCCAAACTATAGCGTACCGGCCTGTACGTTATCCGCTTTCTTATATATACATATACCCTTTTATCACTGCTCATTAACATTACTCGGTGTAGGAACTTCATTTGGGATCTAGCTTTGACGAAACTATACGCTAATTGCTTACTATCTACATTAAATGCCCGAAAGGGCTTGAAGGAGATGTCGAGTTACTCGAACCATGGAGGAAATTACTCAACTAGCCACGGCCGGCGTCGTAATGTATGTTTATTCCCATCCTCATCCTCGCCCCTCATACTCGAAATTGAACGCTCGGTATTAGAATGGGTTCCTAGAGCCAATGACTCCAGTAGGTTATATTAAACTGCATGACATGGAAAAATTCTAAGAAAATACAGATTCATGTACAGGGTCCTGGTCCTATGTTTGAAATGGATAAATCGTTTGGTGGAACTTCATCAAAGCGCTATTCACAACAGGATGATATGGAATATGGCATAACTATCACAAAAGTATTTCTATGTGAATCAACTGCGGGTTTCATTTTCTGACTCATGTTCTAGGTTGTTGAAACGGTGCAAGACCATCGCTCAACGGACAGCTCCGAAGCCAGAGCTGTGTGAAGATAGTACCTACTACTCATTTTCT
Organism: Coprinus comatus; assembly: GCA_034638255.1. Taxonomy (NCBI): domain Eukaryota; kingdom Fungi; phylum Basidiomycota; class Agaricomycetes; order Agaricales; family Agaricaceae; genus Coprinus; species Coprinus comatus. The sequence goes on from JAWPGT010000049.1 coordinate 86,232, forward strand.
GTTATTATAATGTGACGAACTAAGCCATTCATTTACTCTTAACCGTTCTTTAATATAATGAAACGCGCTCTATCCCTCGGAGCTGAATCTTATGTGCTGTCCTCGGTATCGGAGTAGTTACTCAGGCCCCATCCAGTTGTGACAATGCGGCAAACTTCTGCTATGGATCTGCAATGACCAGTTTTATGATTGAACTATAGCAAATACTTCGTTATATTTGTATTGGAGTATCTTAACACAATGGAACATGGATGTAAGGCAAGTAAATGGACGTCCAATCAATGTTACAACTTTACTGATCAATATTCAGCGCTCCTGGATAAGGACTATTACTATAAAATTATAGTGGTTATGGCAGTGGACTATGGAGTGGTACATCTCTCTGTAACATTGTGCCAAGCAAACTTCCGATATAGCTCTCCTAGTCTTCGCGTACGAAGATTTAACTAGTAAGACTAATCGGATAATAAACAACCGGTTGGACTTTATACGGTCCTCTCATGTCGTCACTTGCTTCCACTGGTTGGTTCATCCCTACGTCTCATTATGTATGTAGTCAATCCGTCACTTTATATTAAGACGATATTGTCGTAAATCGCAGTGGAATGTGATACCTCAGGTACTAAAAGCATAGCTTCCTTTGATATTTAGGAAATATTAATTGTTGAGGACTCATGGTGTTATCCCATTTCGCCTGATGGTGCCCTTTTCTTCGATCATGGTGATGGTGATTCTGTGACGATTGGATTGGACACTATTTTTTGGAGCCTGATATCGTCAACTACTATTTCAGGACCCTTGAATATCCCTACTAAGGCCGGGGGGCAAAAACGGACAAAAAAGTGAAAATCTGGCCGTAGGCCGGAGGCGAAAACGGACATATTTGGCCTTTGGGACATGGAGGCTGGGTCCTAATAGTGCGGACAGTTTATCGCCATCAGACGAGGCCAGGTCCAGGTGATGGACCAATTAGCCTGAAATTTTTTTCACCTACCATCCGAAGATGTATTGGTACAACATTTAATCCACTTCATACCTCCCATCTTTCATTGCTAGAACCTAATCATGTGTTGACAGTGCTTAAATCATCACCAAATTACATCACGCTAACAGGTTTTGCTATAACACAGAAGGATTGGAATTTTTGATACATTATACGTTAATAGCATAGTTGTTTGGCTGCATTTTATGAATTAGGCATCAGAAAGCATCCATTTGATTGTACAACTGCTGCTAGAGATGTAGTTAGGTGTATATAGTGCTAAACGACCTGATATGTTACTCGCAGAATTTTTGGCAATTTGTTTTGTATTTTTGAGGCCGGATCCAGGATTCCGGACAAATTTGAGGGGACGGGGTAGGCCGTAGGCCAAACCGGACCAAAACTGGAAATTTTGGTCCGGACAAAAATGCCAAAAATCCGGAGTTTTGGCACCCGGCCTTAGTAGGGATATTCAAGGGTCCTACTATTTCCAAGCCTTTCTTAGCATGCCAAGAAGCTCCTAAAAATATCACGCGTACAATTGTATAATAATTTATACAGGTGCTTATAAATGTGGATCCGGAAGAGTGATGTTGGGCTGCTGTTGGTTTGAATGACACATGTTCCGAGTGGGAAATATGTTATGCTTGGGGATCTACGGTGGTAGAGTGAAGGCTCAAGAGAATCATGCTGGTTGAAAAACATATCCCAAACTTGAAAAATTTGGAGATCCATGTCTTCTGTTCGTCTGTAGATACATGTTAGAGAGGTTAGAAACGCATTCCCATGTCATCATGCCAAACCAGAATCATGCTGAGCGCTGAGTTGGAGTTGTGACACATATATTTCCATAAGCATAAGATTACTGAAGCATATTTTTAGTTTTTACCATGTGATGCGAGAAAAAAGCCGGTTTCGAACTTTTTGATACCATCGAACTCCGGAACACTTCCAGACACGTCCCCAGGACTTCGTGTTATGCCACTTGTACGCTAGAGCTATTTCGGTCTGTTACCCAGTGTTTCAACAATCAGGGGGGTGCCAGTGGATTGAATAGCAGGAGGGGTTTATTAGAACTAGCGCCTAACTTGTTGTGTTTCGCTCCCCTTGGGCACATACTACCTGAACTTGTTGGATGACAACCTCGGGTCTGCAGAGCAACATCCCGACGTTGTCCTATATTCACTATGCCTGCCCCAACGTTACTGTGAGTCTGAATACCTCATCATAGATGCGAATTCTAACCCTATACTATTCAGATTTGGGCCGATGTTGATTGGTGTGTTCTATTTGAAGTCGTCATGGTAGTTTTCTGAGATAATGGAATTGGCACTCGCAGGGACATACTTTAACGCAATCCTTTATGGGGTATGGAGGCATTTTTCATTTGAAGAAACTGCTGATACTTACTGTATCATATTTGCATCATGAACTAGATTGCGATTGTCCAGGTAGGCGGTCTCTTTCTACACACAACCCCTGAAGCTCACATAGATGCATACTATAGGGTATCAGCTATTTCGAGACTTACAAAAGGCAAAAATCACATCTTTTCAACTTAGTTTTGCGACCCTGACACCAGCATCTCTCAACTAGGGATTCCAGCTGGCTGAAACTATTCGTTAGTGTATCCAACCGCCTGATCACCATTACTACATGAATTAATTTCTCGGAACAGATCATATATCTACTGTTTGTAGAAACTTTAAACACTGGGTTCAGTATAGGGTTGATATACGAACCTCTTATCCTGAAAAATGGTTTGTCTAATCACACAGTCCCTAGTCGCAATCCCAGTAATGATAGGAGATTTTTAGGTACACCAGATGCGACTACATTCTTTCCGCTGAGTGAGTAATGATAAGAGCTTCGCGATGACTGGGTGTTTATTATTTATTCCTTGGGACGGTAGTGCTACCCGCAGGTAAGGGCCGAATCAATAGTTTCAAAGTTTTGTGCTGATGGATTAGCGTTACAGAGCCGTTAATAACGGTTTGTTGTAACCTCTATTTTCTGAAATTATTCTGATAACTAATGCAGCTACTAGGTGATTATATCCACACCAATCCAGATATTCATAGCATGGCGGATAAGAATCATTAGCGAAAGTCGGTTCATACCGGGAATCATTTCAGTTCTTGCGATCGTATCGTTAGGTAAGTGGCTCAGATATCATCGCACATGCTCTTCCATTAAAGTTGGAAGGAAAGTAAATCTAACGGACTTGAAACACAGGTGGAGGTACTTGGTTAACCTACACTATCACTGCTATTAGGCGCTTTGCGAACAAATCCGATCTACACTGGCCTGCTTTAATGTGGCTCTTGGCCTCCGCTATTGCCGATGTCATAATAACTGTATCCCTTGTCTTTAGCTTAGTACGTCTCTCACCTCACTCCAAGTCATGATATTGTGATTTAGAATGCTTGTGCGTCACAGATCAGGCGCAAAACTGGGTATGTTGACACAGATGATACAATAAATCAAGTGAGTCTTCGATATAGTATTCTCGTCGAGCTTTTGTAAATATATGACCTCGAAGCTTATAAGGATGACTATCCAAACCGGTATGGTTACTGCTATTATTGCTGTTCTTGACGTTATTTGTTTTTTGGTGTTTCCGGTAAGATATACAACCAGATTTGAATATATTACGAATTTTATAACATTTTATAACATTTGACATCCCGTCTATTACAGAGTACTACAATGTATGTTGACTTTCCATTGTCGAGCCCAAGCATCGCTGATATATTGGTCACTGTTACTAGGAACCTTTTGTGGGATCTGGCATTGTCAAAGTTGTACACCAATGCTCTTTTGTCCAGCTTAAACGCTCGAGCAGCATTAGAACGACGTCTTTTGGGACAGGATGAACGTGCAGGACCAACAAATGTCTTGTTTCATACCTCTTTGCCAATTGTAAGTTTGTCACTTCAGTGGACACTGGAAGTCCAGTCAGAACTTTCGATCTGATAGGGCAATCTTAGTTTCATACTCAGACAGACTCGTTCGTAATCAAAGTAAGTTCGACGACCAAGACCTAATTCTCCCCAAGTTGACGTTTTCTTCCAAAGAACTCATTGGAAGCTTCCAATTCCAATTCTGTCTCCGATGGACCCAGTATACGGCCTAAGATATTAATCACGTCACCAGTCTGCGAAATAACTGATATGGGAACGACGTGAGTAGATAAACACTGATGATGTAGTATATGCGCATGTAATTTTTTGGAACCCGTTTCCATTCTATCGGAGTTTTTTCATCGCCTTTTGGATTTACCTAGAATACTGTATAATATTTATTTATTCACTCACTGCTATGATATACTATTTATTCTTCGGCATAGGTGAGCTATCTCAGAAAATTTGAACATGGATAGTGTCAGATTCACAGCAAAGAGCAGTAGAAGTCAACTTTTGCTTGGCGGACTATCTTCTATTGAAGCCAAAGTTCTCACCGGCTAAGAGCCCATGCGGGCATATATATATAACATCTAAGGCTCGCCACGACCTTGAATTAGACGACCTGATGGGTCGGTTGTAATATATTGTAACAGCCAGGAAGAGACTGGGAAGAGACTATTTACATTGACATTTTTGATGATCGGCTCGAGTTCGGCTGTTTATTATGCGAGCTCTGGTTGATCGGCGGCAAATATGTCCACGGGAACACCTCAAGCCCCCGAACATGGACCCAACCAAAAAAAAATTGGAAAAGACAACCGTCAATCCAACAGCCACACTCACTATTCAAATATTCATTGACATGTGCCACTCCCAATAAGGCGTTCACAAGACATACACCCAAACTCCATATGTCATCTGAATGTTGCTACAACTATCTAGCGAGATATCGACCCTGAGGCTGAAGTTTTGATGTGTTCTGACCACTACGATGTCACTCGGAATAGTTACAGCGGTAAGATTCGAAGACAGTGTATTGCCTGTGCCTTGTTGCATTCAAATCTCAGGAAAATTTGTAGTAGCTACATAACAGGGCCTCGAATAGTCACACGGGGCTTACAAATACGGAAAGTGGAGTTGTTTTGTGATTCTTGAAATCAAAGAAGCATGAGCTCTCGTGTGCAGCACGAAATGCTATATGAAGACTCCCGGGTTGGGTACACCCGATTGTCATCCTCCCTCCTCGCCACGTTCCAGCAATGGGCAGAACCTCTTCCCATACCTCCTCTGCTGATCCCGAAAAGCATGAGAAATCAGGCGCTGGTAAGACTGATGACGAGAGCGTCGACACGTCGGAGTCTCCTGTTATTGTAAACGAGGCACTTGAGAGGAGTGTCTGGAAGAAAATGGACTTATACATACTCCCTGTTGTCGCCATGTTCTATTTCTTGTCATTTCTGGTAAAGCATCTCCCAACATACGTGTCTGAATATTCTCTCAATGAATTTCAAGGATCGTACAAATCTTGCAAACGCCCGTCTTGCGGGTCTCCAGAAAGATCTGAAGATGACCGACCATCAATATAGTGTTGCCCTGACAGTTACATATGTTCCCTACATTGCCGCAGAACTACCTTCCAATCTTCTTCTCAAGGTATGAGTTTAATATCCCCGCAACACTTGCCTACAGCCAAACCGTTTATCAGGCAGTCGGACCTAACCTTCTTTTGCCGACTATGTTGGCCATCTGGGGCATTGTCACTACCCTTCAAGGTACTACCAATCCATTCTCTCTTCACATATACATATCCAGCTCACAGTAGACAAAAACCAGGTGTTGTCAGTACCTACGGTGGCCTCCTAGCATGCCGATTCTTCCTCGGGTTATTCGAAGGTTAGTTGTGGATCAGGTTGATTTCAAGTTTGTAAAGCTAACTCGTGGCAATGCAATTAGGCGGAGTGTTCCCCGGTCTCGTACTCTATTTATCATTCTTTTATCCTCGGCAACGACTTCAATCTAGGTATGTTTTGTTATAGTAGCCCTTATAAGCAATTCAATTGATGAAAGAGGTAAATAGAATATCTGCCTTTTTCCAAGCAGCTTCACTTTCAGGTGCTTTCTCTGGACTACTAGCTTTCGGTATCATCAATATGGATGGTGTTGGCAACAAACCTGGCTGGTCGTGGATCTTTATTTTAGAGGGACTCTTCACATTTGTATTCGGTCTCACCAGTTATTTCCTTCTCCCGAAATCACCTCAGCATGCCTACTTCCTCAAGGAAGAAGAAAAGGAATATATTGTTTCGAAGCTCCAAGAAGATGGAGCAGCTGACCGCGAGGAGACTAAATTTAGCTGGATAGAAGTTCGTCGCGCATTTACCTCAACACATGTCTTGTTGCTTGGAGTTGCTCTTTTCTGTGATGGTAAGTACTAGGTAATCTCAATACATATCAATCGATACTTACTTTGATTTCCTTCACAGGCACAATTCTCTTTGGTCTTGCATAGTACGTAGAACGCGCTATTCCCCTCAGGATTTGATTCTAAATCAGATTACGACTTCTAGCTTTACACCTTCCATTGTGAGATCACTCGGGTACAGTGCAACTCGGGCTCAACTGATGTCAGTGCCGCCATTTGCCGCTGCTTTTGTTGGTGTGTGCTGCTTGTGTTTATTTTTTTAGTGGACTAATATCCTTCAATTGCACCTTGCTATAGCCGCCACCATCTCAGCCTACATTTCCGATAGATACCGCTGCCGTGGTGCAATCCTAATGTTCTCTTCAATTCTGTGTGTAATTGGATTTGCCATCTTCCTTGGTAAGTGACCACGTCTCAAAGAAAATGTAACGAAGTTAACGAAAACTGTAATTACAGGCTCGGAGAAGCATAACGTACAATATGGATCCTTGTTCTTCTCTATTCCGGGAACCTATATCGTTGCACCGACTCTTTCAACCTGGCTTGCCAATAATGCCGCACCTCATACAAGACGAGCAACAGCTATTGCCATTGGGTTTATCTTGACAAATAGTGGTGGCATTCTGGCGACATGGCTCCTTGGATCGCTCAGCCCAGCACCTCGATATACTAAAGCTACAATCACATTGTTGATCTTCTCAATCATCATGGTTGTGTTTGGTGGACTTAACTTGTGGTATTTGTGGGGTGAAAATAAGAAAAAGGCAGAGGTTAGGGCTAGAATGACGAGATCTCAAGAGGAACGTAATTTGGGTGATAAATCTGCATGGTTTGTTTATAATTTGTAATTTCGTTCGAACTAGTACAACATCCTATGTGAATAAGTGTAATCAGAGTGTAATCGGGTACATTCGTTTCCAAACCTACATTCATTATTATCTCAAAATATTATTATTGGTTTATGTACGAGTTGAAAATTGATCGAGTGCTTGTTTGGTATTTGTATATAGAGACTAGAATACGTACCCGAGACTATACAGATCCCTAAGTGATAGATACTTTGGGGCTATAACGTGCACTTGGAGTAGATTCCAAGCCTTAAGCTTCATTAGGAATGCTGTAATAACGAGCCAATGGATGCCGGAGGCTATACTAGACAGGGTTGACTCAAGAGAGAAGTGAGGTATGAACTTGCTGGCGGACAAGGGAGTCAGCAGCCACAACGTAACTATTTCTTTGAAAGGTACTACAGGGAGATGAGGCACGCGCGTATAAGAAGGGGGATAGTCGGGTGGAGGACGTAGTCAAGGACAAAGGAGAAATGCCGAAGATGGGCAACGCCCGTCTTATATATGTCAGTATAATTAGATCCTTGAATGACGTCGTTTGTGGAGGTGACGCAATGTGTAACTTGCTTACAGCCTATTTAGATATGGAACAGGCATACTTGCTACTAAAAACGAACAGTTGGAAGGAGGGCCAGGTGAAGCTTGTGTGATCGCGATGACTCAAGGGAAACGATCATGCATTTGTGAGAGGAGCCTATCGGGCTATCCTGTTGAGGCGGTATGTAGATCATGATGTCATACCATCAGCAATATATATTTCTGGCGGCTGTAATCAATATCAATCTCATGCCACCAATAATTTGAATCTTTATGAGTATTGGGATGTGTAGGCGCCCTCCAAAGATCCTCAACCGGTACTATCCTCACTGTACTTATTTCAGCGTTAGTAAACGCTTTTTCTGTGTGACTAAGAGTTGTATTTACAACTTGAAGGCTCGATCATTATGAGAAATGCATCGTGGCGATTAGCATCCATGTGGACAGAACGTCCGAAAGCTCCAACGTGCTTCATGACAAATCGATTATTACGACTTTTCCTCCATCAAGAGACTCATATCATCTAAATCAAGTATAGATGACTCCATTAGAAACGACTAGCACACAATCGGATGTTTTAAAACAAAAAAAATCTAACCATAATTGAATATCTGAATGATGATAATTCAACGAACAATGCATGAGAAGTCATTGATCATCATTGAGACTACCTAATCTCTCTCTTCCCGGGACCGAAAAGGCTGTACTCACGAACTTCTGAGGACCAATGAGTTGTCGTTATTTGCACAATTAACCTGTGGCCATTTGCAGATATACAGTACATATTCCATATATTGGCACTCCACACCCCTTTTCCCCTTTTCCTTTACACACTCTCACCTATCCATTGCTCAACCTCAATGTCTCAAGTCAAAGTAGCCATCGTTACTGGCGCAGCAAGAGGTATCGGAGCAGCAATTGCAAAACAACTAGCAGCCGATGGTTTCGATATTGCATTGGCCGATTTACTTTCCCAATCGGAAAGCCTCGAAAGTGTATATAAAGAAATTATCGGATTGGGTAGAAAAGCTCACATACAAGTTACGGATGTGACTCAAGAGAAGGAGGTGAAAGAATTAGTAGAGAGCACTGTGAACAGTCTTGGAGGTTTGGATGTGGTCAGTTCTCCTACTACTATCGCTTTTTCCTTTTTCCGTTTCCTATTCAAAAGAAGTATTAAAATTAATTAATTGACAATCACATGTTTTTTGATATCTTAATAGATGGTGGCGAATGCTGGTATCGCGAAACTTGCTCCATTGACGTTATGTTTGTTTTTCAAACGAATTCTTTTTGCTTGAGATGTTCTAACATTTGCGCGTCTATAGGTCCGACGGAGTTATGGGACGAAGTATTTGCAGTGAACACAAGAGCTGTTTTCTTTTGTTACAAATATGCTGCCGAGATTATGATTAAACAAGGAAGAGGAGGTAGAATTATTGCTGCTTCTTCGGTAGCAGGAAAACAAGGTATGTTGTCGATACTTGAGTTGTCGTGAAATAAAGGAATACAATTAACAAAAATATCATGCTAGGTGTCGGATATGCACCAGCATACGCAGCATCGAAATTTGCTGTATGTGGGTTGACACAAAGCGCTGGTTAGTATAATGATAAATATCTCAACTCCTAATTTGATAAACAATGGTTTATCTCCAGCGCAAGAACTTGGGAAGTTTGGGATCACAGTCAATACGTATGCTGCAGGTAAAAATATCCCTTTGCTTGAGTGGACGAAAAATGAATAATATTGATTTTTCTTGCAGGTCCCGTTGATACTCCGCTACGTGAGTCACTTGCATCCTTATCGTACCGTCTCCTTTGTTTAATTCAGATTTGAAGTGGAAGGCCTGAATCTGGGTGGGGGTGAGACAGAATTAGAGGCGCTTAAAGAAAGTGTAAGTGGATTTCACTAATATTTACACAGACCGATCAAACTCACAGTTGTAATATAACTTCAAAAAGGAGAGAAAAAAGACAGCCGTAGGGAGACTTGGAACACCAGAGGATATCGCTCACATAGTCTCGTATTTGGCTTCAGATAAATCCGGATTCGTGACAGGTCAAAGTGTAAGTTCGCAAGAGTTCGCAATTCTGTCTTGAACTAAAACCAATATGTTATACCCTTGTAGATTTCAATCAATGGGGGCCAATACTTCGATTGAGACGTTGATGAGTTAAATCCAGATATTTGATTTGTATCTCCCAGGAGTACAAAGTCCATGGTAAATAAGAAAGAGAATGGTAGTCAATAGGATTAGGGTATTCGATGTGAAATGAATGTTGGTGATATGGGAATATAGGAAGCAATGCGTCGACGAAGATGTAGTGACCGTCATCTAATAGGAATCCTGGACAAGCAGAGTCAATGAGATAATAAAAATTTGAAGTCGAATATGTGAGCATACCTGACCCCCAACACGGTCCGCCCACTCTTGGCTGGCTGCTAATTCCCTCTCCTCTTGTTGACCTACTATAGACCAGAAAATCTCTGCACGCATCATGAAGGCGATGTAGAAAGCAACGACGAGAAATAGTATAAGAGCTGCCCGAGCCCATGGAGATGGTTTTGGCTGAATGAAGCGTGGGTCCGAATCATATGCCGGTAGGTGTCGTAGAGACCCTCGTTCTGAGGCATCCTCGTTGTCAAGCAGAGTGACGGATGAAGCAGAAGCCGATGTAGAGGCATCCAAAGAGGAACTTCTCCGTGCCTTTAGATGGATATCTGCTGAAGGGAGGCGCTGGTATTTTGCGTTAGACATTGGCGTAAATTGGTGGTGATGGCTTAAGGAAGGGTAAACGAGGCTGTAGAAGGCCTTGACACACTTTCCCACGGATCTATTTTGTACCTTTGACCCCTTCTCCTACTACACCAAGTTATTGTTCAGGAGCTAACCATTTCCATGACAAGCATTCTACCGTGATTTGTAGGTGCTATAGTGTCCGTAACAGGTTATTCCCTTCTTGAGCTATGGACTTTTATGGCGTATGAACTTTCCTAAGCTATCGCTCTGTGACTTCGAAGCTACATCCCACCAAAACCCCCGTTCTATGTCAGTTTATTCACATTGGAAGCCACCCCTAAGAGTCTGACGGAAATATATCGGTACCTCTGTCTTTCAATCGGCCCCAAAGATGAAACTTCCCATCCTCATCTTCTAATTTCAAAGTCATTATACCATCACATGTCAGTTTTTTGTTCCACAGGCGGACCGTTAACCTGCTCTTCTCTTCTACAATTTATATCGGTATAACAGAAGCTACCGAGCTTTCCATCGATTAACTAAAATAACCGATTTTAATATACCACTATACTCTACTAAGTATCATTTTCTCAAGTAGAAGAACATATCTTTAGTACTTAATAACAGAGCTTCCAGGCATCATTCCTCATTCAATTCCATAAGCTCATTCTACTCCAACCTTCTACTGCGGCCACTCACAAAAATAAAATCAACAATCCATCCCATACCACCAACTCAGTACTAGTGTTTGTGATGCTTCCAAGCATCATGTCATTGTCACTGGGAATTCATTTCCCATCCTTACTTATAATATTTATGCTCTGGCCATGTACTGCACCCAACATATCGGTATCATTGGCATATGAATTAGCCGCAACAACGACAGTTATCACACCGGGAACAATACAATTACAGCCCTTCACTTCCGTCTCCTTAAACCTAAAAGATCTATTCGATAATCAAGCAGCCTCCTCTTCAGATGGAGATTCAAGTTCGACTTTAGCCGATTTTGATGGAAAGGGAAGTAGTTTTGATAGTCAGTTCTTACCAAAAGGGAGTCCTTGGGTTTATGATGGAATTGAGGTCAGTTCTTTAACATTTTTTAACCGTAATGTACATTTTTAACTCAACTCTACCCCTATAATATAATGCTGATCTCCGAAACGAAATGATATATACATATTAAGTTTGATATTCCAGAAGTCTGGGGAACTGGATTTGACAACGTCATTACAAATGGTCAAGTTTTGAATTTAGAAGAACCAACTTATGTGCATGAATTACATTTTCTGTATTCGGGTGATGTTTCTGGTGGAGAGTTTGTTAGGGATTTTTTGTTGAATTTCGAAGATGATTCTCAGTTGACGGTTCAACGTATGTTTTTTCCATATGATCTTGCGAAAACATGTTCTCAATATTTTTACTATTTAATCTAGTGTACGCGAAGAATTGGTGGAGATGGCCAAATTTGAATAATGGGCAAATTCAAACGTGAGTACCTTGTGTTACCCCCCTTTTTTAATAATTACTCAAATTTTATACTTGAAAGGCCATACCACTTTGAACGAAAAGGCGACACAACCATTAAAAATTTCAACACTACTTACATTTACCAATGGTCCACATCGGTTTCATCCGAATCAAAACTCAAATTTATAACACTCGCACCAAACAATCCAGCAAGAAGACTTCACATTTTTGCACTTTCATACACTCCATCAGTTCCTCTACATTCATTATCCGATTCTAGTGAAGCCGAAGTCATAAATCAAATTCAAGACTCGATGTCAAACGAGTCTGAAGCTATCTTGACTATTCGAAGAGTGCGATTCACGACTAAATGGGAACTAGTAAATAATAGCAGGAGTGAACGAGCACAAGTGGTCGAAATCACATTATCGAATCTCCTTCCTACATTCACCATTTCAAAAACTACATCTCTGAATTCATTACATACAATTAGCGTCAGAGGTGAAGGCATACAAACTGTGAAAGAAGGAAAAGTCCATCGTCTCGTTCCAGCGGATCAAGTTCGTGTCGAGGTGTTGATTACTGGTACGGAAAATACAAGTAATAGTACGGCTGACGTGGAAATCAGGGATAGTAGAGGAAATGTTGTTGGTGTTTCTAAGGGATGGGAGGTTACACCTTTGATCGAGAAATGGACTCCTGATGCCGATGTACTCGCTCGTCATGAAGTTCCTACCTGGGTAAGTCGCTTTGGGCTCTATTCTCTTCCCACTGAATGAGATATGAGAGTACTGATTAGAATATATATGTTAAATGACAGTGGAAAAAAGCGAAATACGGTATCTTGTAAGTTCTTGACTATAATAATCTAGTTGAACGTTCTGATTCAATCTGTATTCTGCAAGTATACATTGGGGAGTGTACAGTTTTCCGGCTTGGGTAAGTCATATTGCAAAGTTGAGAGAATTAAAACCTCTGAAACCCCTAGGCTCCGGACGGTACATATGCAGAATGGTACAAGTAAGTTCATTTAAGTTCATATTCTGTAGCAATCAGAGAAAATCTGATCTGAGGAACAGCTGGGATCTTCACCGCCAAAGTAGTCGAACATGGAATCATCATCTTCAGACTTATGGAAAGGTACTATTGCGTGTGCCTGTGCACCTAGCAATCTGATTTAAAATGTTGTTCATTAGGATGTGGTGTATGACGACTTCATCACTAATTTTACTGCATCAAAGTTCAACGCCAGTTCATGGCTCGATTTGTTTGATGATGCAGGAGCAAAATACTTCGTATTCGTTACGGTAAATTGAAGTTATTAGTAAATTGTGAAAAGGTTCATACTAACCAATAATTAAATAGAAACATCATGACGGATTCGCATTATTTGATACAGGGAAATCAACTAACCGCAACAGTGTTTCTTTGGGCCCGAAACGCGACTTTCTAAATGAACTGATGGAAACAGCCAAAAGAGAAAAACCACACATACACCGTGGCACGTACTATTCTCTGCCTGAATGGTAAGTTCATAGTCTGTGATCCAGGCACTTACTTATCACCATTCTAGGTTCAATCCCGATTATGCTCGCTATGGTTTTGGGTCTTGGCCCGGGGGACTCGCACATAATCCATTTGACAACTTCAGTGAGACTGAACCGTATACGGGAAGGCTTGAAATCCCCGACTATGTCGATCATTTACAGCTTCCACAAATGCAAGATTTGGTAAACAAATATGATACCGAGATAATGGTAAAGTGTTCAAATTCCCAATGGGAAGAGTGAGGCTGAAAGTATATAGTGGTGTGATATTGGTGGTCCTAATCGGACACTGGAGTTAGCGGCCGAATTCTACAACCACGCACAAAGTCAAGGCAGGCAAGTGACTATCAATAACCGTAAGCCATAGTGTCGCCTCTCCTTTGTTTATAGCATTGATGATATGTAGGCTGTGGAGCGGTTCCGGACTTTGATACACCTGAGTATGCTACTTTTGGTGCGATACAAACACAGGCTTGGGAATCGAATGAAGGAATGGACCCTTTCAGTTATGGGCTTAACTCAGCGACGAAACCCGAAGAATATAAGAATGCGACGGAGATAATTCAGACATTGGTGGACATCACCTCTAAGAATGGTAACTAGTACGACTCTACTACTCCTAATCTATGATCTCTTTGATTATTGAACGGTTGTCTCAGTTTGTTGGACATAGGGCCTAATGCCGAAGGGGAAATCATCTCACCTATGGAGACGAACTTGCGCGATGCGGGGAAGTGGCTGAAATATGCAGGGAGTTGCATTTATGATACAGTACGTCCTCTGAGCTACTGACAAAGGAGATCAGATGATTTAAATTATGATAGACATATTGGTTTGCGGGCTCACAAGACCAAGGGAGTTTTCCTCCCGCACGGTTTACAACGACCGCGACATCATTCTGTATAATCGCATTCAGCAAGCCAAGCGGAGGAAAGATTGTCATCAACAAGCGCCTTCCGGTATTACATAATGACAAAGTGGTCTTGATGCACCCAAAGCAGGAGATCAATCTAAAGTGGCAAATTGATCAGCAAGGAAAGACAACGATATTTGTATCAGACGATGAGCTGGAGGGAGTGAAAGAGGCATATGCATTCCGATTCGATTATAAAGAAGCTTGAAGTACAAAGAGGTGCAGACCTGCGGGTATACATGAAACAAAGTAATTGTGGATATCTTTACCAATACGACCAAGCCTACTACTAGTTGTCCTCTTCTTCTGGGTAGTAGAAATCGTAACTGCTGAACTGGAATTGAACAAGCGCAGGTCCGGCGACAATGTTGTTGTCGTTGACTGGTTGGTTGTTGTTCACCACAAAGACATAAACTGCACCTCTAGCCCAAACCTCCCTGGGAACCACAAACCAGCCATCCTTCTCCAGCCTAACACGCAGCTCGCCAATTCCAGTCACGAAGACAACCTCATAAAAGCTTTTCTCACAGTTCTCGACACCAGGGAATGCAAGCCTTGCCCGTTGCCCAGGAGCAAGATCACCTTGAATGTTCAACGGAGGGAAAACATCAGTAGTACCCGGAGGAAGAAGACCGGCATTCTCAGGAGGACACCATTCGATATAGTTCTGAGCCAGGGAGTATGCTTGGCGGAAGGTCAGCGGGATATCGAAGGCTGTGTTCCAAGCGTTCTTCTGGAAGATAGCAGAATTGACCCAGCCAGCTTGACGAGCCTCGACAGACATGATAGAACCCGCTGCAGTGACATACTCGTTGTTGTTGATGTACTGAAGAGCTCCGTTGTATGCACTGGTGGCAAGAGTCTCGAGGTCTACACTGGTCCAGGCAAAGGAAGTAGGATCATCTGCTGGGCTGACATCACGTGAGCTCCAGAATCTCGGGCGAAGGAGCCGTATCACTTACAACTTGTAGCGGCATGGTCGGAGGAGTTGGGCATTGGCGAATTGGAGAGCATTGTCGATGAACCACAGATGGTTCCGTTCGTTCCGTTGGATCTGTAAAAAGCGTCCACGAGCCCAGTCCGGAAGTCCAGCCCTGACAAAGTCCTGACTGGAGAATCTGGCCAAGCCTTGTTGATAGAAAGCGTTCTCCAGCTGTTCGATGGCAAGAGCAAAGTTGAGCACTTGGAGGTCGTTAGGCTGCCAGTTGTTGCGGCGGAGGGGCATGGCTGCGGCCAAGAGAGGTAGAGAGGCGGCGACGAGTGACACGAATCGCATTGTGGATGGATATATGCGTGGTAGCGATAAATGAGAGTCGTAAAAGAGCGTAAAATAGTAATGAGCACAAGAGACGGAATGAAGAATGAGAGCACCAGAGGGTCTTATATACTCACGAGCCCGTCCACTAATAGCCACGGTGAGCGCATACTATCTGAGACATCGACGTCAGCGACGTCAGTGCAGACCGCGTCGAAAGCATTGGAAGAGAGTGGACGACGAGGTCAGTATGTGACAGAGGGCGGGAAGTAACACCGTGTGGACATTGTGACTGTGCATCTATTAATACGATGAGCCGCCTTTGTCGGCTAGTACATATCAGTAATTCTCTTGCTGCAGAGCTGATTATAACGATCGCACTCTAGGTCCATATTTCCTTTGGGAAAGATATGTACCAATATTATTATAGTTCATTCTGAAAATAATCTCCCTGCGATTCAAAATCTATTCCTGCCATCTCATCATCCATGACATTGTAACATGCCGACCCCAGGCTGACCGGGACCCTGCATATTGGCCATGGAATATTTCGGTTCCAGCTTCCGACTTTGCCTCATTTTTCTGTCGTCCCGAGAGGACATTATGCGGACCCCTGCTTGAGTCCAAAACATATAAAATGGGGGTACCCATCGTACTTTTCCATACGTCTATTACCTACTTAACCTGTACTCGACTTTCCTCCTGTTCTACTCTTGTGCAATGTTAACTAAAATCTTGATCACCGTTGCTCTCGCATCCTTTGCTGTCGCTGCACCCGCCACTGAGAACCTCGAACGCAGGCAACGAGCTGCAGTCATCACTCATTGTACCGTTCCCAACACCGCCGCTTTGACATTCGTACGTCGTCCTCTTGTCTCTCTGTGATGACATTATGTACTAATTAATTTAATTTATAGGACGATGGTCCCTACATCTACTCGTAAGTTACCTACGATATCATTTTATTCACGCATCGTTTTGTTCATCCACCCGTCTAGCAATGATATTGTTAACCTTCTCGACGCAAATGGTGCCAAGGGCACATTTTTTTACAGTACGTACATCCCCATTACACATTCGGAGACGCTTACCGATCATTTCCTCCCTGAAAAGATGGACAAAATTGCAAGTCATTTGACCTGAATTTCCAAGAGAAGAAATCTTTCTAACTAACGCCACAAAACCTCAGGGGCCTGTATCTACGACTCCGGAAGTGCAAGTCGAGTGAAATATGCCTACGACCATGGCCACCAAGTAGCCTCTCACACTTGGGCTCACAAACACCTTACCTCGCTTACTTGGGATCAAAGTACGTAAATGTTTCAATCAGATAGCTTATTAGCGAGAAATATCACTAACGTCCTTTGGTAGTTCATGATGAAATGTGGCGTGTTGAATGTCGGTGACCTTTGACCGTTTAACGGGTGGAATGATTCACTAACATTTCGGAACTTCTTTGTTTCTATTTCATTGATCGTCCAAAAAAAAAAAATAGTGGCCTTAAGGCGCATCACAGGCGCGACCCCGGCTTTCATGCGGCCCCGTATGTCAAAAACCTCTTCGTCGCGCCAGAACCCAGGTTTAATTTCTTCTTCTAGCCTACGGCGAGTACAACAACTTAGTTCTCGATGCCTCCGGTGTCCGTGGTCAATCAGTTGTAATTTGGGATCTTGAGTACGCATTCAACCCTTTACCCTTTCCGATAACTTCTAATCCAAAATACCTTCTTCAGCTCCGGCGATTCTTCCGGCAGAAGCGTGTCTCAACAGAAAGCTGTTTACGATGCAGCAGTTTCCTCCCACCCAAACACGATTCTTTCCCTAGAACACGAAACATACGGTCCGTTTTTACCTTATGACTACCATTTTCTGTCTTCTCTGACATTTGAACCAATGACCATCAACTATTTGTATTTGTTCTTATTATACTCACAGAAACAACCGCGTAAGTCTGACAATTCAAATATACTAACCGTCTCTGGCATCGGCCCCTATCGATCAACTAATAATACTTACCACCACCTATTTCCAGACATCAAGTCATTCAATATGCCATTAACAGGCTTAAAGGAGCAGGCTATCGACTAGTCACGGTTGCCGAGTGCGTTGGTAGAGCGCCTTATCAAAGCGTCCAATCCCCTCAAGCTAGAACGGTATGTCACTTACTTTGTTTCTAATAGTACCCATATGTACAGACACTAATGACTCAAACCACAGTCCGAATGGCATTGCTAAAAGGATCAGAAAAGAAAGCAACTCCCCTCCCCAACTCGACTCATTTATGAATATATGAATCCCGATATCTCAGATGGATGGATGGATGGATGGATACTTCTCGTACTGCTGAACTTTTGGACTTGACTCTTCGTACCTCGCGGACGCTTACTAACTAACCTTTTACCTTTTTGATACCTTTTTGATACCTTTATTAACGGCCAGTTACGTGGACTGTCTTAACTTAGCTAGTAGTATATGTTTTGATTTCTGGTTTATGATGATGATTACGATTGAATGACAGGATGATACTATTTCTTTGCCCATTAACACTAATATACTACATATACCTACTACATTTTGTGTTTTCCACTCTATTTCCCCCTACCTGTTAAAGAAGTTCGAAGCCGAAGACATCCCGAGACCACAAGACCTCTCCGGCGGCATACAATTAATAGCTTTCGGAATGTAGGATATTAATAACCCCGGGGTTCCGATAATGAGATCGGGGGTGTTGATTATTATAGGTAAGTAATGAGAGGAGCATAGAGTTGAAAAGGACAATCCTACAAGAACATATGATATCTAAAAGTGCACGTTCGAAATCGAAAGATTCCACAAAAACAAAACAAAACGCTAAGTCCGAGGCAAGTAAAGCGCCAAATCTAATAACACACCAAAAAAAGGGGACCAGCCTAGAAGAGACTACGAACAAGAACACGCTACCGATCAAAAAATCCATAATGCGAAAGACTAATCTTCAATCCCGACTTTTCCAAACATTCCTTCCTCCACCTCTGTTGGTAGTTCAACCTTGGACAGCCTAACTTCAACTCTTTCAGTCCACTTCTCTGATACTCCATTGCTTGACACATATTCATACTCCCATCCAAATGATTACTCATTCTCGCTTCCAACATTGTGAACAGAGGATCAACCAAAGCAATACTAATCCCAAACTTCTCCAACTTCCTACCCAATCCTCCTTTCGCCATCCTCTCCCAAACATCCATTGGGACTCTAACATGATCCGCCAACTCCAATTCTTTCAAATCCTCCGCCATTTCCAAAAGTGCTCCAACATCCAAGTCCAAAGAATTCCTTCCAATAACAAGCCGTTGTAATGAGCAACGACTCTTTTCAATTAAATTGATGAAACATTCCGTTTTCAAATCATCTGAAGCCAAAGCATCATTACACCATTCAAAACGGGTATTCAAGACACGAAGTGAAGGAAGAACGAAAGATTCAATGAATTTTCCATGCGAAGTCGATGATTCGAATCGAATCGAAAGCGAAGTAAGCTTGGGAAGTATCGTTTCCGGTAATTGTGCCAAATGTCTAGCAGTCGTGTGTTCGATCCTCATAACCCTAACGCTCGCCTCCTCCAAAGAAGTACACAACCTCAACATACCATGGCAGCCAATTGGATCGGCAATCAAGGTATCAAGACGAAGTATTCGTAATTGATTCCAAGGAAGTCCCAAAGCTGCCGGATTAAACGTTCCATCGAATCCAGATACTGAAACACTATACAATTTTGTTGAATCTCGGAATGCTGTAGCTTCCCAAGGTTCCATTCGGACCATCCAACTGTTACGGAGGACAATATTGAGTTCTTCCAATACAGGGAAAGACCCTAGTGGTCGCGTAATGAGTGAATTCATTTGTTCTCCCGATATATTTTGTAAATCCAACTTTTTGATCCGATAGGTGTGGGGAGTGATGAGATCAACAGGAAGTACGGGGTATGGAATATTAGGAAGCGGAAATGGTGCTCTAGGCGCAGAATTAATCTTGAATTCCAAAGAACGATCAGGACATCGAGAGAGCCAAATATTGAGTGCATGAATGGCAACATGGTTACGTGCTCCTTTTCCACACAGTTGAACTTCGAAACTTGTCCAGAGTTCCTGTGTGTCCAAAGCCAAAGCTCGCCACGATGAGCAAACCTGAGTGAGTAAAAGTGGTGCTTCTGCAGTACGAGGAGGAAGGGTGGTGATGTCCGGTAGGCAGAATACGAAGATCTCCCGCATGAGTTCTGGCGGTAGACGCTTGTGCGGAGCTATGGCGATATGGTACCGACTCTTTTGGTCGATCAATTCGTCCCGTCGCGTGCGCATCGACTCTAATCGACGTTGGGTATGGATGATGTTAGTAGTAAGACGTTCGAGTTCAAGGTTGGCATGAATTAAGCTGTTCTTTATCTGAGTGGCGTCGGAATCGGTGAGTACGAGGGTATTCAAATATTTGTAGGGTACGTTGGAAAGGTCAACAAGCTTGGACCTGTATAGCGTTAGTCAATTAATAGTTTGGACTGGATAAGAAATACCGACTTGAAATGTTTTCGTTTGTGTCTTCTGTGTGCAATTGGCATGCTGGATGGTCGTGGGTTGAAGGCAAGAGAAGGAAGGCCTGACATGAGGCAGCCAGAAGGAAACAAGAATAACTGTGACTGACTCGTAACTCTATATTCGTTGATCGACAAACCTTACTCCACCCTAACTTATTCATTTCTTCATAAATTACACCCATTCCCTCCGGCCGGCACAAACATGAAATATCTGCTCTCTGATAATAAGCACATGATTAGGGAACATGTTTCCCAGCACGACACAGTGTCTATGTGCTCAAAACCTGTACAAAAATGAACAAAAATTCCAGGTTAGGGGCAATTTAGTGATCCAAGATCCGGTTAAGGATGACGTGAGCATTGTCGCCTTTGCTTGTCGTAATTGCAGAGTTGTCGTAAGTGGTGTATGCGCAGAAAGGTTCGAAGGTGGTGGTGGGATGATACATTCATTATACTACTTATCAACCCAACTCTTATCTACTTATCTATACTTGGTCGGAAGATAACGGCCCTCCAACTGACATTCACCTCCTATCCCTGATTCCCTCCACAGTGCTTACACCCGAGATCCGGGTGACGCAATCCACGTGTTCAAATTCAAATTTCCATCATTCCATAAATAGACGCTCGTCGGGTTCTCTCGTAACTTGAATTTTTGAAATACAGTACCATCACAAGAAGTGCAGATTT
The DNA here is from genome assembly GCA_034638255.1 of Coprinus comatus. Lineage (NCBI taxonomy): Eukaryota > Fungi > Basidiomycota > Agaricomycetes > Agaricales > Agaricaceae > Coprinus > Coprinus comatus. The sequence goes on from JAWPGT010000049.1 coordinate 107,111, forward strand.
CATGAGGCCTGATGATGCATGAGAAGTCAATGGACTTACAATCGATTTCATACTTGTGCAAGTAATATATGATGGCTTTATCCAACACATTTGCTAGTTGTCGTGCTATCAGTCGTTGCTACAATGTAATAAAAGAATGTACTCATCTGTTATAAGGTTGGGAAATTCCTATACCGCAACTCTTGACGTTCTTTCCAACGTAATAACCCGAAAAAAAGGTTCCAGAACCATTCTAAATACATACCAATGGCAACATGCAAACCCTCATAAATCACGATGTTCATCTCACCAAATTCCAACACGTTGACCAACATCTGAATAACATCAATTGATTCGTCCTTGTCGGGGGCGGCACTTAGTTTATTATGTATTGATATCGATCTCACTTCTACATGGAACTTAGCAGCATGACATGCTCCGAGAAAGAGTTCCATCTGCCATGATGCATGATGCATGTACAGTATACACGCCACATGCTACACTACTTCGATGTAATACGGGAATCCACTTGCCTTCTCACTGTCGCGTGTCTGAGCTAGCATGAGAAAATATCTGGGCTAGTCTTCCCGAAAGATCTTCAAACTGCGATGTTTGTCGCCAATTTCGCCATATGTACGACTTCATTATATTGAGTTACCGGTTAATCACTTCCACTTCAGCAGTATTTAGGCGATAGTTACAACACTTTTTTTCACGATCGCGTCTGACATCCTAGCGCCAAGAAATGGAGAAAAGGAAAAGATAATTAACGAATAAAACGGTCTAATATATTAGAATAATATTACAGGATGTACTTAACACACTACGGAAGCGTCATGAACAAATGTCATAAGGTCAATGCTCAAGAAAACTAAAGAAAAATGAAAAAGGTGAATGCCAAAATAATTCTATGCAAGATGACCAGCAGCCTTCTCCAAAGCCTGCAACACATCCTCCACCAAATCTTCTTCCTCTTCCACGCCAACGCTAAGTCTAACAAGACCATCACTAATACCCAACTTCTCTCTCTCAACCAAAGGAATGCTGCCATGAGTCATCTTTGCAGGATGTTCCGCCAAACTCTCAACACCACCCAAACTTTCCGCCAATGTGAACAATTTCGTCGAAGTAAGGAATTTATCAGCTGCTTCGAGTCCACCCTTGATACGGAACGAGATCATTCCAGAATAAGGGAAGTCTGTTGATTCAGAAAGATTTCCAGGAAGCGATTGAATCCATTTCCTAGCATGAGGAGAAAGAGATTCCCAAGCGATTTGATGTCGAGGGTGAGTTACGAGACCAGGATAGGTGACAGATTCAACTAGAGGGCTGGCTTGGAGTGCACGCGCAACAGCCAGAGCATTCAAACCATGAGCCTTCATACGAAGACCCAAGGTCTTTGCACCACGCTGGGCGAGCCATGAATCATAAGCGGATGGTACAGCGCCAATAGCATTTTGAAGGAAACGAATTTTGTCCGCAACTTGAGTGTGGAATGGGGTATCTGGGAGAATTAGAGCACCCATGATAACGTCAGAGTGACCATTGACATATTTTGTGAGGGAGTGGAGGACGATATCGGCTCCTAGCAAGAGTGGGGAAGAGTAGAAGGGCGAGAGGAAGGTGTTGTCTACGAGAATGAGAGGGGGATTGTTGAGGGTAGCGATGTGTTTGCGGATAGTTTGGATAGAAATTAATCGAAGTGTAGGATTTGTAGGTGTTTCAATCCAAATGAGCTAAAAAAAAAAAATATCAACATGCCATCAAAATTGAAGATAACAAAAAAATTTTACTTTTGTATTTTCTCGGATCTGATCCAAAAGTTCATGACCATCCTCGCTGAGGGATTCAAGGTCTACGAAGGTGGTATCCAAACCTTGGTTTTCTTTGGCGACACGAGCCATGTAGCGGAATGTTCCACCGTAAACGTCATTAACACTAATGATGTGACCTCCAGGGCCAAGAGACTGAAGGACAGTGGCGGTAGTAGCGGAACCAGAAGCAAAAGCGAGAGCGTGGCCACCACCAAGTTCTAAGGCTGCGAGGGTGCGTTCTAATGCGTCGCGATTGGGGTTTCCAGAACGAGAGTACTCAAAACCCTATAAAAATGAGAGAATAATGAGTTTTTTTTGTCAATTTATTGACAAAAATAACCGGACCTTGTGAACGCCAATGGCGCTTTGCTTGTAAGTGGTGCTGAGCGAGATAGACGGGATAACAGCGCCAGTCTCTGGATTGGGCTCTGAACCAACATGGATGGCACGTGTGCTGAAGCCCTCTGACTGATAAGGCTTTTTGACACTATGGACACTACCGTTCAGTTGTTTAGAAGGAGAGAGATCTAGGGCGGGCGACATGATGATGGTTGTGCATTGGCCGACATAACAATCTCGGTTAAATAGGTGCTCTGGTCTATTAGTCATTGCAGATCTGTCTTGTCAGCAGATTAGATTAATTAACAATTATGGCGAATTCAACACACACGTGATCTTTACTATCCGACAGGTTTTTCCTTCCTTGGATGGCATGATGCTATTTTTCTTCCGGAGCCTGCTCCATCATTCATTCTGGTCAAAAGTATGTTCCAAAGCTCTTACAAGAACGTCAGAAAGGCGTAGTTCTCTGATATTTTACTGGTAATATTTTCCTATGCACACGGAACGGATCAACCTTCTCAAGGATGTCAGACGTCTGTCATCTTACGTCTGACACACCACTTTGAACTCAAGCTCTAGGTTACATCTTCTTATTCCAATTTGACCAATAACGAAATCGATGTCATACCACTACCCTCCCCTTCATATCTTTGTATCTTAACTGTCCATGTGTTGATAGCGCGAATCAACGAATGCACACCTAATACATTGAATTCTGCATGTGGAAATCAAGACTCGGCTATCATCCTGGACCATTGGTGGCTTAAGGACATAGTCTTATGCTGTCCTGGCGCTACCTAGGAACCGCTCGGTGTTGCTGATAGCCACCAGAGGTCATAGAGATTCCTACTTCAACTGCTTGGTGATAACCGATCGTGATCCACTTCTTGTACTTTAAGCACCTCCGAAAATATAACTGCAACTCCGTACTTTTATGACGCCTTATTGCAACATAGCTCACAAAAATTTCTTTTCACTAGAGTCTTACCATTCTTGCTCTACACAATAAACCATGGTTTTTAGCTTTGGTATGTAGGGTAAAGCACTCGGATCGGACCATCATTGGGGGAACTATGTTCCTTCCTGGCTTCTATGCTATAAGAGGAAGAGCGGCGGTTCACAGGCCTTCACAAGCCAACAGAGGAATGACAGTACATATGGTTTCCGTAATCCGCTCTAAACTATGTTTCAGCGCTCATTAGACCTAAAGCCCAGTGAGTAGACTCAGCTACTCAGCTAAGCTGTGATTTTCAAAAGGTAGTGTTATTGGTATGCAAGCGGATACACTACTGAAAAATCACAAGAAAAAAGTTGAAGAAACCACGGAGAAACTAGAAACGGATTTTGAACTCACGCCCCTTGGGCGTGACGCTTGCCGTCACATAGTCTAGGAAGGTTTGGCTGTTAGGTGGTTGGGGTGTTAGGAGGGTTACGGGTTAGTCACTCAGGGGTCACGGAATGGTGATGCTTTTTGTGACCAACCGTGACACTCGAGGGGCGTAGGTTCACTATCCCATCTCAGAATCATTTTGATGTCCAGGTTTAATACAAGTCTCCAACACAGGAAACCTTAAGCAACCCAGAAGTACGGGTAGCTCAGGCGACACGTTCAGCTGCAGTTTCGGGAGGTCATGAAGCATTATCTTGACACGACTCGGTTACATAGAAGTTAGAACTAGAATGATTTATTTGTCAAAAATATATTATGCATAAAGAAATACAAAGAGAATCAACACATGTCATTTTTGGGGGAATGGAACTGAGTCCAGGCGGTGAGACGAAAAGGGAGCTAAGTCGGGTCACCCCCTTGACACCTCACCTAGTGTTGACTCTCTCTTATCTTCGAAAAATTTTGGCTTTTGTGGTGGGATGGGTGGGATTTTGAAATCTTTGGAACGAATGAAGTGAGCGAGTCGAGAGTTTGGAAGAATGTTTGTGGCTTGAACGTCAAGATAGATGTTGAAGAAGGATGGTGTTAGATGGATTATGTGTTCTAGAAGAGGATGGATGACTTTAGAGGATGTTCAGAGTGAAGACGAGAGTATACGGTGTCACAGTGACACGTGTAACACTCGTCATCAAGAATTTGCATTTACCTCAAACTTCGATAAATGCGACAATTGTTTCCCGAAGATTGAAAGGCCGAATGTTCCACTCCGTTAAATTTGCAAAACGATATGTTCACCCCTATAGGGGAATCTTGGGATTGAGAGAGAAGTTTAAGGTATTGCGAAAGATAGATAGTCTTGACATTAAGGGCGGTAAGGTATGGAGGGGTTGAAATATGAAAGTTTAACAATAGAGAGCAGGTGGATTTGCTTATGATTCTTGAGGTCGGTTTGTTTTCGTTGCAGTGCGGGTGGTATTAGCTTGCTGTGCACGGCGAGCTCTAGCTGTTCCAGATGGAGGTAAAAATCGATGACCATGGACATCCATGGGTACCATATGGCTTGTAGTGTTAGTTTTCGTATTGTGGTATTGTTGACCGACAAACCTGCAATATTAGGTCCCAGATTTTCGGCCTCATAGACGACAACTTCAACTTGAATGGCTAGTGCATGCGTTGGACAACCAAAGCTGTAGAATGTTTGCTTGTTTCTCCATGTTGTTCCTATGACTCGGGGGGTGGGGGGGAGAACTCTGGTATTAGATTGCAGTTCATTAACCCTGTCGGAGAGTAAGGACGTATGATGATAGTGATCCAAATTTATCACTTACCTTTCTTTTTTATATGCAATGTGACAACTATCAGAATTTTGAAAAATTACCCGTTTCAAACAACTTTACACAATTATTGAAGTGATTGAAAAAAATTGTTCAATTGACAATCATCTACAAAAGGACGGATAAAGAGGGTATACTATTGTGTTTCAGATGGAATGCCATCAAACAACAAACGGAAATCAAAGAAGGGCGAAAGAACCAAGGATTCCAACCAATCCTGCAACCCCAATTTGGATGCGTGAGGCGCCGTTGTTGTTGGACCCTGCGCTATCATTTGTTCCTGTTGTAGTTCCTGTAGACGACGCAGTGGTCTGAGTTCTAGTTGTACCGATTGGCCCAGTTGTGGTAGTAGTTCCAGTGGTAGCAGCAGCTCCTGTCGTTGGGCTCGTAACAGTCGTTCCACCAGTCTCAGTAGAAGTTTCAGGTGTTCCAGAACCTGCGCCTGCTGTGAAAGTATGTGCTGGAACTGTTTGACCTGCTGAGTTACAAGAACTAGCATAGCCTAGTATTATTCCAACAATTAGAATTAAAGTTAAAATGCAGTGAAACTAGACATACCATCGTACACTTGTTGGATTTGAGGAAGGATAAGTGACACGTCAGCATCAGGGCTCTGCTCTGCTCCAACATTGATGGTGCATTGCAAGCATCCAGACATAGAACTGCTGACGGTGGCAGAGCAAAGACAATCCAAGTCTGCACATGACTAAAAAAAGAATTGGCGAAAATTCTCTCAACAAATCTTTGACAAATGATTGGGTACATACACCATCTGAGATACCTATGAGTGCAGTACATGTTTCTGCGCACGCATCAGGAATTTGGCTGGGGTCGAATCCTCCAGCTACTTGGCGAATGAAGTTGGCATGGGCAGTAGATGATGCGGCTACAAGTCAATGTGCTTAGAGTAGAAGCGGACTAGTAGTACATAGAGGCTCATACCTTTGCCAGAGACAACGAGAGAACCAACAACAGCGAGGACGGTGGAGTAAGCAACCATCATGGTGAAGACAGGAGACAATGGTACTATGGAACGACTCTTGGTTAAATCGAAACTTCTTTTATAGGATTCCGTCTAACACGTAATAACCGCGCACTGTGGCCCTCCCTGAATATAAATCTTAACATCAATCTTGAATACGTATTAATGCCCCTGCATACATCTTCAGCCTCACGAAGTAGTTGAATTGGGACTAGGTGTGGTTGGACAAATAACGCGAAGGCAGCTGAGCGACGGCCAACCAGTAACCAGTAGAAACAAGAGAAGTCTACTGGTCCCCGCTTCACTGCTACTACATAGAATATAATCGGTTGCTGATCGGACTCAAACGCTGATCACGTCAAGTCTAAACAATTTGAATGTTTCAACGTTCCAACCCTGGATTATTCATGGCATATGCTACAATAGGCTCAGTTATTCCCGAACATCCAACCAAGGTGACATCTGGTGAGATAGATCCAACATGCAGCATACACCAGTGATGAACGGAGTCAGCAATTTGAGTGAAGCATCTAGCGCACAGCGCGAGATGCGATTTCTTGTGAAGAATACTCACGTGATCCTCACGTTGACGATTCTCCCAAAACTTCAAAGTGTTATTCCGTAAGATCATTATATACATTTATATACATATTCTATGCATGATCATCTACCACCTACATGAGTTTCACGAACAAGACTTACAGCGATTTGCGGAACCTAGGGCGCGGGTGCATTTTTTCCAAATCAGTAAAATTTTGATGTGCTGGTGACGTGAAGGAGTATTTCGTCAATATTGCTGTCAATTCTGTAGATAGCACTCTCAAAACTATATATTCCGAATCTGCAAGTGAATGTGAATCGAATGAGATAATATTTCTACCGATTATATGACTTATGTTTATGTATAATTGAAGTTGTGGTGGGCTAGGTTCCGCAAATCACTGCAATCATTGCCTTGCTCATCACTGGCATACACACGTCCTATAGCACGTTCATAGAAGTAAAGCCTAGGTAAAGATAAGAGTATTTCCATTTGTGGATCCCTGATTTAGTCTAATATATTCCGAATGAGATCAAGCCAAGAAGTGTATTATTAGAATTATGCGGATACATTGTTCAAGCTCAAGGACTAAGATATGCATACATTTGGGAAGAAAAAAACCCTGCAACCCTTAAATCTAAGCGAGGAGTAACAATATAGTACCCAGTACTCCAGCGAGTCCTGTTGTTCCAATTTGAACGCACGAGGCGCCATTTCCATTATTATTGTTTGACCCTGCACTACCACTTGCACCAGCAGCACCAGTGGTAGTGGTAGAAGATCCCGGGGCACGAGGTGTGCCAGTTGAAGCCGACGTGGTAGCGGTAGTTGCTGAAGATGTTGCAGTAGGAGATGTCTCTGTTGCTGTTGTGGTTCCAGTCGTTCCGGGGGCGCCGCCGCCTGTACCTCCTACTACGAAAACGTAGGGTGGGACATTTTGTCCAGCAGTATTGCAGGTATTTGCGTAGGCTATGAGTAGTGCTTTTCAGTACAGCTAATCAATTGCGCATGAATTGGAAAATCAAACCATCATAGAACTGTTGGGCCTCGCGAATCTCTGTTTGTAAATCAACGGTGTCATCGGTGTCATTATCAACATCATTAGCATCGTCACGGCTTTCGTCATCGATGTCGCATTGTAAACATCCTGATATGGCGCTGCTGGTAGTCGCAGAGCAAAGGCAGGTCGGGTCTGTACATGTCTAAAGAGAGGAAACATTTCAATCAGCATAGCAAGAATTTTATCATGGTGGTACGTACTACACCAGTTGAGAGACTCAAAATGGGAGCGCAAACTGTTTGGCAGGCAAGTGGAATATCATCAGCTTCTATTGGACCTCCAGTTGGTAGTTGACGAATGAAGTTGGTGTGCACATTAGGTGATACTAGTGCCATAGCTATTAAATATTACAAGCTATTTTTAGAAGCGATGTCAAAACATAAATATTATTATTCGAAGGATACTTTTTCCGGAAACGACGAGGGAAGCAATGGCAGCGAGAACAGCAGGATAATAGGCAACCATGATGAATGAGAGAAAAAGAGAAGATTGAGATTGTTGAGAACTAACCAAGAATGAGGCTTCTTATATGCCTTTAGGTGAAACAGTCATATTTACTTAATTGATTAAAAAAGAATACCCTGGTGTGTTCCATCGTCCCTAAGTTATATTAATGTGCTCCAACTCAGCGCAAGATGAAGATCAATGGGATTCAACTCAAGCGTTGATCGCTCGTTGCCTGTTTAGCGTACGTTGCTTCACAGTACATTCGATGCGATGAGTTTCTCGGGAAAATTGAGCGGCTGCGGAAGTGTACGGATCAATGAAAATAAAATAAATCATTGCCAGCCCATGTATTATATATTGAAGTAAAAAAGGAGAATGAGGGTTCAAAATCTACTCGAGGTGCGCAGCAAGAGAAAAGAAGACAGTGCCAATACTTCCAACCAGCCCCTGTAGCTCCACAGCCTTAACTATGGGATGCGCCGAAGTTATATTCAATGAACGTCGAAGCTCAGGTCAGTGCACCATGAGGCTTCTTACCTATAGTACTACTCGCTAAGCAGCACCGCCTGAGGCCAGAAGGCTAATATGGCCGGGTTTTATGGAGCACCCTCAATTTCGATATATACACTTATGCATTACTCTGCGCTATGCGCGGTAGAGCACAAGACAATCGTGTGCGGAGGGTTAATATATATACTCATGATCAGCACTCTTGCCACGCTCAGTGTATTACAGTACTTAATACATAATACAATTTCATAAACCCGTTCAACAACAGTAACTACAAATCACCTAGTAAATCAATAAAACAAATAACTTCCTGAATGTCTCCAGTGTCCACTCAATTCCACCTAGTATTGGTACTCGTAGACCTCATATATAAGAATTCCAAGAAAAAAATGGCTCTCCGTTTTCTTAGGATTTAAAGGCATTCAAACACGGGTATAAGTAAGGGTAGACCACTCAAGCATGTGTTTTGGTTTTTACCGGAAGAACGCTGGAACATCATATCAGCAACGCCCTGAACGTTTGAACCCCAGCGCAGCTTACATGTGCCTTCTGCGTGCGTCACAAACCATAACTAACTCTATCTTACATGAAGATAGCGCCTCTGGGACATAAAAATTATTATATAGTTTTAAAAAAAAAACAACCTTACGAGGACAGTTCACGCATGTTCAGAAGTAGGTGAGTCTCGTGCGATGGTTGAATGGGCATACAATGTGGGTGAAGGACGTTGAACCGGGATGAATTTGCGTCACGGTTCAGATACATATGACTTGAGGTTGGGAGGATAGTCAGTCCAAGCGCCTTCATCCACTCCCCTGTGGCTGTCTGGGTCTGGTGAGTCGGTGTGTGCATATTGCATATCTCTTTGTCCACATCAAGTTCACAATGAAAAGGCTTAACAGTGAAGAATCAATCGGAGAAGTGTGTCACCTAGTATCGCTGGTGTTAAAGGCTTTTGTTATTTGGGAGAGGAGCAATCTGCTAATGTGAAAGCTCAGCGGCCCAATGGGTTTGAAAATCTGGAAAATTTGCGGGGTCAAAGAGTGGAATCGGTCTCGAATCGGTCTAGCACTTGATTTACCTTATGTATTCGAAATGCTTCCTTTCGCAGAAGAATTGGAATGTGGCCGCCTCAACGTTCCATATCGGAAGAACTTCACCATTATTATAAGAGTGTTAAGTTGGTTTCCGTGGATGCCGTTGGTACTTCAATGGGTGACTATATTGAGGACTCAACCTTCATTGCAAGTACCGAATTTAAGGTGAGACTCGAACATGGGATGTCTGATGCTATTTATGGTTTGGTGGTGACATAAAAGTTGTGAATACTCTCATGAAAACCCTAGCTCCCCAAGAGAATATCGAGATGGAGGCTGTGGAGAGCTTTTGGGAATTCAGTGACTCTTCGGATGAAAGCGATTGAAGATGACGATTCTTAAAGTACTATCAGTCCTTATAAATATTTCTTCATCTCATTCTTTAAGTACGACTCATAGATATTAACGTTTTCTTTAAAGGTTATTATAGCACGGATTGAAATACCTTTCTGGAATCCGTTGATACCCAAGATGTGATGGGCGTATTACCATCCTTGACAATCTTATCAGCTTTATTTGGTGTAGACAAACATTTCGGACTATATAGTTCGTATTTACATAACACTTGTCTTTAGTTTTACTTTTTTTTTTACCTCGAATCGAGAGTCTGTGCAGATTGAATATCTGACTGAACTTTGTAAGACTACCTTGTAAAATTAGCATGTTACACAAGAACACTTATATAAGATTATATTATTAGATATCAATTTAAAACTAGAGTGGTTGCAACACGCGACTTATTATCCACTAACAAAGATCACGTTCGAAAGTTAAGCAACAAGTAGCATACCAACTCCAATTGCTCCAACGAGGCCAACTGTGAGGTGGGAGCGAGAGACAGCATTATTGCCGCCATTACCCGAGGCAGAACTTGATGCAGAGAAGTTTGGTACCGATTTTCCAGCAGTTCTACAAGAGTCGGCGTATGCTTTGAAAATATTATTTGTTAGGCTCTCCAAGGGACCAAAATAACAGGGGATGTTGGCGTACAGTTATAATAGTCTTGAGGTGTTTGGCCAGCACCGTCACTGACACCACAACGCAAACAGTCCGCCATAGAACTACTGAAGCTTGTTCCACAGATACAATCAAGGTCGAGACAGTTCTAAGTAATTAATACTGATTAGTCAATCTTGGTGAGAGAAATGAAGCACAGAAACATACACCACCCGAGATGGTGTTTAAGAAAGCAGAGCATTGACTTGAGCAACGCTCTGGAAAAACGGAAGGATCGACGGGCACGGCTTGGCGGGGGGTCAGCTCATCGAGAGGTTGGGAAACGGCTAGTTATAGAGAATTAATAATGTCACGGTCGTGAATCAAGGACATGACAAGAAGAGTGTACCCTGCGTTGATGTTGAGGCCAGTGTGGCGAGGAACGAAGCAAGGATGATAGTGTATGCAACCATTATTATTATTAATGAGAGAGGCTGAAGAAGGAAGAATAAGTGAATAAGAGAAGGAAGGGAAGGCAATAAAAAGAGGAAAAAATAATGATGGAGGGAAGAATGGTTTTGGGATAGTCATTTTATATAGTGCTACAGATAGCAACGATCTTTCAAGATTTAACATGGTAGTAATCGGGCGCTCTCTGTCTCTACGTCTGCAAAGTATTGATACAAGCATTGGTTGTCAGCTTCGGATTGGAGTTTCCTGGGAGTTTCTGGGTCGGAGGAGCACGTGACTACAATCAGAAGAGAAGGAGTGAGAAGTTGATGAACTGATGTTAGTATATAAAGGTCAGCGCTTCTTGGTCCATTTCCACCATCTCTCTCCTCTAATCCATCAGCATCGCGGTGACTTTGAGGGGAGCATTACCAACAAGATGACGCCCGACAGACCCGTAGCGGATGGAAACATCCCGACGACCAGAGCGTATCAGCAGGAGTTGTTGGAGGAGAGTATTAAACACAATATTATCATTGCCATGGACACTGGTTCTGGAAAAACCCACATTGCAGTCCTCAGGATGAAGCACGAACTTAATCGTGAGCCCAGCAAAGTACGTTGGAGTATGCAGCCAGTCACCATTCCTGACTAGTCTGCCTAGGTCGTTTGGTTCTTTGCTCCGACGGTTGCGCTCTGTGAGCAACAAAAGGCTGTTATCGAGACCTTTGTACCGGGTTCCGTTGGGCTGGTTTCAGGTGCTTTGGAACCAGATCAGTGGAGGTCGTCATCTTTGTGGGAGCGAGTCCTTCAGACACATAGAGTTATTGTCTCCACTCCTCAGGTCTTTCTCGACGCTCTGCGACATGGATATATTAACCTTGCTAGGGATATCAGTTTACTTGTCTTTGACGAGGCCCATCATGCAGCTGACAACCATCCTTATAATCGGATCATGCTCGACTTCTATCACACCATCGACCCCATTCCCAGGAACCAGATAATCTATGGCACTAGCCAGGAACGCCGCCCCTTTATTATGGGTCTGACTGCAAGTCCGATATATGGCAAAAATGCTGCATTAGCGCTTCAGTAAGCATGCCTGACCATTTCCCAGCTCTTGAATGACACGATTTTTGTAGTAAACTCGAGACTAATCTTGACTGCATCACTCGAACCACAATGCACAATCGTGATGAACTTGAAAAGTTTGTTCCTCGTCCCCGGTTCCAGCATGTTATGTATCATGCTCCTAATCCCCCTCCCTTCTCCACCAATCTCACCGTCATTTCTGATATCATACGTTCTCTAAGGATAGAAGACGATCCCTCCGTTATCAGAGCTCGTAAAATTCTATCGCAAACACAACCTGACTCGCCTGAATATCGCCGTGCCGACCAGAAACTCTCGCTATTACTCCGTAATCAAAAGACATTTACCATGAAAGGTCTTAAAGATTTTGAACGTGCTGCCGACGAGATTCTCCATGATATTGGTCCTTGGGCAGCCGATTGGTATATCTGGAAAGTTGTGGAAAACGCCAAGATTGCCGCTAATCCATACAATAATATTATGGGCTCGTGGCAATCATCCGAGAAAGCGCATATATTAGGTATTCTCGAGAAGATGACACTTTCACCCACGGCCTACCAAGAAGACGACATTCTCCAAGATTGTTCACATAAAGTGCAACAACTTATCCAAACACTCCTGCAGGAGAAGATGGAGACGGAAGAATTGGAAGAGATCTATTCTGGCTTAATCTTTGTTCAAAGACGCGACTCCGTAATTGCTCTTGCTGAACTCTTAAATCATCACCCTTTCACCAAGGGCATTTTTCGAATTGGTATCCTCATCGGAACATCTGACAATTCATCTCGTCATGGCTTCCTCGACATCACTCGCAAGCTTTCTCGTGATTCGCACGCGGAGACAATGCGCGATTTCAAATCCGGAGAACTTAATTTGATTGTAGCTACCGCCGTCGCCGAGGAGGGTATTGATATCCAGGCATGTGGAAGTGTTATCCGTTGGGATTTACCTCCAAATATGGCAAGTTGGGCCCAGAGTCGTGGTCGAGCGAGAAGGAAAAGGAGTACTTTTACACTCATGTTTGCACATGGTAGTGCGGATCAATCGTCGGTTACAAAGTGGGAGGCTCTCGAACAACAAATGATTGCTGCATATATGGATCCATCCAGAGACCAGATCATTCACGGACCCGAAGATGACCAAACGATTGCTGATGAACCAGAGAATGACGATGTTGCGTTTGTTGTCAAATCTACAGGGTTTGTCCATCATCTAAAAAACTACATATGGGATTTATGACATATCTTCATAGCGCTCGCGTGGACCTAAACTCTGCTATTTCCCATCTTTCACATTTTTGTGCCGTTATTCCATCAACCGCGCATGTCGATAATCGACCAATATATGACATTGATCCTCCAGAAATGCCTTTTGGCTGGCACGAAAATCCTGTTCAAAGTACTTATGCTGTTGATAACGTGCAGTATAATGGACCTTGGGGTTCAAAAGTTTCCCTCCCTCGTTGCCTTCCCCTCGCTTGTCGCGAATTCAATGTGGATCGTGAATACAGTACCAAAGCATCGGCTCATAGACATGTTGCGTTTAAAGCGTACTTGGGACTTTATAATGCTGGATTATTGACTGATAATCTATTGCCGTTCACCAGTGTCATGGAACCTGATCGGGAGAATGATGTAAAAGAAATGTTGAAGGATGTCGAGAAGCGAGCTGGAATGGCCAGTGTTGATATGCAGATGGATCCTTGGGTAGCACCTACACTTTCTGCAGAGAAAATGGACGACGATTCCCACAAATACTGGTATACTGCAAGGCTAACCATCGGAGATCTTCCACCACTTGTCCTATTCACTCGTTCAGAACCAACCGCTTTGAGTTACAAAGACGGACCTATTTTATTCCGTCCTGATCTAGACGGACCCACTAATTGTTCACTGTCGCCTCTCGGAAGAGTTCATGAAGATGGAGAAGCTGTTTCCCAGGCAAAGGAATATACGAGAAGAGTGTTTTGGAGTCTTAATTCTGCGAGAATGCAGTGGGATAACCTTGACTTTTCCTATCTCATACATCCGGAGTTTGCCGATCAATCCGATGTATGGCGAGAGAGGAGGGTTTGGTTGAATGAATTTAAGAAGAACGAAGAGGTTAAAAATCACGACCGTGAATATGTGCTGAGGGCTAGGGTGTTTGGAGAACATTTTGGGTATATTCAAGACCCGGTGTTGGTTTTGAAGGAATTTGGTCGTCCATACCAATTTGTTAGGTGGAGAAACGAAAATGAACAGTTATCAGAAGAGGAAGAAGAAGAACTACGTAGTTCACGAAAACGACGTGATACCGATGACCTGTTAGAAATAAAATATCCTCTTCTCGTTGTCAAACCTTTCCATCCTCGCCGAAATTTCCTCGTACCTTGTCCTCCTCCCAATCCAAAGGCTGTTCCTCCTGAAACCAAATATATCAATCTCATGCCGGAATTCAACGGTATCGTGTTCATATCAGCAGTAGAAGTTCAATACGCTTTCCTTCTTCCTTCCGTTTTTCGTGCCTTAGGAATGATGTTCACAATGACTTCCCTCCGCAGTACCCTTTTCGAAAATGCACCAGTTCTACAATCAATTCCTATTAAACTTTTAACCAATTCAATGACTGCCTCAAGTGCCGGTGAAAATTTCAACTACCAAAGATTAGAAACATTGGGAGATACTGTGTTAAAGTTTTTGGTTGGTTTGAATGTTATGGTTGAGTATCCGTTTTGGCATGAAGGTTATTTGACGAAGAAAAAGGATCATACGGTTTCGAATGTTAAACTTGCTAAAGAGAATCTTAAGAGAGACGTATTTAGGTGGATTATGCGAGGCATGTCACGTCCTTTTTCTCTCCTTTCTTTTCTTCTGAGATACTTTTTGTTAACTGATTCCCTCCATTTTCAGATTCAATGCTCGGACGGAAGTGGAAACCGAAATATACGAAATTGTTAACCGTAGAAACTCCTTTGCCTTCGCCTGTGAATGAGAAGGCAGATAGTGGAATAATGATTGTGGATATGATGGAACAAACAAAGGGAGAAGTGAGAGAGGCAGGAGACGATATGATCGTCGGTACAACTACTAGTCGTATGCAAGTCGAGGTACCAGCACCCGAGAATGTCAAAGCTAAGGAAGTGGATGGAGAAAAGACGGAGGTTAAACAAGTTGGGGTAAGGAAGAGGAAGAAGAAGGGGAAGTCACCGAAGCAGGATTTATCGACGAAAGGTGAGCAAAAAACAATTCTTCTCGCAGCTTTTGCTTTGTCTTCTTACAATGCGAGTTATAGTCCTCGCCGACGTTATGGAATCACTCATTGGAGCAGCATATCTGCATGGGAGCTTTGACTTGGCGTACGAATGTGTCAAGTTATTTGATCTTGGGATGATATGGAGACCTCTTAAGGAACGACATGATACTTTCCTTTCCCGTGTATCGCCGGACGTTCGCATTCCGGCGGCTCTCGACTATGTCGAGTTAATGCTCGGATACAATTTTAAACACAAGATCCTCTTGTTAGAAGCCCTTACTCACGCTAGTTATCAACAAGATGTCCAAACGGTGTCATACGAACGGATGGAGTTCCTTGGTGATTCCGTACTTGATATGGTCGTGACGCACCTACTTTATCACGCTCCAGGGAAGAATTATAGTCCAGGCCACATCCATTTGCGTCGTTCTGCAGTTGTGAACACCCATTTCCTCGCATTCATCTGCCTGAATACCTCTCTCAAATTCGATGCGGAACTACCACGCCCTTCAAATGGGAGAATTCATTTACGACCTGATGCTCAAGAAATCACCCTCTGGCAATGTTTACTTCATTCTAATTCACGTGTTATGGACGACCAAGTAAACACGTACTCGCGATTCCGGAAACGTAAAGAAGAGATTGAGAACGCTTTAAATGGAGAAGTTATGTTTCCATGGGCATCTTTAACTCGACTTCAAGCTCCGAAATTCTTCAGTGATATCATAGAATCTGTGATTGGTGCTGTCTATCTTGATTCAGGAGGCGATATGAATGCTGCTAGGTTGGTCATTAGACGTCTTGGAATCTTACCTATTTTGGAGAGGATAATTCAAGATGATGTTGATGTTTGGCATCCTGGTTCAAGAATTGCTCAATGGGCTTCGAAACATGGAAAGACGTTGAATTATAAGTTTGGGAGAGAGAAGGGTGTAATTTGGTGTAAAGTTTTTATTGATGGAGAAGAGGTTGCTGAGGCTCAAGATGAATATCGTGGACATTCAACTCAAGACGAAGTTAAACTTGCTGCTTCCGAAGAAGCTAGTAAGGCGTTGAGGATTAAAAGCCACATGAATAATGTAATGATGGTCAAAGGTAAGACAAAGCGGGAGAAGTTATTGAAATATTATGAAGAGATAGAGCCAAGGCTGTAGCTAGTACGACTCGTCTTGAATGTAAAACGAGGGTATATAGTCAATGTATTTGTTAGTTGGAGGTTGACTTGTGTACGTTTTAAGGATTGCTTGAATATTGCACGTTACCTGTAACATCTCGACGTAAAGAAAAACTGTTTTTTCTATATCATTGACCTAGTACACCAGATGATAAGGCTCGATCTACAAATACAGGAGTAGAACGTTCACTTTATCCTGCCACAAAACTGTATACCATATTTTCAACCGGACTCTTAATTATCTTGAGATGTAGAAAAACCAAGGTCATTCCAACTCCTCAATTCATTTCCATATCGTATGGTAAGCCATAAGATACTGTAAACAAGTCGAACAATCAGATTTATAGAGATTTAACATAACAAGTGAAATCCTCACAGGAATCCGATCCAACCTAGTATAGCAGCTAGACCGTTAGTTGCAACAAGACCATACGAATTGATCATCGGTAGGATTCCGGTAGTGGCGAAAGCCATAATCAATGACCGAAAACCACTATTTTTAAAGGTTCTTCAGTGACATTGCATTTTTGTGTCGTTTTATAATGAATACTCACTTATTGCATGCCATTGCTTCAGCACTACGCGAGTGCATTATATCCACGATGTAACTTGCACAGGGACCAAGTACAACGGACACCTAAATTTAATGTTAAAAACAATTTCTTTGCATTCACAAGTATTACAACTCACTCCGAGGCCATTAATAAAAAGTGCTATCAAATTGAATACAAGTCCAAGAGGTCCTTCAACGTATTTCACAATCAAAGCAAAAGCAAGAACTGATACAGGAGCCAAAATTAACGCTCCTGAAAGTGTTGCTCGTAAACGATCTTCTGGATACCATATTCCACCACGAGCTGCTTTCCATTTAACGACGGCTTTATCTGAAGTACGTCCTGCAACTGGTGCCCCAACTATGTTATTGGAAATGAGTAATAATATTTGTGTTGAGATCGATACATGACATACTCATATTCCCGAGACCAACAGGCAAGAAAAAAAGTCCAATGATAGCTTCATTATCAATATTGTATCTGTTTCCCTGTTTGAATTTAGCTAATGGCACTTTCTTTTTTGGGGAGTGATAAAACATACGATCGTGAAAGCCATTGGTACAAGCAGTACTTTGTATACAAGTCAATATACTTACACCATGTTCCATAGTTAACAAAAAGACGTACCATAATCAGTTAGAAGTACAAGAAACCCAGCAATCGACTTAAAATAGCATCTCATTAGTCGAATACTTCAGTTCCAAATCCCAAAAAAAAGCATACCATGCAAATTATATTTGGGCTACGAAGTAAACCCAGTGGAGCAAGAGGGTTGAGAAACACAGGAAGCCATTTACATTTTGACTGCTCAGAAGGATCTAACTTGTCAATTCCGCGAGCTCCAGGATGACTTGTTTCTGGAAGCGTCAAGGCAACCAAGATAAAACTAATAATCCCAAAGAGGGCAAGCCATAATTGCATGGTTCTCCAGGAGGAATAATGGGCCGCAAATCCTATGTATAAAGTATAAATGAGCATCTTAGAGGAAATCGTATAGAGCTTACCTCCTATCGTAGGTGCTAAAGCGGGTCCAAGCAAGGTTGCCTAGGGCGTTAACTTGTTTGTATGAGTGTTTATGCTAGGTTTAGAGTCGGACTTACAGATAAGAATATTCCAATCGCAGTTCCTCTATCCTCGAGTTTATAGATATCCCCAATAACTCCTGATCCTACTGCCATTCCAGGTGAAGCACCAGCGGCTTGCCAAAAGCGCCAAAATAAAAGTTCAGGAAGGTGCTGCGAGAGTGCAACACCAACAGATCCTATAATTGAAAGTGGAAGTGCGAAGAGATATATGGGTTTTCGGCCATCTGAGGAGAAAAGTGAGCAAGATGAAACGACTGAGAGTCAATATCATGATTCATGACTAACAGTAGGTTGAGTACGTCGCAGCGCACATTGCACCTAAAGAGGCAGCAAGGACAGATAGACTGACAGCCAAACTACTCCGAGTCAGATTATGTATCCGTAAACTGGTAATGTATATATACCTAACATTTTGACCTGATGTATCAATATCTTTCGCAATTTGTGGTATAGATGGATAAAAGGTTCCTGAAATGAACACTTCACTAGCGTGAGTACATTAACAGAGTTCAGGAGTAGTAGATTTACATGGCATTAGTCCAGTCCATGAAACAACGCCTACAATATATTTCTTGTAGCTGCTTGAGAATCGTTGATACACTAACTCATGCTTCAAAGCGCTCGAGGTCTGATTGGATAGTAGAGGAGTTTCTTCAGAGGCCATGAATGTGAGGAGTATTTTTTGTCGGAACCAAGGACTCGCAAGAAGGAGACATTACAACCGGGAATGCAAACTCATAACTCAATGTACTCAGGGTTCCGATGCTTCGGCGTCAATGACGGTCACGTGCTGGAGTACGGGAAGTGTGGTCCGATACGGTTAGCTCCAACCGGGTGTATCCACCTTGGATGTAAGTATGCTACACAGTGCAGTAAATCGATGCTAACCACTATGCCACGGTATGGGTAATGCATGTATTTTACCAAATTAATGTCAACAGAATATCAATAGTTGGGTTTCGGTAATGCTCAGGGATTACTGAATATATATTAAAAACAAAAAATGGGTAATTTGTTAGCATTACCAAAATATTACCCTAATGTTAATGATATTTAGAAATTGGTAATGTTATGATATTTTTCAAAATAATAATATGGTATATTAGAGGCAGTACTGTGATAATACTGAAATGCCCATTTTAGTATTATTTTGATTGCGCACATATATTTCAGTATTGTTTTGATTATGCAAATATATGTGCGGAATCAAAATAATACTAAAATGGGCATTTCAGTATTATCACAGTGCTGCCTCTAATATACTAATTTATCACCAAAAACAACATTGGAATATTATCAATTTCCAAATATCAATAACATTAAGGTAAAATTTTGGTAATGCCACCAAATTACCCATTTTTTGTTTTTAATATATATTCAGTAATCTCTGGGCTTTACCAAAATCCAACCATCGATATATCATTGATATTCTTTTGATAAAATATATGCATTACCCATACCGTGGCGTAGTGTAACTTCTAAACCATGAGTCATTCCATACTCACTACCCACAGGTTCCTCTTAATCTGACTCAAACCCCACCTTCACCCTCATTGATTTGCGTACAATGAATCGCATATTCTCAAAACCCGACAGACTCTACCACTGGAAAGTATGTATAAATTCTCCAAGCACTGAGAGCCGTTTGAATATCTATTACGAATGACTGACGTTATTGTGATGAAAACTGGTAGCAGAATTGAACTTTGAACGATTTTAAGCCAATTCTCAATGATTTATGAACATTTACCAGGTCCAGCATGTCTGATACTGAGTTGGTTCTCAAGCGCTCAATAAGTACTCGGTGAATTAGTACGCCCTACTTAATATCGATATACGGCGTGGCAATTATTTCATATATGTTTAATAAAAATCATTTAGAATATGTCTTTCGGTCTCATTCATTGTAACAATCCACTTTCATACACATTCACTCATTCCAATGCGTTTACACTACATACAGAAATAAATTTAGGATACCTTACACCACACCACTCGACTCAATGTCAACATCGAGGTTAAAAAAGTAATCCATGGGACTATTAAGGTCATCTATATACCTCCAATCCCACTGCAACGTATCCAAATAACCCTTTTTATGCCAACTCCAATTTCAAACCAGGGAGGGGGTACCCCCAGCAAATCCCCAGTCGATTATCCAAGGTTTTCCATCGGAATCTATGATAATGTTTCCTATATGGAGATCCGTATGGCACAACACAAGAGGATGAGAGGCATCAAATTTTGGGTAATTAATCGCTTGGGCGTATACTTCCAAACCCACGGTGATTAAATTGCATAAGCCAGTATCGTCTACGATCAAACAATGTGGCCATGTCAAGGTACGAGTTGAATATACCAGCGCCATCTTCAGTAAACTGAAGATCGTAACAAATGAACGATTTTCCGGAATCATTAAATGGACTTGGTATGTCCTTGTTAGGTATAGGAACCTTTTGAAGTTGTCAAATATATCGGTGTGGTGACATATTCGGAAGACCGTGACCAAATTTTCAATGTCTGTGCTGTGGTTGAAGCGAAGGTTGAATCCAAACAAACCAATATTCAGGCCCGAGTATAGTTTATCTACTTAAATGCTAATCCACAAGCTGTGGCAACACCTAACGGCTCGAAAAATATTGCGAGCGGGCACACACGGCAAAAAAAACTGTAAGACAGTGGCGCAAAATCTCCAAAAATAAAGTGATGCCGACATCGAAGAGCATCGGTGGCTTCAACATGTACCTCTATCGGGGTAAGACTAAATCGAAGCATAGCTGAAAATGCTGTAAATTAGTTCTCGGCCCCAAGCGGGGGTACAATTGAAGCCCCAAACTAACCCCTCGTACTCCGAGTGTGCCACACATTCCCATGTATTCCAGGACTATACCCCTTCGCCAAAGAGTAGCATATTATTGGAACACAAGTTTAGCTATATAAGCGAGTTGTTACACTCTTTATTTCTCTAACCCCCTCTGCTTTCAACTTCTACTTCTCAGTCGACAAAGCTATCTTCTATCTCATTATGTCAAACAATTTCGAAAGAATTGACAAGGACAATGTTATGTTGCTTGTTGTTGACCATCAAGTTGGCTTGTTCCAACTCGTCAGGGACTTTAGTCCTGAAGAATTCAGAAACAATATCCTCGCCCATGCAGCAATCGGAAAGATTTTCAACTTGCCAACTATTTTGACCACCAGTGCAGAGACAGGTGTGTACTATATCCGAAATCAGTAATCCATTGTTTTAATGAACTTATTACAGGTCCAAATGGTCCGTTGCCCAAAGAAATAACAGAGATGCATCCAAATGCTCCGTTCATCAAGCGTAACGGAGAGGTCAATGCCTGGGACAACGCACTATTCCGTGGCGCTGTCAAGGCTACAGGAAAGAAGCAGGTAATTTTAGCTGGCATTGTAACCGATGTGAGTGAATAGCTGTTATTATACACTGGATGTAATCATCAGCTCACTATGGATGATAGGTCTGTACTGCGTTTCTTGCTATTTCCTTGGTAGAGGCTGGTTATACCGTTTACGCCAATGCAGAGGCATCTGGCGCCTCTTCCAAGAGAGCAGCGGATGATGCAAATGACCGTATGAGAGCAGCAGGCGTCCATGTGTATTCTATGTTCGCTGTGGTTGGCGATTTGATGAGAGATTGGAGAAATAATACAGGGTCGAATGAGTTGATGCCGTTCTTTGATAAGTAAGTCTACTATGTAAGTCTCACCTTTATGTAATTACATCCTGAGACACTTTTAGGTACTTGCCGATAAGTGGCTATGTTACGCGTGCGCATGCCGCAGCGGTTGAACGTGGTGTTATTCAGCCAGGGCAAAGCGAGTAGATGAAACCAATTTGGAGAGACTCTACTTTGTATTTCATACTACATAGTCTAAATATTGAAGTGGTGAATAGTGGCATTCTTAGACACCTTCTCTAGCTAGGCCACCCCAGGCATTTGTATCAACAAATAAAGCCTACTTTGGATTGAAATAATAATAGTCTATAATCGACATTCAAAATCAAAATCTCTTGAAAGATATTCCGATTGGCAGAAATCATTCAGTATCACTCAAATGTATATACGTCTGAGATCTCACACCAAGTCTCAATACTTTAACCTTCTACAGATTTTGTATCTACATTCTTGTAATCTTCTTGATAGCCTTTCAGCGAGCGGCCTATAATCGCGTCCTTACATTTTGATGCTTCCTCGACAGTGCGACAATCATCATTCATTAGAGCTTTAGTGGATTGATGTCATCGAATGTGACAGATAATGAAATGATAGGCATTCCCGAATTCATCAAACTGCTGAAACAAGACAACCAGAAGGATAAAAAGAGGTAGCTGTACATTTAATGCTACTGCATTGAATGACTCCTTGAACGTCACGTTATTGAAGATAAAGTTTCGGTCCAAACGAGATATTCTCATCAACAGTACATGAATACATGCGAGAGTCATACCTTTGAGCAAGAAAGTGACACTATGAGTAATATTCCAGTCTGCACAAAGTCGTTCTTGTGCATAGTAATCATAATTCTTAACTGCTATTTTCTTTTTACGATGTTGGACAGTAGCTTCATCTTCTAACAGTGTTTCAATTTCGTTTAATGAGGTATGTAACATGTATGTGTATGAACTTACTTTTGACAACACGAGACTCATCTCTACCTGCACAACTCAAATCCAAACAACCTTTCTTATCATACACCCAACACTTATTCAATGTCCCTGAATCCCAACCCTCATATTCATTCTCAACATCACATATTACTACCTCAATACCACATAAAACATTTCTCCATGTCGTTCTTGATTGGCGATCTTCCACATCTTCATCCAAAAAAAATTCTCCCCTCGCAACAGCCACAACCCAATGTTCCCACTCAAAATCCTTCCATTCCGAATTAGTGGCGTATGATGTTCGAAGATGAGATATAGTAGTTATTAAGAGCTTTGGTATTCCCCGTGGTGTGTGAACTTGGGAATAATCTTCCGAGTCCGAGTCCGAGTTGTCCTTGTCGTTGGTACAGGTACAACAAGCAATAATGGGATCAAAATTCTCATTTTGAATGCCACTTTCTTCGTCATTCTCATTGATATCCGAGAATTGTAGTAAGATCTTGTTAACAAGGTTCGCGAATATCGGATATATGTCATCATCAACCCTACAAAGAGCTCTATGGTATGATTTAGTACAATATCCTTGAAACAAATAAACAACTCAACTCACATTCGTTTAACATAATCCACAACTGTATCACCATATCGTCCTGTCACATCTTCATTACAAAGGTCTACAGCATCCAAAACCATGTCTTCAAAAATCGAATCTATATTCAATGACGAACATTTGATGTCCGAGTCTGCTACGACTTTCCTTGTGTCCGCCGGCGTTTCTGACATTTTACCATACATTCTCTCTATCAACGCATGAATGAAAACTTTAGGTTCAATAATTATAGTCTGTGAAGTGGTCATTGGGGTGCCCAAGTTCTCCATGAGGTGTAAGCTCCTTTATAATTTGAGTGTGTGTGTTGGTATTGGGTAGTTAGGAGATAAATGACAATGTCACAAGAGTTTTGAACATTCAACTGAACGTTGTGACGTATTGATGCCACGATGATATCATAATGGTAACATACATATAATCATCTGGTCAAGAACAAACATCATCATACGAAGGTTCCATCGACTCCTCCAAGAAATAGAAACAGCAATTGAAATGTCATCTACATATTGAATTCCAAAAAGTTCACACACAAAAAACAAGTTCATTTCGGTTTCAAAACCTTCTACTTATCTACATACAACAATTTCATATTATTTCCTAGTTCACATCCAGTGTCCATTATTTAGCGTCCTTTCTTTTCCTTTTCTTTTCTTTTCCAGGGCCTTTACATTTACTTTCATGCTGTTTCATCATCTATGTTAATTTACTACTTCAAGTTTGCATTTGTCATATTTCGATACTAACTGCTTTGTTTGAGTTGGGGTTGGAGTTTGAGTTGGAGTCGGAGGAAGAAAAAAAAGAACATTAATTTCTTCACTCTTTCCTATGAGCTTGATACCAATGAATCAAGCCTTCAGTCTACAATACAAAACCAAGCATTAGTAACATGAAAAAGAAAAAGAGGGTGGTAAAAAAAAACGTACAGAAGAATCATGTCCCTTGACATCTTCCGGTTTATCCAACTGAGCCAAAATATTCTTAGCAAGTACTTTTCCAAGTTCCACTCCCATTTGATCTAGTAATAACAATAAACCGTTAATGAAACACCCTAACATAATCCATAATCGAAAGAGAAAAAACTCACCAAACGAATTAATCCCCCAAACAACACCCTGAACAAAAATCTTATGTTCATAAAGCGCAACAAGATTCCCCAACATCCTAGGAGTCAACAACTCAAACAACAAACTCGAACTAGGTCTATTCCCTTCAAACACCTTACTCTTAACAACAGTCTCACTAACACCTAAACCCAACTCATCTCTAACTTCCTTTTCAGTTTTACCAAACGCTAAAGCTTCAGTTTGTGCGAAAAAGTTGGATAAGAGAATTCGATGATGGATTCCGGATGAAATTGGATTATGAGTGCTGGCTGGTGCTAGGAAATCGGATGGGATTAATTTGGTTCCTTGGTGGAGTAGTTGGTAGAATGAGTGTTGGCCGTTTGTTCCTGATGCTCCCCAGATAATCGGCTATAAATTCAAATATATGCGAAGAGTATAATAATAAAAAGGGGTGGAGGGTTATTTTTAAATACAGTAGGATGACGCAATTGATGACGTACACCAGTTTGATAATCTACTCTGTTACCGTCTTTTGTGATGAATTTTCCGTTACTTTCCATGTCACCCTAGAAAACACAGAGTAAGATGATGAAAGAAAGATAAGGGATCTGCTTACCTGTTGGAAGTAGTCTGCGAATTTGTGAAGGTATTGATCGTATGGTAACAATGCCAGAGTCTGAGCACCTGTATATTAAATGTTATCAAGAGATTCAATTGGAGGAAGGAGAGACGTACCATAGAAATCATTGTACCAGATACCCAAGGCAGCCATGATGACAGGTAAATTGTGCTCAAGAGGAGTAGTCTTGAAATGATTATCCATATCATGAGCGCCCTTCAACAACTGTTCAAAATTCTCATATCCAATAACCAACGCAATACTCAATCCAATAGCACTCCACAAACTATACCTTCCACCAACCCAATCCCAAAACGCAAACATATTCTCCTCCGCAATACCAAACTCGGTCACAGCTTTAGTGTTTGTCGAAAGCGCCACGAAATGCTTTGCGACGTGAGATTTGTCTTTCGCATTTTCGAGGAACCAGTCTCTAGCTGTAGTAGCATTTGTGATCGTTTCTTGAGTAGTGAAGGTTTTGGAAGCGATGATGAAGAGAGTACGTTCCGGATCACAGACACGTAATGTTTCCGCAAGATGAGTACCATCTATATTGGAAACGAAATGAGCAGTAAGATCTCTCTTGGCATAAGGCTTCAGAGCCTCTGTAACCATAACTGGACCAAGGTCAGAACCACCAATACCAATATTGACAATAGTATTGATAGTCTTTCCAGTATAGCCTTTCCAATCACCACTTCTGACTTTATCGCTGAACTCTTTCATGTGAGCCAAGACGCCATGAACTTGATCTGCACCAGATTCATTGATATTGAATTGGTTGTCCAAGTTACGTAAAGCGATATGGAGAACGGCACGATCTTCGGATGTGTTGATATGTTCACCGGCGAACATTGCGTCTCTTGTTTTCTCTACACCCGCCTCTTTGATAAGAGAAAAGAGTGTGTCGAGGATGGGTTTGGTGATGAGATGTTTGGAGTAGTCCAGGAGTAATTCGACATGATCAGTTTTGTATGTGATACTGAAGTCTTTGAATCTGTTTGGATCAGACTCGAACAGGTTACGAAGAACGAGCTGGTCGTGTTGAGATTCGTAGATTTGTTTGAGTTTCTGCCAGGAGGGAAGGGTAGATGCGAGTGACATGGTGATGGAGATTATGAGAGAGATGGAGCGTGAGAAAGTGGAATATATTGCCAATTAACGGCCAATTTACAGCCTACGCCTAACAATGTCTATCGACTTGGACACCATCGTCACAAACATCTCAGCCTCTCCGCCCGCTCTTCCAGCGTATCTCAGGCAACTCCCAACAGACACACGCGATGTCATCCTGGCTTCCACTTTATCATCTGGCCAGGATCCTCTCGAAGTCCTTGATATCAGAGCCAATACTCTAGGCGTCTTGTATATTCTCACTGCCCGCGCTACTATTCCTGGGGCTAATCCACTCAGATGGGATTACATCGAGAACTTTTGTTTCAATTGTGATCCTGAACAACTTCGTTATGCTCCAGATCGCGGTACGATCCTTTATAATATATACAACACGCGTTCATTTCTAACAACTCTTTTTTGCGACTAGTTATGATATTCGGTAAAAACCTACCGAGACTAGCTTCTCAACATACAACAGCATCACACGCTCTTCCATCCATTTACAATCTCTTAACTCGATACAACCTCTCTCAAAATGCATTAACACCTCTTCACACACCATACCTTGTTTGCATCTTAACAACTCGTCATTTAACTCATTCCCTTCCTCTACTCTCAAAACCAATAACCACACTTGATCCTTTATCACTTCAACAATTGGATTATACGGATAACCTCTTATATCATTATTTAGGAGGTATCATTTATTCAAGTCTTAAAATGTGGGAAGAAGCTGAAGATTTCTTTGAAATTTGTATTTGCGCTCCTGGTTATGTATTAAGTGCTATCCAAGTTGAAGCACTTAAAAAGTTAAAGTTGGTTCAACTTATTAGATATGGGAAGGTTAAACCGTTACCGAAATATGCTATGCAAACAGCGCTTCATAGAGCTTTGAGTAAAGGTTCTTCGTCATCTTCATCTGCTTCTACATCTACTTTCGGTCCGGCTTTTGGTGCTAGTGGTACTGGTGGTTCGGCTTATGTGACCGGAGGTGGTAATGGTAATGGTGGTAGTGGTGGTAGTGGTAGTGGTACGGGTGGTGGAGGTGGTAATGGTGGAGGAGGAGCGGTATATCAATCATTAATCGATGCATTCCCAAACACGAAACGATTAACCGATATACTCAAAAAAGAACGTCAATTATTCAATCAAGAAAAAAATATAGGACTTATAAACGAACTCATCAAATCCGCACCAAAATGGCAAATCAAAAAATTAACAAATACGTATGTTACTTTACCATTGAGTGAAATTGCGAAATCGATTGGGATGCAGAATGATGTTGGGAGTGTTAGAGAATTGATTTTTGGAATGATTGAAAGAGGGGAGGTTTGTGGTAGGATTTCTATTGGTTCTAGTGCCAGTACAACTGAAGAAGAAGGAGGAGGAGGGGAAGCTAACGATAAGGATAAGGATAAGGATAAGGAAGGAACTGTTACGTTTGAAGATGAGAAAAGGTTTACGAAGAAGGAGGATGTTGATTTTCTTATTCAAGAAATTCAGGAACAGATGAGAGTTTTGAAAGGGTTGGATAGGGATGTCGGAAAGTCGAAAGAGTATTTGGCGAAAGTATGATTAATTTCCTTTCTCTCTTTCCTATCTGCTCATTTTTTTTTTTTTTGTAGGCTGTGAAAATGAGAGAATCGGATTGGGTTACTCCAACTGAAGATCTTATGGAAAGTTTGAATCCGAATCAAGTTTGGGTAGAAGGGGATGCTATGTATTCTTGAACTTTGAGAATATGCGTGGTATGTTAGTTTTTGGTAGATAAGATAAAGATGGTGATGGTTAGTGATAGAAAGTAAGATGGAGAAAAACGAAGACTTGAGAGAGTAGAGAAGTGTACGAATAGGCATTAATATACCAACTACCAATACCAAATACAATTGTTGGACATCGTTGATATATATACGTCGATACAGATATTTATTGGTGACGTTGAAATCGTGAAGTCAATGTCATTGCGGAGATGACAGTAGATAGATAACTAAATAGAACTATGTTCACTAAATTTTGAGCAGTACTAGATATATGCAGTATTAAATGCGGATATCTGAATCGAATACAAGCGCTGATTGTTATTTCTTCCAACCACATGTTTTTCTGTGCTATGCATGCATCCCTCAATTGACAATACCCGCAGGAGGCTTTATTACCTGATATACAGGGTTCACCCTTTCACCTATCTTCATCCACCTACGCGGGTTCAACGTTCAAGGGCATACCTACTTTCTGTTAGGCTGTCTCTTTCACACTTGTTATAATTGATTGGTAAGCTGGAAGCTGACTGCTTGTTTGCTTTTTCTTTTCTTTTCTCTTTCTTCTTCTACGGTCTGTAGCTCAAAGTTCAAGTTTAAACGTTTCAACGTTCGATTCTTGTTTCTAAGGTATGCTTTGATGTAACTGCCAAGTAGGTCACGGACACTTAGGGCCCTTTCGGGAACCAAGTCTCGCGCAAGCGTAGGTATCAGACCTACGCTTGACCCAAATCCGAGACCGTGAGAAGTTGGTCTCGAGTCGCGGGGTCACACTGGGGTCACATCTTGTGCAGCACATGACCCCGCAATCGTACTTACCAAGTACCTACCAAGTACCTACCAGAGAATAATTTTTCAATATTACTAGATAGCAGAGGACATGAGAGACATATAACTCTTTTCTATGCTATGGGTTTCATTCCTAATCTGCATCATTGATGGGTGCAGTCCCAGTGACCACTTGTGGCATAGTGTAGCTGCATTATCTGTAAATCTAACAGCTACTTCAGGTGTGACTTGAGAATATCACAAAGGGTAGATTTTTCGTGGGTGAAAATATAATTTTTAATATATCGTCACAACGGAGGCTGGTTTGTTGCAAGTTTGAGAGTTGCCGAACGCGGACCTAGGTCTTGATGAAGCCCAAGCGGAATTCCCAGGCTCCATCAAGACCTAGGTCTCCATTTTTGGCTGGTAGGTCTCGCGCAGACCTGCTTCCCGAAAGGGCCCTTACGTACTAAACACCAAAACACTGAACCACCCATTTTTATCTTAGAATTTATCCCACGTCGCATCAAACTACAGGTCCTTGAAGGGGGGGTTAAGAATGATGAAGACAGAGACTTTAAACATCAATCCTAAAGTTTTGATTGAAGCTTTGATAGAGAGGATGTATGGTGAGAGGGAAAGAGAAAGGGAGAATATGAGTCAGAGTGAAGTGGAAGTAGATTCAGATATCGATATTTCATCAACACTCGACTCATCGTCATCGACGACGAGTTTATTTCATAACAGAGAGTCGAATGCAGAATGGATTTTGGAACATATGGTTTTGGATGCTGTGGAATTTTGCAATCAAGACGTATCGGGACGATATGGTGATCTGGTTGTGGATTATGTTAAACGAATGTGAGTTGGGTTTTCTAGTTGTTTTGATAGTATATTAAGAGACTAAATCATAAAATAGAGCTCTTTGTAGGGTTGAGGATAATATATATCCGATATTCGCGAATCTGGTTAACAAGATCTTACTACAATTCTCGGATATCAATGACGACAAAGAAGAAAGTGGAATTCCAAATGATCCGATTATTGCTTGTTGTACCTGTACCAACGACAAGGATCACTCAGACTCGGACTTGGGGGATTATTCAAATGTTTACACACCACGACGAATACCAAAACTCTTAATAACTACTGTATCTCATCTTCGAACATCATATGCCACTAATTCGGAATGGAAGTATTTTGAGTGGGAAGATTGGGTTGTGGCTGTTGCTAGGGGAGAGTTTTTCTTGGATGAGGATGTGGAGTGCTGCCAATCAAGAACGACATGGAAAGACGTTTTATGTGGCATTGAGGTGGTAATATGTGATGTTGAGAATGAAAATGATGGTTGGGATTCAGGGGAAATGAATAAGCATTGGGTGTATGATAAGAAGGGTTGTTTGGATTTGAGTTGCGCAGGTAGAGATGAGTCTCATGTTGTCAAAAGTAAGTTCATACACATACATGCTACATACCTCATTAAACGAAACCGAAGCACTGTCAGAGGATGAAACCACTATCCAACATTGCAAAAAGAAAATAGCAGTTAAGAATTATAATTACTATGCACAAGAATGACTTCGCGCAGATTGGAGTGTTACTCACAGTGTCTCTCTCTCACTCGAAGGTATGACTGTCGCATTTATTCATGTCCTGATACTGATGAACATGTTTTGCTAGGACCGAAACTTTATCTTCAATACTGTGATGTTCAAGGCCTCATTCAATGCAGTAGTATTCACATGGTTAAACAACTACCTCTTTTCATCGTTCTCGTTTCCTTATTTCAGCGGTTTGATGGATTCATGTGGGGAATGCCTATTACTCCGTTATCTGTCACATTCGACATCATCAATCCACAAAGATATCCAATGTCTCAACAGCGAACACCTACGGGCAATGTACAATGGAGAGATCCAGGACATCGTGATTGTGATTACTTCTTTAAAGCTAGTTGGCCTGAAGTGTCATGAACGAAGGAACCGGTTTTGATTAAAGAGGCACATGAACGAGCTTTACAATACTTAGGTCACGACGAGGAGCTGAAGAGTTATGTATTGGATCACATTCCCGCTTTGATTGATGATAGACATTGGGAGGAGCTGGAATGGAGTTCAACTGGTGTCGTTCGAAACCTTATCAAGGAGTATTCTGGTGCGCCAGTGGAAGATGAAGTGGTTGGTTCTCGAGTTCTTGTATGGGTGGTATCGCCAAAGTTACAACAGATTGGAGAATCACCGGAAGAATTTATGCTCCCATTTTTTGAAATCCTCCGATGTAAGTTGTAGTATTTAATATGGATAGCGAAATTGATGATTGTCTGATCTCTAGGTCATGCACTCCTGTGGAAGATTGGTGTCGTACATGGCGACGTCAGCCTCAGTAATATGATGATAGATCCAACTACAAAGAAAGGTATACTCAATGATTTCGATCTTTCTGTGCTCATGCATCCCGGGGGTACATCACCACAACAACATAGGTGGCAATGTACCGGATATGGCTATAGAATTGTTGAAGGGTGGAGATAATCCCATTAAACGCCATTATGAACACAATTTGGAATCATTTATGTGGTGTTTATACTGGAAGAGTAGAACGGATACAGTCAAATCACAAATCAAAACGGATTTCCAAACTCGTAACTCAGCGTACACCCACTTAGCCGCCAAAGTAGGTGTTTCACTAGATGGAGTTCAAGAGGAATACAAGGACATAGAAACGAAGTTTTTAAAATATTGGATTTTTTATTGGAAAGGTCTTTGGGACCCAGATTTCAAATCGTTTTATGGCTGGGAAGATAACGAGGACATTGCAATACAATCTCTCACCAAAGTTACTAATCTTCTTGAAAGTAACCTCAAAATCCCTGGATTTGATCGCCATACGATAGAGAAATGGGCGTCGTTTTCTGTCTCGAAGGAGTTGACCCAATGATTCATGGCTTTAGAATTATTGCACATTTCAAAGGTGCCTGTTCTATGCCGCTATGAAGACCATTTGGAATCATTTCGGCCAACCAGCAACGAAAACAGAGTACTATATTGCTAGACCAGCACACAAATGGAAGAACGCAACTGTAGTAAGCACACTAACCCAGTTCCAAAAGGATTGCGGGGGTGTAGAGACGATTTTCTTAGCCCATTGGGTTGTTTGTCCGAATGGCCTTTGGGACTGGAAGTTGGCGAAGCTTGTTGGCTTGGAACTTGACCAGGATATGGTAATGTAAGCTCTCACCAATGTAACCGATCTTATCAAGAGTAACCTCAATGTCCCCGGATCCGATCTCCAAACAATAGAGAAATGGGTTTCATTTTCGCATATACGTATCTAGAATCTGAGAACTGGTATGGATGTTATTTGGAATCATCCCCTTCCGTTTCATTTCTTTCGGTGTATTGCGAAGTCTTGAAAATGACGGGCCGCTTCAATATTGTTTAGTGTAGAGTCGGTGGTGATACAATTGATTAATTATATATATTGATTATTCAAGGAATACGCAGTTGTAGTATAAGTATTCTGACTGACAGTAGCTTTCATCTACTTATTGATAATCACTCCACAATATAACATCCTTGCACTCGAGAAAGCATCAATCATCATCCTTAGGAACTACCGGTAGTATAGGTGTACGTTCCCATCGTCCAACAAAGCCATTCATCCTCCGTTGTTTCTTCCCCCTCCTCCATTGTCTCTTCATCCTCCTCCAGTGTACTCAAAGGGGTGGAAGCTATCGTCATTTTCCGATTCCTGTTCGGTGATCTGTTGCTCGTACTCTTCCGCCAATGACTCCATCCAGTAAGCCAGGAACTCCCATTTCAGATTACCTGTCCATATCGGCTTAGGCGTAGTTATATCGCGTGATGATAAGATGTGTCTTTTGAACTCGAGTGCCGCGGTAAGGGTCTGGCATTTGTCTAAAATGTTTCCGTCGGGTACTAATTGAGCGCAATGCCAGAAGAGACACCAAGCGAATGACTCCAAGTCACGACAATAGCGTTTGGGAATAGTCCCATCTGAATGATGCAACATTTCGATCGCCATGAAAGGTAAGATTCCACTACTCTGGAACCCATATTGTGGTGGAGAATCGTCCCCAGGAGTCATAATTGCCGCAACACCGAAATCATTCAAAACGCCTCATTTGGTTTTGGGGTTCACTATTAGGTTATTTAGACTAATATTATTATGTGCGATACCGATCTTCCAAAGAAGGAGATGACCTGTGTTAAGCAGTGAGTAAGAGAAGATCATATTGTAGGGCATGTTAACCTTACACCCGAATGTGTCCATAAAAAAGCCTGAAGAACAATTGTTTGGGTCTTGTTCGTCTTCAATCGGCGTGAGTTTTTCAGAGATCATCCATACCAAGGAACGTGAGCCTTCCAAAGCCTTTTCAGGAAGTCCGGGTAGCTGCAATGAGTGCAGTGGATGTGCCTGGAACTTCTCCCCAATTACGGACAGTTGAAATGTGGTTTAGCACATAGGGTTTTAGACCTTTAGGTAGGTAATTCTTGGCTCTAGACCTCGCCTCTTCTATGATGACTGGTTCCTTTACACGACAAACTTCTGGCCAGTAATCCTTGAAGAAGGCATCTGGAAGTGTACGTGATTCTCTGCTGCTTACGTCTGATTTATCCTCTATCCATTGCACTAGTGTCGTATACGTACCATTTTCATTCCGAGCTCTGGCACTGTTTGGGCGAAGTGTATGCAGAACTCCACAACCGGCAGAAAGTGAAATATTGGGTGTACCCCATGTCTTCGGGTTGAAGCGTTGCAAAACAATGAACGTTGAAACGAGAAGTGGAAGATGATGGACGATATGGATGGGTTTAGTCTAGATTGTGCCTTGGGCATCGTGATATAACAAAACAAAGTTTGGTCCTACAGCGTCATCAGTACAATGATTCAGCTGAAAAATCCCTCAAAAATCACCGTTAAATTGTAGTACTAGGCCGTGTGTAAGGTTCCAATGACTACGAAAATGATGTTTCGCAAGTTTTAATGTATTCCCTAGACAGAAAGAAAAATTTCAAGTTAATTACAACAATAGAACGAAAGGGACATACGTGTAGAAACAGTGGTTTGGTTCAGTGGAGTATCCCAAGCCTTCGTATCAATCTCCACCAAGATACTACATAACACATCCTTCCACTTGAGTTTGTGTCTAGCATGCGTTAGAAGAATCTCTGGCCCCTCATACACAGTCCAGTCCTCCAAGTCAAAGTATAAGTAGTCGTTTTGCTTTATGGTATTGGTAGGAGTGATGACTATATCCGGTTGGAATGCTGGGGGGGCTCTCGTATCCAAGAGAATCCTTTGTGGCTGAAATGATTGAATCATGGATGGGGTATTCATCCAAAGGGTGGAAATGACATGAAGCAAACTGTAGGAGAATTTGATTGATGATGTAGCTCAGAGTGATTCGAAAATGTGCCTTGTTTTTGCATTTTGAACTATTCCATCAGAAGTCGTGAATGAGAGAGAAGACTGAGGATTGTTACGTATGAAAGCGTCATAGTGTGTAACGTAATAACGTTTCTGTACCGTACCTATAAAAAACTTTGGAGGTTCACCGAGATTCGGGTAATCTTCTGTGATCATTCATCGGTCTAGTCTCTCTATGTGCAACATGATCCAAGTCATAGAACTGCCACGAGGTTATATACATTTGTTGTATCTTCCATCTGCTTGCGATCCAATATAACTGACTTTTTATTATTATTTTTACCAGATGATGCTGACTCGTAGCTGTATAATTGATGTTCGATGTTTCAATATTCCAACGCCCCCCACGGATATGTATAGCGTGCCATATGCGACTTGTAATGAGTGGAATTAGAAATAGTAAATACGATTAGTGCGAACTCTGACAAATATGTAAATAAGTAGCAATACTTACTAGTACATCTTGTGTGGGAATGATGAACAAACATAGCCTATCCAAGATTGTATTACGTCTTTCCTTCCTTCCACGGTCCTGAGCACCGCAGATCATCATGAACACCTTATACATACAAACCTCTTTCCCTCCTCATACATAACCTCTCATAGCCCAGTCATAACCTTTCATAACCCCCCTATATCGACCCTGAATAGACGTGTCCATGGTGGCAACACCCACTGGCATGTACGCTCCCCAGACAATCCTATACCAGCTGTCTAGTGGAGGCTGTGCCCGTTATGAAAAGTTCTTGAGACCCCTTAGGCTGCACCCCAGGCAAGTACCCCAGTGATATATATTGCTGTAATTGTTATTTCTGAACAGCACAGCATCTAAGGCCCCTTAATGACCCACTTTATCTGAGAACTATCCAGTATCCCCCATCTTCTCGAGGTTCCTACTTACTACCCACTACCAGCAACCGCGCACTTGTGGTTGCGGCTGCATCACAAGTATATGTATGGGCATGGGACTACTCAACGGTATGCGACTAGCTAGTTCTATCGGAAAGCCAAAGTCTACGGAGACTCGAGATCGACCAAGTCCCTTCAAAAAATGGCGTGGCGTGATTTGGAATGGCTTGAAACGGCTGACGAGTGGGCAAAAGGATAAAGTGGTTGAACCGTTTTTGGTGGGTTTCGATAGATGTGGTACAGTAGTGCGTTACGCAATCATTGTTTACATATTGGAAAAGCTAATATAGGTTGTGTTACATTGTGATTGTGATTGTTGATAGGTTCCTACTAGTACCTTCCGGAGATATATGCGGAAACCGAAACCTGAATTTGAACCGTTGAGGAAATTACCTGGAAATGATTTGTGTCACTTTGAAGATGTGGGGAACTCGAAATCCTATATCGTGGATGCGGCTGAGATTAGGACGGAGATGGAGACAAATTATATTATGTATGTTTGGACGCTTATTGATGATGACTCGGTGGGACAGGAAGAAGGATCGATTGAAGGTGCTAGTGTAGTATTGGAAGAGATTCTAGAAGAAATGTTGGATGAGTATTTGGGAATCATATCATTTGTAGATTTTCCTTTACAAGCTCCACCTGTAAGCAATTTATCTTCTTCTTGATACTGGCGTTTGTGCTTGAACTTAAATTTCACAAATACAGAATCTTGATCTAGAGACCCTTTCAGCTTTAGGCTTGTCACCGATCACTCGACTAAAAATAAGGACAACGAACCGTTCTCCCACGCGTCTTTCTAATCCGCGTGGAGATATTCGACCTCTACCATACGAGGTATGCGTTGCACATCCTAGGATGCTTGAATGAGTCAGTCCCGCTTATGACATTAAAAAAAAAAACAGATTACCCCTCCTCCATACATTGATGCTGATCCCGCACCGCCTAATGGATGTGAAGCACCACCTCCTTTCCCTCAAGACGTCACAGAAATTGTAGATCTTGTTCGAATGGCCGCATCATTGATTTATGGTCAACTCAGTGGTTACACCGATCAACTTCGACAACTCGATTTGATGAGTCGATTGACTCAACCCTGGCCTGATAATAATCTGACTGCCATTGAAGGCATAGAACTATTTAGGGAAGCTCTTAATGATGGTGTCTTACTCTACTGGCGAGTGACTCGAAGCAAAACTTGTACACAAGTTTTATTACATGGCTTGTATTAACTTTGCTTTGTTGATAGGTTGACTATGAGTCTCTCACCAAATTTGAAAAGCGCCATGAGTCCTTCATATCAACCTATCCCACTTAACAGCAAAACCAATTTTCATAGGTTTATCAGGGTTTATAGATCCGTCACTAATGTCGATGGGGATTCGTTGCGTTATGCGAGAGATGGGACTTTGAATGGTCTTCCTATCGAGGAGCTGGCGTCTTACGCCAGAGCAATTATTATGGCCCACAGCCATTTGAGTTCGGGATGTGTTCGGTCCATTTGCCTAGGATTTGATAGCGATTGTGATAGTGAAGTCGGGGAATCGAGTACAGACGGTGACTCTCTTCTTTTAGTATCACATGGTCAATGTACCAAGGCTTCAGCTTTGGACTCGGTTTCGGGGATTAAACACTCTTGGGATGGGATGGAGAGGCAGGATATGTTGGGGTTACCAGAGGATGATTATTTACTATATCGGCAATTGATTTCGGTTCTACGAAACGAGGAGAATCATAAAAATATTGCAGGGTTAAGAAATGATGTACAAAGTAAAGTTAACAAGCTGCAATATGTGAGTGAATTTATATCCTATACGTTATACCGATCTGATCTGCATACATAACAGCTACTTACATTCCCTCAAATTACGGGAAGGGAGAGGATTGAATTGTTAACTTATCTAGTTCGTTTTTCGTCCGATTCGGTTCTCTACCCTCAATCATTGGCACTTGCGAATGATCCTCAAGTTGATAAAGAGCCTGTTACCTGTGGTCATTTTGGAGATATTTTGAAGGGCTATGTTCAGGATCAGGGTGTTTGTGTTAAAGTTGTAAAAGCTTACCATCAAACTCAAAAGGCAAAAAATAAAAGATTATTGAAGGTGAGTAGTAAGCTAGCTTCTTGTAACTTTATTTCATTTCTAATGGTTTTTCTTCCCTGGTAGTCATTTGTGAGGGAAATTGTGATATGGGGTCAACTCCATCATCCGAATATATTACCGTTTTATGGAGTATACTGCCTCAGAGATAAATCGAAAAGAATATGTTTAGTCTCGCCTTGGATGGAGAATGGGACGTTGTTGGAATATGTTAATGCGAATACTGATACGGATCGTTTACTTCTGGTGAGAAATATGTGTACTAGTCGTATAATCCTCTGGATATCTGATGAAATTCTTTCTGTAGGTGAAAGATGTCGCTTGTGGGTTGGATTACCTACACAGCAATATGATAGTTCACGGAGACCTCAAATCGGTTGGTATAAATTACCTGTTTAATGTGCTTCAAAGGAGGTTAATCATTACCATTTTTCTTAAACCCTTAAACAGATTAATATCCTGGTTACAGTTTGTGGTCGCGCATGTATAGCAGATTTCGGACTCTCCTCTGTCGACCGTAACGAAACCATCAAAGTGTTAAGTCTGGAAAGCTCGGGAATAGAGGGAGGAACACCTCGTTATGAAGCGCCGGAACTTCTGGCGGATACAGAGAGTAGAATCTACAGGACAACCGAGAGTGATATGTATGCTTTTGGATGCATTTGCTATGAGGTATATACTCTTGCAGTTTCTATCGATTCTGAGGTATCCAAATGTATTGACGTCACGGTTTCACAGATCTACACAGGACTCGTACCTTTCTATGAGATCTCTTCTCCTTATGCTGCCATGACTAAGATTATGAGAGGAGAGAGACCACAAAGACCAACAGTGCTTGTTTCCCCATCTGAATGGGGTCTCACTGACGAGATGTGGTCCATTATTACGTCGTGCTGGAAAGTGCTACCCGGGGAACGACCGTCAGCACAAGAAGTTCTCGGTTCAGAACCTCTTAGTCAGGTAGTTGATACACGGTTGGAGGATCAGGAAATGTGGACACCTTCTAAATATCGGTCGACATTACATTATGTAGCAAATGTAAATACAATGTGAAATGATACAACTCAGTGTTAGAAAGTAAATATAACTGCTGTGTATATTTAAGCTAACCTGAAATGATACAACTTGGATACAAGTTAGCTACACGAAAATGTAAATGTAAAAAGCAGTCTCACCTCAGTGTTAGAAAGTAAATATAACTGCTGAGGTTTCATTGAGAAAATTTACATGTTAAATACTTCCTCGATGACCAAACAACTTGCGGAACATAAACAAACATTTCGAACAACATATTACAAAATAGGAAAGAAAAGAAAACCATAAACGGAAATGTAATATTTCCCAACATCAATTCCAACACTCCCCCTGAATCTTAGGGTTTATCACGGGTTCGGGTTTGATCCAGGTTTGGGTTTGGGTCACTATTTTCAGACCCAAAGGTTTGTTGGAAATTACATCACATGACATAGTTGTAGATATATACAGTCATGGATCAGTCACTGTGACACAATCACTCAACATGACACTGGAAACATAATTCTGCTCCTGTGTGAAATCTTATCCAAGTAATGCAAAATTGTAGAATAATATTCAGATATCCAATATACATCTTACTACTACACTGGATTTTGATTTTAGGCATAATAGAGTAAGAAGTTTGCGAAAAATGTGGGGAAAATTATCAAAATCTATCAAAATTGATGGCTCTCAAAAATGGATTGGATAACTGAGAAGCTATGAACAATACAACAATCCTAAAATTGGGCTTAATTATCAGTCAAGCATGTCATTACTGCCCCTGTATAAAAATTAGAATATTGTAGACAAGATTGTATTTGGTAAATTAATTTTTTGTTGGCCAGGTGGGTAGCCTTAGTATAGCTTACTAAGTACCATTAGTAGTGAATGAATTGGACTATTATAAATGATCAGTTAATTAGTGATGTGTCATTGTGTCATGGCAATTGATCTAGGTATGATTTTGGCCTCTCAAAGAACTTGTTCAATTTTTCTTTCTATAGTCTTATAAAGGTTCAAAAATTTATACATTCTTACACTTTAAGTATTTAGCTACAGATTGATGACATTTTTTTTACATGCTGCTGTTTTATTTCACTACAAATGAATGAATCCATTTTTGTTGTCACAATGACTGAATCCATTTTTGTTGTCACAATGACTGATCCATCACTGTAATGTCTTTACCAATGTCAATATAACTTAACCTCATATCATCATCATCTCCAGAATCTTATAAGGTTTACCTAATGTTTTTTAGGTCTTCCTGATAAGGAAATAGCTGTGAGGTATAGTAGATTTGCTATTTTCACTACACTAGTACACATTATTTCTGTTATGACCATGAACTGTTAAGCTGAACACTCCTGGAACTTAAACACTAGAGTGCAGACATGTAGGAATGTGCATTCAATAAACACTTTGCTGCAATCCAAAGGCCTTTCTCTCTAGTGACCAAAGGGTATGGAGATAAAATGTATAAGGGATATAACAGAAGAGATTAAAGCTTAGGACTTTAATTGTCTAATACATTGAGTATTTATACTATTCTAGGGATGTACCTAATAATAGCTACTAACTAATTATATCCTAATATGTGTCATCGCTTTATAATACTACTCCATATACAATGGAAATGTCAGAATGGTAGAGAGTGGTGTTGAGAATGAGAGTGAAGTAGAGAGAGTAAAGCTCAGACACAGATACAGAAAGAAGGGAATTGATTGGATGGTTTGGCTAAGACATGAGGGACTTATATATCTACCAGAACAAAGAACAACCAAAAGGGGAGAATAATAAGGACCCTTGCCAGCACACAAAGGGAATATGTAAGTAACATAATAAGGGAAAAGAACATTATGAAAGAGTCCAGAACATCAGGATAAGATAAGTGGAGTGATTAGGAAAGATGGATAAGATAAGGAGATATCTGGGAAAAACCTAACAGGAAGAGTTGTCAACAGGAGTAGGTGAGACATCAGGGTCAGGGACTATTTACTCCATATACAATGAAAGATTAGTCAACAGGAGTAAAATGATGAAATGGATAACTAATACTAGAGCAAGAGAAATGTAAATATCTAAATATAAATGGAAACTTATACTTAGTTCGACATTAGGTCATAGTGGTGTCTTGTGGGTCATAGTGGTACTTGAAGTCTCTTCGTCATATGATATCATCCATGACAGAGTCGTCTTGGGGAATGAGCTTGGGGAAGATGGCAAGCAAATCTTCTTCCATGGTAGTAGTGCAGGCTGGTGGTTTGGGTGGGCTTATAACAACTTCTATGTTCACTATACTCTACTATGTAGTATCTACAATGTATATAGAGATTGTCAATGGGTTGGGGTCAACACATGGGTTTGTGGGTTAGGTCAGCCCCCAGGTCTGGGTCAGGGTCACATTTTTTTGACCCATGACATGACCCAAACCTGTCACACCAGGTTGCAGATTGACCTGGCAGAAAACAAATGGTATGTAACCCCGCCCAAATACATTGGATTTATGTCAAAGTACCACCATTGGATAGCCCCAATGTGTAGCTTTCCTTGTATATCACAAGTTACACACTTTATGCAGTATATGTGTGTATATATCTTATATCAGTACAATAATCATTATACACTTTATAAGACTAATAATATATTCTGGCTGTTATGTCCTTCATGTGTAAATGTATTCCAACAATACCAACTGAATGGCAGTACTTTTGTAGCAATTGCTATATGATCCAAGAAGAAATTTGTGTTGAACTATTATTAGTTCTACAATGATATTCTCTAATGGCATTATAATATGTTCTTGCATAGACCATTGTAGATTAGTATATAAACTTGTAATATTACATTATATACTTCAGTTCCTCTTCTACTTCAACTACCACCCTCAGTAAGTCCAGAGTCATACCTACCCATGTATCACATGCTACACTCTTGTTTTAACAGGTTATGGGCCTTGGTTAGCCTGTACGACTCTCATTGCACACTTGACAAGTACTACTTGTCATGTAGCACAAAGCTCGAGGGTGAAGCCGGATTCACCTATGAGGGAAGTCCGAGTTCTGCTCACTCAAGATGTATTACCAAATAGTGTACTCTATGCAACCCCTTACTATACTCTGTTAGACAGGCAGCTTGTAACTCAGTAGAACATAGCACAGTTAATGTTGCTTTAGTTTATAGTTCTGATAATTGTTTTGTTATAGATTTCTATCTCTGAAACTTGATCATGGCATCTTTGATTCCACAAATTTCAATTCTCACTGGCACTGCTGACTACCAAATTTGGGAAGCTCATATGATGTCTATTACCAACATGATCCATATGGATGGATGGTGTGTTGCATACATGATTGATGGCAGTGCCACAAGGCCTGCAGCTATTAGAGGTGTTGCTGTAACTCCCACCACTTCTGCTATACCCCCCACAAATACTGATGAAATTTGGAAGTTTGATAATTGTGAGGCATTTGCTCTTGGGATGATAAATTCCTGATTGAGTGATGACATGCTTAGGCATGGCCAACAGACATCTGATGATCTGTGGAACCATCTCAAACATACTTACAGCACCTTCATCAGGATTTTGTGCATTTCCTTAAAGGTACTTGTGCTTCCTTGGAGGTGGTTTCAAGGAAGTACAAGTAGCTTCAAGTAAGTTTTGGGGAAATCTGGAATTCTCCTTGGAACAACTTGAAGAGCTGCTCCAAGCTCAATAAGTAGGTCCCTCTACCTTGAGGAAGCATGAAAATACTTGGGGACTGCTTGAAAATACTTGAGGACTACTTGGGAACACATTTAGCAGCTTGGAAATAGTATAATATTATAATATAATATAATTTTAATCATTTTTTCGAGAGGAGTAGAGTTAAAAAAAGTGTATTGTGACTCTAATCTAATACAAATGTAATGATATAATATCTAAACTACTAATAAACGTGAGGCAACTGTAGAACAATATTGTTAATAAAGTTATAAATCAAAAAAATCAACTTACATTATAAAGATATCATCACAGTGTGCCGAGTTCTTCACCAAATCATACAAGGCTGGTGGCATTGGAAAGCAGCAATTTGTGGCATTTTGTAGAGCCTAAACACACGTCAGGACGCAAAGAAATGGATATGTTAAAGGAGAATATGTAGGAATAGTATAAAAAAAAATAGAAAGCTCACCTTTAACCAATGAATACTCCTCCGTTTTGTGCCATTCTACCCTCTATCGATTTGCCTCTTCAATGTGGTTCTAACAAGCCTAAAAACATGGCATATGACACGAAATTGAGGTTGTTAGTAGTCTTGACCTCTGGTGGTTGTAGAGGGAGGAGTGTGACTGGGTGGATGTTGAATGTGTTGTGGCTGAGGGGAGGGGTGGACCAGGCTATAGAAGTCAGGAGTTGAGTAGCAAGGTGATAGGTATAGGGTTGAGCATTTTGTCAAGGGAAATGGAAAGAGATGGGGAGAGGCAGTACTATGAGTGTGTGATGTGTCCA
This sequence comes from Coprinus comatus, assembly GCA_034638255.1. Lineage (NCBI taxonomy): Eukaryota > Fungi > Basidiomycota > Agaricomycetes > Agaricales > Agaricaceae > Coprinus > Coprinus comatus. The sequence goes on from JAWPGT010000049.1 coordinate 149,672, forward strand.
TGTTCCCACTGTCACATGATCACCCATGTTCAAAATTTCATCAAGTCCAAAATGTAGAATGTTCCTTAAGGGTGTCACACTTTCAATTCTTGGCTTCTAGGCATGTTCTTAGGCTCTATAGAACTGCACTGATGATACCTTTCTAATGGTACTAGTTATATAGCTTTATATAGTGTATTGGTTGTGCAATGTTGCGTTTATTGATTTCTCTACTGTAATACTGCCTAAGAATAAGAATTCTCAGAGCATATTTGGTTGGCCCTTGAGAGAACTTGAAGTTCCTTGTAGAAGACATTTTACTTGAAGCCACTTTGTGCTCCTTGGAGAAATTTTCACCAAGGTATTGCAAGGTACCCACAAGGATATTAAGGAGCATAAGCTAACTTAAGCTCTCAAAGGAGTAGTAAGTAGCCCAAAAAAAAGTGTGCAAAATCCTGATGTGTAGTATATAATGCAGTATTACAAGCTTTATATAAGTATCTACAATGGTCAGTGTAAGAACATATTAAGTCACATGTTCATCAAGTATAATTGTTATGATCCTAATCTGTGGTGCATGGAGGCAGCTTGAGATAGGCATTCAATCTCTATAAGTAAAACTATTATTCTGGTGTTCAAGCAGAAGGTCATAGTATGAATAGATTAGAAGTTAACCAACTTGAAGCTTGGGGCTTTAAGGGCTAATACAAACAATTATTTATACTACCTACTAGGAGTCCAATAATAAGTGAAACTATAGACAAAACATGTAAGAAAGTCCTGCTCCTACTGATACTTGTAACAGAAGTAAAACATGTAAGAAATAGCTATGAAACAAGTAAGAGCCAGGGTTGAGACAAGTGTTATGACCACGAACCGTTAAGCTGAACACTCCTGGAACTTAAACGCTAGAGTGCAGTCGTGTAGGAACGTGCGATCAATAAACACTCTGCTGCAATCTTAAGGCCTTTCAACCTAGTGACCGAGAGGTATGGAGACAGAGATGTATAAGGGCTACAACAGAAGAGATTAAAGCTTAAGGCTTTAATCATCTAATACAGCAAGTATTTATACTATTCTAGGGATGTACTTAATAATAGCTACTAACTACGTATATCCTAAATACTCGTCATCGCTTTATAATCTACTCCATACACAATGCTAGAACTGTCAACAGGAGTAGGTGAGACATCGGGGTCGGGGACTATTTACTCCATATACAATGAAAGATTAGTCAACAGGAGTAAAATGACGAAACAGATAACTAATACTGGAGCTGGGGAAATGCAGACTTCTAAGCATAAGTGGAGTCTCATACTTAGTTCGACGTTAGGTCATAACGATGTCATAGTGATGTCACTGGGGAATAATATGTCAGGCTGAGTCGTCCATGATGGTGTCGTCATTGGGAATGAGTTTGGGGAAGATGGCGAACAAGTCTTCCTCAGTGGTGGTGGTACAGGCTGGAGGTTTGGGTGGACTCGTAACAACAAGTAAGAGAAGATATGAGACAAATGATGAAAGAAAGAAAATAAGTATGCTAAAGATAAGTATACTAACTATAGCCTGGCTGATTAATTAGTATGAGTCAATTATAGTTCAGTTGTTAATAGAATCAAGAAGTATTTCTAGAACCTGCTCAACATAGTCTGGTGAAGTACTGACAGTCATAACAGTAATGCCATTTGTCATATTTCCTCCAGAAATTCCGGGTTTTCTTATCTTGCTTTATTCTTTGGTTATCAATTCTATTCAGTTTAGTTTGACATTTCCATGCATTTTCTATACTTCTTAATTCTCCAATATTATGCCATTACTTTCCATCTTCTGTTTTATCTACCTCTGTTTGTATTTCATCTGATTCAGATTTCTGTTACTCCTTATTACCTTTTATATTCATTATGGTATTTTGTATAAATAGTTCACTGCTATTCTTGTATTTCCTCAGTTTCAGAATCGACCTGATATACTCTTAACTCTCCATATCATCTCAACTGTCTGCACTCTTACTTTTCTGGTCTTCCGGAAACTCTGCTGGAAGTCTCCCAGAAATTCATAAATCAACCTTGTACAAATTCAGGAGGCACAGCACACATGCTGAAGCCAAGGGTCACACCACTTGGTATTTTCAGTATTTAATACCATTAGAGAATGTTATTGTAGAACTAATAATAGTTCAACACTCCCCTGAATTCGAACATGGCAGCTAAATAGCACTCTATGTTGAGGACATATTATTTGAGTGCTTGGCAGCACTATATGTGGGATTAGAAAACTCCAACCTGTAATAGTTATCATGGAAGTATTCAAACTTCACACATCCAAATTTCTTCATTAATTACTGTAAGCAATGAAACCCTTATTACCAGAACCATTAAGTGTTATTTAGTATTCCTGAGTTGCTAGGAGGTATCTACAAATATAGAGAGCTCTATGCAAATGTTCCTCAGTAGGATTATGTGAATGTTGACTTAGCTTAGTCATAGCAAATGAGATGTCCAGATGCATACCAATAGCAATGTACAATAGTGATCTGATCACCTGTTGGTACCTAGAATGGATGGAGGAGTTGATCGGCTTGTTGTTAGGAACTGGATAGTACCCTTCTGGCAGCAGAGTTCACACTGGTTTGGTATCATGGTCAGAGCCAGTGATTTTAAACCTTTCCAGGATCTTCTCTAAATAAGCACATTGATCTAGGAAGATCTTTTGATTAGCTCGATCTCTCCGGATGCACATACCAAGAAATTCTTTGACTTCTCCAAGGTTGCAGCATTCCCACTTTTTCATAAACTCTCTGTTATAGTTCTTGCCTATACCTCCGTTTTGGTATAGACAATGTTATGATGGACCTCTTCAAGGTGCTCATAGGAGGAGAATGTCTACTCCTACTGAGACTACTTTCAGGGGACAACCTCCACAGTACTCAGACTGTAGATCACAGGTGTTCCTTACTAGTAAGCTATTTGTGCAAGAATTAGAGCTGACTCTGAGTTCTAGGGTTATCAAGCAGAGGATGAAGAGTGAGATAGAGAGGGGATCAACCTAGAAGGTGGCAACTTAGAGTATTAAGCTGAAGCTTAATCTCTGTCACTGTCCATGTATTTATACAACTATGAGTACAGGTTGTAGGCTATGCTTGATATATGTGAGATGGGAGAGTGAAACTATCTACAGCTGAAACAGTGAGTGAAATGACAAGTGGAAGTCTGTAGAAACTACTAGTCTGAGGCTATACGAAATACTAGTCCAAGGCTATGTAAAACAAGTAAGAGAAAGTACACTATTGTCCATCATTAGTTCTAATGATTAGTCGTGATAAATATGAAACTGTAACACTCTTCTTTTAGCTTTTTCAGGTAGCTGACAACCCAAAAGTGGTAACAAATAGGTACCACTAGTTGTTTTAATTGGGTACATATGTATATTCCTTTCATTATACATGTGTACTGTATATAAGCTATATTGGCCTGTATTTGCCATTTACTTGGCCACTTCTTCCCTTACACAAATTCAATCTTACTTTCAATGCCAATCTACACAACAATTTAGTATGGAATCCTGGTCAAAAGTGCCAATTTTCATTTTTGGCCAGGTTAAAAAGTGCTGAGGGCAGAGATGTACATTTTAAATATGTACATTCTTTATACTGTACTCTACTGTACTATACTCCAAGTCCAATATACTGTTATGATTGTTAGCACTTCACCGGACTATTTTGAGCAGGTTCCGGAAATACCTCTTGATTCTATTTCTGATTGAACTATATTTGATTCACACTAATTAATCAGCTAAGCTATAGTTAGTATACCATTATTAGCATAGTTATTTTCTCTTTCATTTATCTTTGTCTTGTCACATCCCTTTCCCTCTTACTAGTTTTGTCTTTGTTACAAGTCTCAGTAGGAGAAGGGATAACTTGTATGTCTCATCTTTTGTTTCACTTATAATTGGACTACTTGTAGAATAGTATAAATAGTTGTATGTATTAGCCCTTGAAGTCTCAAGCTTCAAGTTGGTTAACTTCTAATCTACTTATTCTATGACCTTCTGCCTGAACACCTGTCTCAAGCAGCTTAGTGCCCAAGAGATCTAGGATCATAACAATAACTTGAAGCTTTCCCTATCCCTGTTCACCTTCCTCTGGGTTCTACGCTTTATCGCTATTACACCAGTCCCCGTCCTAGTCATCATGCTCTATCACTATCCTCTAGTTCACCCACTCTGATGATATGCTCTATCGCTATCCAAATACACCTTTGTCAAGTATTCAAGCCCTGTCACTGTCTCTTGACTTACCTGAAGAATCCACTTGTGTAGCCCATTGGTGATTTAACACAAGTTACCCTGAACAACCTGCTCGTGTAGCCTCTTAGCAATTTGACACAATACATTCTAGTAGGAATCCCTCTCTTGTAACCCTTGACTCCAGCAGTTCCTGGTCTACCACCTCAAGTATACCCCCGGCAAGATTTCTCTCAGAAGAATGCCTAGCAGAGAGCCTGCTTCCTCTAGAACCCCTAAAGTCCCTAAACCATATCAGAAACCTCCCCAATTTCCTACCTAAAGGGACAACCCATTCGAAACACACATCCCAGCCCCAATGCAAGCTACCACTTCCTCAGAGTATATTCCAGAAACACTTTCCCCAACCTCCCCAACATCCAACCCATCACTACCACCACCAAGGAGAGTCTTATTCAACTGTCCTTTCTCAGTACAATAGCCAACTACTTTGTACTACCCTTCTGACCTTGCACCACCTCTGGACACACTCAGCCAACTTATCACTGGTTTAGCAACTACTTCAAGAAGGCTATCCACCAGACAAAGTGACCCAAATCTACCTTCACCTAATCGCAGAGCAACACATATGCCTGACAACACCTCACCTCTGAACCCAACCTATCGCCGGTCAGCCCCAATACCACCACTACCCCTGCCCCCCCACCAGGCCCAAATCCAGCGATGGCAGGAAATCCACCAGCACACTGTCCCCTCAAACTCCCAAATCCCAAATACTTCACTGGCAGCCATTCCACATACAAAAGATGGAAAGAATCCCTTGATCTATTCTACCTCGCCGACTCAGATAGATTCCATAATGATGAGACAAAAATCATCTTCACCCTCACCTTATTGGTTGGACTGGCAGCCACCTGGAAAGCAACATTCCTACAATCAAAATGGGATGCCACCAATAGTGTCTACAACTTTGGCACATGGAATGCTTTTGTCACTGCCCTTGAAACAAGTTTCCGACCAGCCAACTGCACATATGATGCCATGGAAAAGCTGGCACATCTCAAACAAGGAACTCGCACAGTGGATGAGTACATCTCAGAGTTCAGAGCCCTTGCCACAGAAGCAGGTGTCATGGCAGACACGCAGATGATTTATCACTTCCGAGAAGGTATTAACCCAGCCCTTGGCAACATTGTGATTCTCTCAGGACCCACCAACATACTCACAGCATGGGAAAATGCAGCCCACAGTGCTGACCACATACTTCAAGCTCAACAAAAGTATAGTGAGAAACACCCAATTCAACCGAAAGCTACATTTTATTCACACCCTCAGCATTGCAAAGTTCAAAACTTTCATCAATCGAACCCTGTCCCATGTTATGTTCCACCACCCTCTTACCCAAAAGACCCAAATGCTATGGATATTGACTATATCCAGAAAGCAATCTACAACATCCACATTGATGAAGATAAGAATGAGGAAATCAATTACATCAATTCATATGACAAAGAAGCTGAAGAAGAAGAACCCCAAGAACCAACAGACCCCAAAGAAATGATGGCTGCAATCATTGATCATGTCTTCACCAATGAACAGAAGAAGGACTTCCTTGATGGCAAGTGCTTCTTTTGCAAGAAGACTGGACACTTCGCATGAGAATGCCCAGCAAAACAAAAAGATGCATCAAACTGACTGTAAGGGGACCTTCCTCACTGACCCTTACACCAACACACCAACTACCGACCGATCCTCCAATGTTCCAACTTCCATCGGAACACTGCCCGACTTCACACTTTCATGACTTGCCCCCTCACATGACCCGTCCCCCATTGTTCCCATTGTCCATGTTACAACATCCCTCTGGACAATAGCTGGCGTCTCTGTTTGTATAGTAGTATATATTGTGTGTAGCCTGTGTGAGTGAATCCCCAACTCTTTCTCTTTGGATTCCTCACTAGGTATGTTGTATCTGTTCTGTAATATGTTTCCGATCAAATATAACTTTGGATTCCTTGCTAGTTGTCAGGCCGCTCGTCACCGACGTGAGTTGCCCTTATACTGACCCCAAAACTTCCCTTGCCCCAAATAAAATAACTGTGGAAACACCAACTTCCAAAAAGGGAAATATCAATCAAACTTAATGCGACAAATTAATAATCTCATCACCAATGCAAGTGAAGAAGAAGTTGCAGAAGTTTACAATCACTTTTCTCAACAGGATGAAGGATCATCCTATGCAGAAGAAATAAAGGATTTTGCTTGAAGAGACTAGCCACCATGTCTAGATCTTAGGATTTGTATTCTCAGATTGCTGCTACCCCTATTTATCACCCCTCAATTTCCAGTCCAACATCTACACTGGCCTTACCGATAGATGCTGTACAGTTACATGGAATTGGATCTCAATCTATTTATGTTCCCACACATTCAACAAGTGCAGCTCAGAGAAATACTAAAATTGTGGACATCCTTGCCCTGATAGACTCAGGAGCAGGAGGAAATTTCATTGACCCAGCACTCATACAAAAGTACGACTGGCCAATCAAGAAACTGGACAAACCAATTACAGCTTACAATGCCAATGGAACCAAAAATGGAATTTGCAATTACTATTGTCCAATAGTAAGCAAAATTAATGGATGACTTACCCAAGTACAAGCCAAAGTAATAGGCCTTGGAAAACTACAAATCATCTTAGGATTCCCATGGTTGCAAGAACATAACCCAGATATTAATTGGAAAGAGAAAACTCTTTATTGGAGAGAAGAAGACAAGAATAAAACTCACTATGAAAGTCTTATTCAAACTATCTCCAAAAATCAAGTACAAATTAATCACGTACTCCTAGATGAAGAAAATTCAGTGGAAATTAATGTCAAAACCTCCCATTCCCACACTATTGCTCAACAACATGGAGAAAAGAAGGACAATAATCCTTATTGAGTAGTTCCACCTAAATTCCATCCTTACCTCAAAATCTTTAACAAGAAAGCCTCTGAACAATTCCCCTCTAAAAGACCTTGGGATCACAAAATTGAAATGAAGAACACATTCAAACCCATTTCAATGAAGCCCTACCAACTTTCCCCTATTGAAGAAGAAGAACTTAACAAGTTCCTTAATGAGAACCTCAAAAAAGGCTATATTCGCCCCTCTGAATCACTGATGGCCTCACCATTCTTTTTCATTGCCAAGAAAGATGGAAAATTAAGACCATGTCAAGATTACCAGTACCTAAACAAACACACAATCAAGAATGCTTATCCCATTCCTCTTATCTCATCCATTCTCAATAAACTCAAAGGTTCAAAATGGTTCACAAAACTTGATGTACACCTTGGATATAACAATATCCACATCCAAAATAGAGACCAATAGAAAGCTGCATTCAAAACACACAGAGGATTATTTGAACCAACTGTAATGTTCTTTGGCATGTGTAACTCCCCCACCACCTTTCAAGCAATGATGGATGCACTGTTCTGCAAACTCATTGACAAAGGAGGAGTTATAGTCTATATGGATGACATTCTTATTCATGCAAAAACTAAAGAAGAACTACAATGTCTTACCAAAGAAGTTCTAAAAATCCTCCTAGACAATGATTTATTCCTCAAAACTGAGAAATGCGAATTTGAAAAGCAACAACTGGAATATCTAGGAGTAGTCATCACTCCAGATCAAGTCTCTATGGATCCCACCAAGCTCAAAGGAATCGAGCAATGGCCTGTTTTCAAATCCATCCAAGATGTTTGAAAATTTATCAGATTCTGCAATTTCTATAGGAAATGCATTCATCAATATTCCACCCTTGCAGCCCCACTCAATGTGTTAACATTGAAAACCAAAACATTTGAATAGACACCAACCTGTCAAAAAGCATTTGAATGTTAAAACAAGTGCGAAGCATAGTATGCTAGGGTAGGTACAACTTAGACTTACTGAGGGTGGTTGTTTAGGTAGAAAGAACTTAAGTATATAATGCAACTACTACAAGGTTTATATACATTAATGCAATGGTGTGTGCAAGAACATATTGAGTCACATGTTCATCTAGCATAATGCCATTAGAGAATGTCATTGAAGAACTAATAATAGTTCAACACTCCCCTGAATACGAACATGGCAGCTAAGAAGTGCCCTATGTTGAGGACATATTATTTGAGCACTTGGCAGTACTATATGTGGGATTAGATAACTCCAACCCATAATAGTTATCACGGAAGTATTCAAACTTCACACATCTGAGATTCTTCATGAGAAGATCAGCAGGGTTTTCAGTGCCTGGGATAAAATAGAGCTGAACCTTCTTTTCATCAATTACTTGACGAATGAAGTGGAAGATGATATCTATGTGTTTTGATCTCTTCTTGACAGCAGAATTTTGCATGATGAAGAGAGAGCCCATATTGTCTCCACAAATATCCATTGGTTCATTGTTATGTAAACCAAGTTCAGTTATTAGGCTTCTGATCCAGATGGACTGATGACTACAATTGGAAATAGCCATGTACTCAGCCTCTGTAGACGATAATGCAATAGTCTTCTGTGATCGACTGACCCAGGCTACTGGACAGGATGCAACAGTGGACAGATAACCAGTTTGGGATCTTCATGTAGAAGGATCACTAGCCCAATCAGAATCACTATAAGCAATAAAACCCTCATTACCAGAACCATTAAGTGTCATTCGATATTCTCGAGTTGCTAATAGGTATCTACAAATATAGAGAGCTCTATGCAAGTGTTCTTCCATAGGGTTATGAGAATGTTGACTTAGCTTAGTCACAGAGAATGAAATGTCTGGATGTGTGCCAATAGCAATATACAACAGTGATCCAATCACCTGTTGGTACCTAGAACAGATGGAGGAGTTGATTGGCTTGTTGTTAGGAACTAGATAGTACCCTTCTGGCAGCGGAGTTTGTGCTGGCTTGGTGTTACGGTCAGAGCCAGTGACTTTAAACCTTTCCAGGATCTTTTCTAAATAAGCACATTGATCAAGATAGATCTTTCGATTAGCTCGATCTCTCCTGATGCGCATACCGAGAAATTCTTTGACTTCTCCAAGGTCGCGGCATTCCCACTTTTTCATGAACTCTCCTTTAAGCTTTTTAAGCAGGGCGGAGTCATTTCCCATAAAAAGTACATCATCAACATACATGACAGCAATGACAAACTTGCCATCTTTTTGACAATATACATATATAAATACTGGCATCGGATTCACATTGCTTGAAGCCTAGTTGGTTCATGGAAGATGCCATCTCCTTCCACCAGGCCAAGCCAGCTTGTTTAAGGCCGTACAATGCACATTGTAACCTCCAGACCAAATGTTCCTTGCCCTTGAGTTTGAAACCTTTGGGTTGATCCATATAGATTTCCTCATCCAGTTTGCCATAGAGATATGCTGTCTTTACATCGACAGACTCAATATCCCAGTCTTCCGGGCAGCTAACCCAAGCAGGATTTGAGCAGACTCATATCTAACTACTGGAGAAAATAATGAAGAGAAATAAGTGACATTGTGATGTAATGATGTGCGAGTCGACTGCGTCCGTCAGTCGGACTTCGAGACCTGGTAAGTCAAAGAGTAAATTTCAAATTTGCAGAGTTTCGGGATAAAATAAATAAATAGCGTGTTGAGTTCGTCAACGACGAACGTGTTCTTGAGGCGAATGAAGAATTTGAAGTCGTTTGAGATGATGCAGCAGTAGAATGAAAGGTTTGAAAACGGGGGTAAAATTCACTGGCTAACTACGACAGAACTGTACTACTTTTATACTGAGAAAAATAAGATACCGAATCTTTTTTTTATCATGTAAAGTAGACACCGAAAACCGTAAGTAAAACAATGAAGATGTAATTAAAACATGTGTTTATGAAGTAAGGGAACCGAAATGAAAAGAAATAAAGTTTTTACTGAATGATAATAAAACATGCCAATGCTGCTTCGTGTAATGAACCGAATTTTGAGTAATTGTACATATGAGTCGGAAGAAAGTTTCGATAGGGTGGAATGTGCTTCAGAGATAAGATGGCCTGATATGTAGGAGGTACGACATCAGGTGATTTCGTATCTTCACAATAATTCATCAAAGTCAATGCCCTCGACTTGAGAAAATCCTTTAGCAACTAGTCTAGCACATTTGTGACTGTCACTCTTTTCATTAAAGACCCATCTATTTTTTTATGGTTTTCCTTCCTTCCAGAAGTTTCACCAACTTGTAAACTTCTCACTTTTTGAGCGCAGCTAGTTCTTTGAGACAAGCTTTGTGCCAGTGTTCTCATTCCTCCGGATTCAATTTTACAAGATCACAGAATTGCTCAGGAACTGATGTGGAACTTGCCTTTGCCAATAAAAAGTTCATCAATTCTAACCCCCCTTCCTTAGTAATCCATTGAATCTTACAATCTGTGCCTTCTTCCATTGCATCAGGTTGTTGTTCCCTTGCATACTGCTGTGAGGCATCCTTGTGTTGTCTGCATATTTCATTGTGACATTCTCGGATTTCTTCGGGCAGAATAGGATGTGGATCTGCTTTAGGGTGATCTCATTGATTTCAGATTCTGAAATTGTGACCATGGAGATGAACTCTCCCCTGGGGTGGTAGAGGTTCATTATGATTGTAATCTCATAGGATCTCAGATGGATGTGTTCTCTCCCCATAAGTGTTACCTTCTCTAAACAAAACAAACTTTTCTCTGCCAGAACGGCGAGGTAAAGGTTCAACTGGTCTAGCAGGTTGTTCAGGTGATGGAGAAATGGGACAGGTGGAGTCAGGTTGAGGAGCAGGGCTCGGACTCGGGTAATGAATAGGTGATCCTGGATTAGTGTATGATAACACATCATCATCATCATCATCAGTGACTTCCTCAACTGTTGTTTTCCTGGGAGCAGGTTTACTCGGACCGGGAACAGGAGGTTTTTGAGAAGTAGATGGTCCAGGGGGACCTTGCAGTCTAGGCATGGGAGTTCTATCACTGTCATCTTGTTGAGATGTGTCCATAGGATCATCAGGATAAAGATCAGGTGTAGTATCCTCATCATCTTCATCAGACGCCGGAGGAGGAGGATTTATTTTGGGGTTTTTAGAAGAACTGGAGTCCTTATGTTTTTCATGATCTGGCTTGCATTTGGGATACCAGCCCTTGTTGAAAATAGCTGTTTTCACAGTATAAATAACATTTCCTTTCTGGTGTTGCATAAACATAAAGTTAGCGCCAGCATAACCAAGGAAGATCATTAATTCAGATCTGGGTGATAGTTTTTTCATCACGCAATTCCTTTGGAATGAAAACATAAGCTGCATAGCCAAACACATGAAGCTCAGATAGATCTGGCTTTTTCCCAGTTACCATTTCCATGGGAGTTTTCCATTCAAGACATTTGATGGGAGTTCTATTATAACAATAAACTGCCATGTTAAGGGCAAATTCCCACCAAGAATCTGGTAAGCATGCAGTAAGTCACATGGCTTGCACCTTTTCCTGAAGTGTGTGGTTCAGTCTTTCTGCTCTACCATTCTGCTGGTGTATATGTGGTGCAGACATCTTGTATACTATCCCTTTTGAGTGAAGGAATTCCTCAAATTTCTTAGAAACATATTCACCACCATTATCTGTCTGGATATGCTTTATCGTTTTACCAAATTGCTTTTCCTCGAAGGCACAGAATCTTTCAAGTGCCATTAAGGCATCAGATTTGGCTCATAAGAGGAGGATCCACACATGGCTAGAATAGTCATCATAGAATGTCATTGCCCATTTGTACTTGTGATATGAGGCAACAGGGAATTCTAGAAGATCACTGTGGATCAATTCTAAGAATGACTTTGCTTGTGTCGAAGAAGGACAATATGCATCATTGGACATTTTGCCATGGGCACAACCATCACATACTTGATGGGAGATAGGAATGTCAAACTCAGGTACTTTTTCTGAGTGTTTGGGGGAGTTGTTGCAATACTTCCTTTCCAGGATGCGCCAATTGACGGTGCCAAAGATCATAAACAGAAAGTTTCAATGCGCAATAAGAGAGCACCTGGTTTGCAGTATAGTGACACACCATCCTAGTGTGAACATGGTGGAGGGCATCTTCCATAACTTTGAATGTTGTGATGCATGATGCATGCATGAATAATTTTCTGTTTGAACAAAATATGTTGGTTCTCTTTAAATTTGACTCACTCCTCATTCCTTGCAGCCATAAGGTGCCAGGTGAAATGATTCTAGTGGAGAGAGACTCTAAATAATAGACCAGATACAGTGGAGTTGTTCTAGTGACTCTGTCTACTTCATGTTGGAAGAGAACTTTCCCACGACCTTTTATGGTTATGAGATTGTTGCTGGCATCTCTGACACCACCAAATTCTCCATTCTCTAACTCGATAAAGTTGGCTATATGTGGTGTGCAATTAAAGCTAGCGCCTGAATCAAGGAGCCAAATAGCAGACTCTCTAGCATAATTAGGTTTAATCTTATCCTCACAGAAACTGCATAAGCATTCATCAAGATGTTTTGGTTCATCACCATTCTTAGGATCATTTAAATATTTTGTTGGTAAGACAAAACAATTGCAAATAGAAACAGGAGAAGTTATCACATTTACAGAAACGGGAGATGTTACAACAGCAGTAGATACATGAGAACTATCAATAGTCTGACTATAGTCCAGCAGTCCATTACAGCACTCTAGAACATTGGGTCTGATGGAGCCATTGGTTCATCTCCCCATTTGGGGGCATCTCTGTATTTCCCATTTAGTAATGAAGAAATCTTGAGAGAAGAAAGGAATGTACTCATTGTACCAGCCATCATTGACCTCATAGTCAGCATCTGTGTCGAAGTCCGGATCATTCATATAGGCGTCAGCCTCTGCGATCACATCGGGAACATCGGAAGGTGGGACATAAGAGGGAGACTTTGATCAACACATGAGGGACCCAGGTGTAGAAACCGAAGATGAATCAACTTCCTCTTCAGGAAGGATATGAGCCGATGCCATCATTAAATCAATTGACAGAGGTGGTGTAACCATGCGTATGGTTACAGGTAGTTTTACACTTAATATCACATGCAGGTGAATCTGCACGGTCTCTATATTAGAGATGATAAAGGTACAAGCTAACTCATTACAAAGTGGACCAATGTATTAAATAGTATGTTAGCCAAATAGTCATAAACTACAAAGAAATAAAACATAATAGTGACATATCCTGACAACCCTGTCACATCCCCCTTTCAGACTAGCGTCTAGTCTCGATAAGTTGAATTAGTGGTATACTGGTGATATAGTAATTGTAGTGTGTTCTGGTTCATATCCACAATGCAGTGGTGTTTTGTTCTGATTTATTATCTAATATGCGTGAGTCAGTTTAGACACAAGTAGGTAATGAATAACGACAAGGTCAGATGGTCAAGTTATCCGTTTCCACATCCATAAGGTTGTGCTCTTCATTGTTGGAATATTGGTCACCGTAGTCAAGTCTCTCTTCGAAAAGGGTACTCCGACCATCTTCTCTAACAGTATTTGATTGGCCAGATGTCTGAGATTTGGTCGTTACGGTTGGGTAGTTTCGACTGGGCAGTTTGTGGTATGTGGTTGGATCAATGCCAGCCATAGTCCATCCATACAGGTTACAAGGATCCTCATCATGTCAGTGAGCTGCCTTTCCTAACGAGTTCCGGATCTTTTGCTGATCAAGTGGTGTAGGTAGTCTCTACCCATCCCATTCTGGAATGGCCTTGGGTATCCCATATGTGCCCAGACAATATCTCCTCTCATCATCGATGGCCCTCAATGCTTCATCACCTTTGGGGTTGAGATGGAATAGGTAATCCAAGTACTGTAATCCATACATGTAAGAGTGGTCCATCCATCCTACTGGGACTTTGTTAGTAATTAATACCTTGAGGACCATGTTTATCATAATGTTGGATATCATCAGTTTGGGTTGGATGTCCTTGAAGGTGACTAGTCGTAATTGCCAACACGGTCCTTGTTGGTGCTCAAAGGGTGTGCAACTGGCTTGCTGCACATATTCAGCATACTTCCCAGGCAGAGCAGCAATCATTGCAAATTGCTTTATGAATTGGTCCTGTAAGTCCTTGATTGATTGACTATTATCCATCCCTTCAGTCATACATAAGAGTCTCCCAAGACTACATCCAAATACCGATCAATGATTGACCCTGAACATGTGGTCAAATACTATCCCTGGCATATAATTGATAGCCCCAGGGTAGCTTTGGAGTATTAATTGCTGCCTATACTGATCTATCTCAAACAGCTTGTATATGGGTAGCTGGGGGGGTTTGGTTGGTTTGGGTGTGTACTCCTGTCATCCCTCCATATCCAATCCTTCGTCAAGTGTAACATTGGGTAAGTCCTGGATTAGATCAAAACCTGAGTCCTGGTGTAGCCATTGCATCACTTTATTCCAATTTCCCTTGGTAATCCTCGATGCCACACCATACGTTTCCAGTAAGAGTAGGTATGCCTCAGCCCTAACAAATCCTTCTTGAGTCCCATCCCTCATTACTCTGATTAGTTGGATTGCTTCATCTACCATACTAGGTAGTCCTTTTGGGCTGATTCTGTAGATTGTGTGTTCCGGTGGTGGCAAGAATGGTGTTGCTGTGAGTCACTCATGTTGTCTTGCAATTCTGGCTGTCTTCCCCATGAATACCTTGCCTGTGGTAGTTGATGAATATCCGTAGTATGATAGTATTCCAACCAAGTCAGCATGTTCTACTTCTCAGTTGGCTTCCCATGCATTGGTGTTGTTTGTTTCA
Source organism: Coprinus comatus (assembly GCA_034638255.1). NCBI lineage: Eukaryota > Fungi > Basidiomycota > Agaricomycetes > Agaricales > Agaricaceae > Coprinus > Coprinus comatus. Next base: position 164,696 of record JAWPGT010000049.1, read on the forward strand.
TTTGGTTTTCTGATCATGGGTTTTACCCAAGCTGGTTTCCCATATTTGAATCTTCCGTACTTGGTGTTTTTCACTGATTGGCTGTTTGTGCTGATCAGGAATGGGTGTATGTCCTCCTCTCTCTCGTTCCTCATCCTCTTGTGTCTCTTAGTCCTGTTGATGTATGTGTTCATAGGTTCCATTCTATCCAAAAGGCTGCATTTTGCAGTTTTCCCACTGATTTGTTGCTGACTGTTTTTCAGCTCTGCCCTATCCCCCCCCTTTCAGTGAGCATCATCACTGCAAGTACTGAGGAGGTGAAGGTCTGGTCATTGGTTTCTGTCATTCCAGTGTTTTGTGATATGGTGTGTGTGTGTGGAAGAAATGGGGTGTTGACTAGCAGTGTTGAACATGCTCACATATAAGTATGTTCCTCCTACTAGACATTTCTTTTGTCTACCCTTTTCTTTGTCTAGTCCTTTTGGTACCTGTCTACAGGTCTCAAAGGCAGTTTAGCAATCTCTGTGACCCCATGTATGGCTAGATAATGGTCCAGGGCCGCCAACTCTTGACAATGGGACAATGGTTCCCAAGTAGTGTCCCCCATGCTCCATTGCACCTTGAATTCCATTGGCTTTTTTCCCAATCTCTGATGACCCACAATCTCATCTATGACCCATTCCTCATCATCTCCTGTGCCAAAGTCATATGCTTCCAACTTCAATCTGTTTGGAAACCTTTCATCACTTGATGCAATATGAGGTTGTAACAGACTGGCATGGAATGTGTTATGACCACGAACCGTTAAGCTGAACACTCCTGGAACTTAAACGCTAGAGTGCAGTCGTGTAGGAACGTGCGATCAATAAACACTCTGCTGCAATCTCAAGGCCTTTCAACCTAGTGACCGAGAGGTATGGAGACAGAGATGTATAAGGGCTACAACAGAAGAGATTAAAGCTTGAGGCTTTAATCGTCCACTACATCGAGTATTTATACTATTCTAGGGATGTACCTAATAATAGCTACTAACTAATTATAACCTAATACTCGTCATCGCTTTATAATCTACTCCATACACAATGCTAGAACTGTCAACAGGAGTAGGTGAGACATCGGGGTCGGGGACTATTTACTCCATATACAATGAAAGGTTAGTCAACAAGAGTAAAATGACGAAACAGATAACTAATACTGGAGCTGGGGAAATGTATACTTCTAAGCATAAGTGGAGTCTCATACTTAGTTCGACGTTAGGTCATAGCGATGTCATAGTGATGTCACCGGGGAATGGTATGTCAAGCAGAGTCGTCCATGGTGTCGTCATTGGGAATGAGTTCGGGGAAGATAGCGAACAAGTCTTCCTCGGTGGTGGTGGTACGGGCCGGTGGTTTGGGTGGACTTGTAACAGAATGTGGGGTGTATATGTCAGTTTCGTAGGCTCATAGGTAGGTCCAATGTGTAATTAGATGTCTCAGGTGACACTGACATTACTTTGTAGGGTCCTATGTATTTTGGACATAATTTAGATGCTCTGTTTTTTGGTAGCCAAAGATTCTTTGATGACAAATATACCATGCTTCCCACTGTGATTCTATTGTCAGGTCTTCTGTTCCTATTTGCTTGCTCTGTTTTGAATGATTGAGCCTCTATGATTGCATCATGTGCCTCTGACACATTTAAAAATGCCATATTCACAAACTCCTGTATGCCCTTGGGTAGTCTGCCAATCTTGCCTACTCCTTTCAACATGTGTGGCATGTTGCCATTCAATTCAAAAGGTGCAAATTTTGTTGTTTCTGATATGCTACTATTAATGGAGAATTCCACCATAGGCAGTTTGTCCACCCAGTCTTTCTGGTCATGTCATACCACTGATCTCAGGATTTGCCCTATATTCTTATTGGCATGTTCTGTCTGGCCATCTGTCTGGGGGTGAAATGATGTGGACATCAATAATCATGTTCCTAGTAGTCAATGAACTTCCTGCCACCATTTTGATGTGAACTTAGAGTTATGGTCGCTCACAATGGAGTCAGGCAGCCCATGAAGTCTGACTATTTCTTTAATGTATGTCTATGATAACTCCTCCACTATACTCATTGTTCTGACTGGTATCAAATGTACCATACTTGTTAATCAGCATATGATCACCCATAAGTAATCATAACCCCGTGATTCTGGAAATGGGCCAATAAAATCCATTCCTATGGATCCCCATGGTCAATCGGGTATTGGTAACAAGTGTAGTAGTCCCATTGGCCGGAGGTTGGATGTTTTGGAAACTTGGCATGTCTGACATGACTTGCAGAAATTTCGTACATCTTTTCCTATTCCTAACCACCAGTACCATCTACACAAGTACTCACTCGTCTTTAGTTCTCCAAAGTGCCCCACCACATCATGACTGCCAGATAGTAATTTCATAATTATTATTCTATCATTTGGTATGCATACTACTTGTGTGCCCTTCCTATTTATAGTCATTATCAGTCCATCATTCACCTGGAATGTGTTGTGATCCTGTGGCTTTGCTATTATTTTGGAAAACAGTGCATCCTCCTTATATCCTTCTTTAATCTTCTCCAATAACCTCTCATCCAGCATGTTCCCATCTTCCACAACATTGCCATTTGTGGTGTCTATCTTGTCCAGTGCTACTTGGACTGGATCTTCATCAGCAATTCTCCTATCTGCCATCTGCAGTGCTTTCTGCTTCTTCTTCACGCATCTCCTTCTTTTCCTGCAGACATCTGCTCTGTCACTGCCCATTGATTATCATTGCCCTGATTTCCATGTTATGATTCTCAATTTCCTGTATTCATCCTATTGGTAAGTCCTCTCCCTCTGGGTCAATTCTTTGGTCTGCAGATACAAAATCATGTTCTAGATCATAATTTCTGTGTACATCATCATCCTCAAAGTATCTGCTTAAGCAATCTGCAACCTTATTATATTCCCCTTTCACATAGGTAATATCAAAATCAAATCAGGACAAATATTCAGTCCAATGTTGTTGACACCTTGATAGGTGTGATTGTGTTTTGAAAAACTCCAATGCTTTGTGATTGGTTATGATGTGAATAGGATACCCTACTAGTTTATCCTCCCATTTGGTAAGTGCTTCCAATATTGCCATTGTTTCCATTTTATGCACTGCATAGTTTTGCTGTGCTGGTGTGAACTTCTTTGACATCAGTCCAGCTGGTCAACAAGTCATCTATGATGTACCCTGTCCATACATTGCCCCTATACCTGTTTTTGATGCATCACAAATCACCCATGTAGGTTCAGGTAGTTGAGGGTCAATGGGTTTCAATATTGGTGTTTTACAGCATATATGCTTTATCATTTCAAAACATCATTGATGTATTGGTCTCCAATGAAATGGTGTTCTATTCTGTGTAATAGACATGAGTGGTCCCATATATGCCATGACATTTGGTAGGAAGTTTGCCAAGTAGTTGATCAACCCCACAAACTTCTGAACATCATTATAATTATGTGGTGTCTTCCAATCATGTATATGTGCCAGTTTATCCATGTCTGGGTGTATCCCTCCATCGTTGATTTTGTGGCCCAAGCAATCAATCTCCTCTGCATATAGTTCACACTTGCTTGCTTTAATATATAGTTTCTGTTCCCTTAATTGTTCAAACACGATTTGTAGTGTTTTTTCGTGAACTTCCTTAGTATCTGAATACACAAATATGTCATCCAAGTACACATGAATGTTCACTCCTATGATGTCATGAAATATGTGTGTCATGAGTCTCTGGAATGTGGCTGGTGCATTACAGTCTCCTTGCTGCATAATTTTACTGA
>JAWPGT010000050.1:0-165467 GCA_034638255.1 Coprinus comatus
CGAGAGCTTGATTGACACCAATTTCGGGAACAGAATCATCAAATTTGAGACCACAGCCATTTCATCTGGTTCCGGATTACTTTCACAATGGGAGGTAATAATGAGCACTGTGAGGTTACAACTTGACGATAGATGTTCGTTCGGCGATAGTTCAATGAAAGGAATCAGCTTTAATGGTATAGCAAGCTCCTTTAACGATGGTAATAGACGTGAGATTTCGGTAAGTAAGAGGTATTAAAGTTTGGGCGTGATACTGGGTTTGATATCCTTAATTTCTCCAACGCAGGCCACGATTTTATTACCAATAAGAGATCCGAGTCGGATAAATTGTTGGGGATTTGCTCCAATAGGAATGATGTGAGTGAAGTCTTGGTGAGGAATTCGGACAAATGCGATCTGGAAAGAATCGATGGTAATGTAAAGGTTGTAACGTTGCGAACAGATGAGATTGTGCGACGAATGGATAATGATCTGAGATCTGGGAACACTGCAGCCACGTTGAGAAATAATGAGCTCCAAAAACGGGATTCCGTTAGAGGCAGTTCACCGATGGAAAGAGTCAGGCTGTGTAGTTTCGAAGTCGGAGGAGATTGAAGAAGAGGCCGGGAGAGCAAACGCGTGTCGAGATCTGTATAGTTGCCAATAAGATAAAGGACACGAAGATTACCAGAGATCGGAAGTGATAGGGGATTTCGTGGGGACCCATCCAGTGGAAGGCGAATGCCACATTCTAGCTCTTTGAGAGCAGATAGTGGTGTTTCGGTCGGAGAGGAAGTAGAGAATAAAAAAAAATTGCGATTGGATGATGCCAAATATTCCTCAAAGTTGATTTTCAAAATCTGGAGCGAGGGGAACTTGAAACATTTGTCGACGAGGAATTCAAAAGGTTTACCTCGGTATGTTACACTTGTGAAGTGTTTGCAGCGGAATTTCAATGTGAGGAAGATATGCTCTAGGTACAAGGGTCCATCGAAATAATCGTGTATATTGATATTTTCTGAAGTGAAGGAGGAATGAGGGGATCTAAGAGATGTGTCCATGCATACTCTGGACGGAAAGGTGTAAAATGGATTGACAACGCTGTTAGTTGTGGAAGGAGAATGCTGACCCCGTTTTCATTTTCCAAACAATCCAGCAATCCCTTAAGCATAAACCATAACATTGTTTCCTTCCATTCGACTCTAGCCATGCGGAACTTCCGTATCTTGCGAAGATAAAATGCAACACCCTGCACCTCGGTCTGTGTTGGCTCATCCATCATGATCTACATGGAGTTAAAACATCAATAAGATGGCAAGCACAATATATAGATAACACACCCAATTTCCCATACACAAACTATCAATGAAATAATCATCATCAACCTCATTTGCCTCATATTGGTCACTGTAACATATTTTTGGTTATGAAGGTTGTCCAAGTTCGTCGGTGGCACCAGGAGCAGGGTTGAGAATTCGAATTACTGGCTACAGTGAGGTCATGGACTTCCACAGCGAATCCAAAGCGCAATTGGTTATTTGAAACGATGCCAGAGCGATGTTATACATCGTCTTCCTCTTCGTTTTGATTTCATCATGGGTGTCGTGATCGAGGTCCGTTTCAAAGTAGCCAAGGATTTCTCTCCAAATATCTTGATTCATAATAAAGGCAGAGACTGAAGGATCTGGTAATGGCGGCACTGGTGCGGGCATCGGTACGCGTAAATGTGTTGGGTTAGAATATGGTGGTAACAGACAAAAGAAGGAATGATAATGCTAACGTCAACGTTGCAGTCACAATACATGCTTCTTTGTGATTAGCGCCCAACAATTTAAAGTGTTTTATACCAGTTCATGAGACTTTCCATCACTACTCCATATACTGGATATCTATCTACAGTAGCAATTAGATTTTTTTAAACACTTTTTTGAGCCCTATAGCAAACATGGAATAACGTTACATTTGTAGTATTTCCTCATCCATACTACAAGGATCCAGAGGTGACAATTCCAATTTGATCGACATTAACTTCGGAAATATGCTGATCAAGTATTGTCCCATATGCTCTGCCTCAAACCCAATAACGGAACTGGTGACGCTACTTCGGGTGATGGTGAGGTGCCAGACGATACTTTTTGATACATAATGTCTGAGATCTGAAATTCGACTCCGACTCCGACTTGTCAAGTGGTAATGCCAACACTCCTTCAATGATTTCGAATCGCGAGATATTTTGAACAGGAGGTCAGAGGTATGTTCGTTAGTCAGGCTATATGCCAACAATGTCATACACCCCTTTGGTACGGGGACAATTTCGTCTGGAGTCTAGTGCCAAAAACTGAAAGTACTGAACATTAACCTTGTCATGTATAAATAAGAGATTTATTGGGAGACGGAGAGATGACTGGGTCTGCCTCATTGCATCACGGATACACTTAGCGCTAAATTGCCAGAGACTAGAATAGTGCTTCAGACCTGTTCAAGACTCAAGTACTCACGAGTCATCTTAACCCTGAAGGTATTTATTTATAGGATATAGTGGGTGTTTTACTACTACTGGGAAGAATAAAGACAAATGACACAACACATATAACATGTGTCCCTCCCATTACTCTCCTCCAACAGTACAAGAATTAGTCTACAAACTAACGAAATTACGAATGCAACAAACGTGAACTAAAAGAAGACAAAATCAGAAAACCAAACGGAGTACTACAACAACCCAAAAACAACAAATTTCCACTTCAACCATTAACCATCAATCTTCGTCTTAGGCTCTTTAATCTCTCCCCTTTCATGGTAAAAAAAGACCACAATCCCATAGACTACATAGTTATGGGCCTCCTCTTGCTCCAATGGTGAAAGTCGATCAACTCTTGCAAGGTGGCATAGTAGGCCTTTTGGCTCGATGATTGCGTAGACAATTCGATCGACTTTAGCTTCGGGAATTCAAACATCAAACTTTTGACCAACGACATTGCATTCGGCTCATGACTTCCATGTCGAGTGTTCGTGAATTTTTCCAGAGCTCTGATGAGCACTCCGTGACCCAACTTCGGAGTCATAAAACCATCGGGAAGTGTCCACTTAAGTGGTAATTCCAACTCCTTCAGAGATCGAGGTAAATGAAGGAGAATAGCAGAGTCGTAAGTCGTCGGATCTCGGGATGGATTAGAAATCTTCAATATCTCCAATAAAGGCCATAGTTTTGACAAGTGTACAATTTCATTTTTGGATAATGCATTGGATATATTCTCCAAACAGAATAAAGTCATGGTTCTTTGAGTCTTCAGTGGTGAGAGGGCATTAAAGTCGAGATCACCCATGCCATAATCTTGAGCCGAACAAAGTGCACGACGAAATGTTAATGAACCGAGGGATGGAAACAGCTTGATCATACGAAGAATAAAATCTTTCCAGGAGAATGGTTGAGACGGTGCATCAAGTGAAATAATGAGTGAACGCATCTCTGGGAGGATTGGAAAATCTTCAAATAACGAACCAACAAAATCAACAGCGTTGCCGATAATGTGAAGAGATTTGAGGTTACCCGAAATCGGAAGTGGACTGATAGAAGAAGGAAGAGCGAAGGCACGAATGTCACATTCGATGTCCGTAAAACTAGAGTTTGTTCCCAGCACAAAACGAAAAGGGTCACGATTGGGACTTCGTATGCTATGTTCTTCAGAATTGAGTAGCAAAGTCTTCAATCTCCGGATCCTGAAGCATATATCAGCGAGACAACCAATAGGTGTACCTCGGTAAGAGATGCTTGTTAATTTTTTGCAACGTGCTTCGAATAAGGAGAAGATGTGGTCGAAATTTCGCGTTTCGGTTTTTGGATTACGTATCGAGATCGTTTTCAATGAGGACGACAGAATGGGTTCCAGTAAATTCTTCCATTCATATTGTGGGTCGAAGCCAGTAAAATCAAATGTGGAACGAGGTCTTGACGATCTTCATCCCTCAACAGCCCTCGGAGTGTAAGCCATAACATTGCTTCTTTCCATTCAACTCCTTTCAAGTGCATATATCTTATCCTTCGAAGGTACGAGGACATGCGCTCTAGTTCCGAGTCACTTGGCTTAGGTCCTTGCACAACCTCCAAATAGAATATTAGTCTTACTAAACTCCAGACAATAAGAATTACTTACCCAACCATTTTGGCATGGGTAACAACTTGACACACGGTTAAAATGCACTCTTGGAGGGCATTTTTTGGACTCTGGAACATGATTAAAAATTCGAATTATGGGTTCCAACGTAGTCATCGACTTCCAGAGTGACCCGAGAGTACAATCGGCGAATCCAGAGGAGAGTAAAGCCATGCTACGTATCATCTTCCTTTTGTTATTAATTTCTTGAACGCTATCCCGACCCAAATCTACTTCGAAATAAAGTAGAATCTCTCTCCAAATATCATGATTGCCGACAAGGACCGAACTCGACAGTAATGACGACCTGTTACCAGTGGTGCCTTTTAAAGAAATCATCGAAGACGTGGTTTTAGAGGAAGCGGAGTGCGGCAGTCAAATTCAACGTGACGGAAGAATGAAAGGGAAAGAACAAGATCTATACGTGCTCGCCTAATATGCTCTCAAGAATCCAGAAACTCGATGTCTCATATATGACGGCTACGTATGACGTAGCATCAGTGGCAGGGAAGGAACGCGATCAGTGGTCTCCGTCAAATGACGCTCGAACACAGATAAAAACCCCATTAAGAGGGGCGGACAAGGAAGAAGAGAAACGGAGTATAAATTTTTTTCTATTAACAAAAAAACCCATTGATCATGCACATACGGGTAGGAAGATCATGAAAAAATGCCTCTAACAACTGATTTTGACATACATATCATCTAATTTATGCAAAAGCAGCTTGTTCAGCTTTACCAATATCACTAATATCCTCTCCTTTTGTGAATGCACGCGTACATTGAGCCATCGTCACCGAACTAAGATAATAATAAAAAGAAAGAAATCAGCTTTCTGAACAAGAACATTCAGATTAAAGCAAAGACTCACGCTCTCGAAATAGGATCGGTCTGATAGAAGTTGTTAATAGGTTTCCTAAACGCAGCACCTCCAATCTTCGAACCAACAGTTCTCGCTTTAATAACCTTCAATCCCTCAAGTACCAATCCCTCCGAAACCTTCTCAGTAACATCATATCTCACCAAAGCAGGTGAAATCTCCCACATCCTATCTCTCAATTCCAACGCATCATTATAAGGTAATGGTGTACCAATAACCTCAGAAAGTGCACGAATGATTTTCCAATCTTCACGAGCGGCACCAGGTGGGCTAACAGCTGCACGTCCCATTTGTGCACGACCTTCAGTGTTAACCCATGTTGTTCCCTTTTCAGTATATGCTGATCCAGGCAGGCAAACATCGGCAAGTTGGGCACCTAGGTCTCCATGATGTCCTTGGTAAACAACGAAGGCGTCGGTGGGAATGCTCTTGGGGTCAACTTCGTCAGCATTAAGGAGATAGATGAATTTGGGTTTTGTTTGGGAGGCGGAGCGAGAAGGAGTGAAACCGACATCATAGGCAGCAGCACGAGAAGCGATACGTTGGAGAACACTGAAACCATTCCACTCAGGGGTCACTAGTCTAGACTTCTCCTTTTCGACAAGTTGAGCTAGGGAGTTGTAAATACCAGCGGCATCGGCGTGCTCCGAGAGTGAACTGCCAACAATGATCAAAGGCTTCTTGGCCGACTTCCATTTCTGAGCAAATGCGCTATCAGCAGCTTTACCAGAAACAAAGGCAGACAAAGCGTTGGCGTCACCACCAAGGTATTCATAACCATAAGTAGTGTCAGCACGTTCACCAATGAGACCTATTTCGACGGGGGTATGTAGCCAGCTGCGGCGAATACGGGAGTTGAGGACGGCGGCTTCGTGCCGAGGATTTGTGCCAACGAGAAGAATAGCATCCGCCTCGTCAACGCCTGGGATGGTGGCATTGAAGAGGTAGTTAGAACGAACATCCACGCCATGCACAGGAGGTTGAGTGCCATTGGCTTGGTCGAGGGCAAGGTTGTCGGAGTTGAGGCGGTTGGCGAGATCCTTGAGGGCTACGAGGGATTCGGTGTCAGCAAGGTGACCAGCGATGGCCTGGATTTCGTTTCCAGTTGCCCCTGAAGAAGCAAGACCTTCAGAGATGGCAGTCAAGGCCTCTTCCCAAGTAGCAGCAACGAAACGGTCGCCTTGCTTTACGAGAGGAGTTGTCAAACGTTGGAACCTAAGACCATCGTAGGCATATCTTGTCTTGTCACTAATCCACTCCTCATTGACGTCGTCGTTGGTCTTGGGTTGAATGCGCATAACTTGGACACCACGAGAATCCACGCGAATGTTAGAACCGACAGCGTCCAGGACATCGACACTTTCGGTAGACTTGAGCTCCCAAGGACGAGCATTGTATGCGTAGGGTTTACTTGTGAGGGCACCGACTGGACACAGATCGACGATGTTACCAGAAAGCTCGGAATCCATGGTCCTCTCGACATAGGTGCCAATTTGCATGTCATTTCCACGACCGGTGGTACCGAACTCTTCGACACCAGCAACCTCGTTTGCGAAACGGACACAACGCGTGCACTGAATACAACGGTTCATTGAGGTCTTTACTAGTGGACCAAGATCCTTATTTTCGACGGCACGTTTGCCAGTAATTTCATGAAAGCGCGTTCGGTCAGAGCCATAACGCATCGATTGATCTTGTAGGTCACATTCTCCTCCCTGGTCGCAAATGGGGCAATCAAGGGGATGGTTGGCGAGGAGGAATTCCATAACGCCCTCTCTTTGTTCACGATAAGCTCAGAGAACAAATAACAAAGGCGCTGTAACACTCACCGGGCTTCATGGACGAGTGGGGTATTGGTGAAGACTTTAGCGCCGGGCATGGCAGGCATAGCACTAGACCAATTTAGAAAAAAAAGCTAGAGGCTGCGAAATAGATACATACCATGATGCTACAGGTTTAGGTGACCTCTCAACTTCGACCAGACACATACGACAATTTCCCGCAATCGCTAACCTAACCTCGTTTCAATAGTAGTTGGATTGACATAAAACCACCGAAACGAACCTATCATGGTAACAGAACCTGGAGAGCGCATAAGTTCGATTCTAACCCAGGATACCACGAAACATACCTGGGTATTGTTGCTCCTGCGGCCTCGCAAGCCTGAATAAGGGCAGAACCTGAAAAACGTTACTCAGAACCGGGGTTTGTAGTCTCAAAAACGAGACCAACCTTGGGGGACGGTGACTTCTTTGCCGTCAACGGTCAAAGTAATATCTGCACTGCGTGCTGACGACGACGCGATAGAGCGAATACCTGTTGAACCCGGTCAAAAAATATGGATTGGGAACCGAGTCTGGGTACCTACTAGTGTTTGTGACCTTTCCGAGCAGCCCGGACGACGAGGGCCGCGACACAGATGATACGATGCGCAGCATCAGACTGCCTGGATGATGATGGAGTAGAGGCAAAGCTCAAGAGTAATGGATGCTGGCGAATTTCGGGACGTACACTCTCGGTCACGCCCGCCGCTGTCACCATCCAACCACCATCTCTCAATTTCACATTCCCACACTTCAGTCGGAGCTCAAATATTTCACTCGGAGTTTGATTGGGTCAAATATACAGAACAAAAATTCATAGCGCAAAAAATCACAAGGTACAGTATATAATCAAACAACCTCAAAGTCAGAAATCACTCCACCTTTCCCACCTTGTACCCCCTCACTGACATTATTCGCACGAAATTCCTGGCACAACCGAATTGTCTCCATCACTTTCTCCCATTCCGGACCATCTTCTATTGCATTGATTGAATCGATTTGGGGGAACAGCCAAATCATACATCGGGCAACATTAATAATTTGCTGCCACTTCATGTCCTCAGGCTTCGCACCCTTGATATTCTGGTTATTGCGAATCATAATACTTCGGAGTGTATGATGGATTGGTCGTAGAGTGTCAACTTTTTCCGGCAGACCAAGCACTCGAATACCGATATTAACGTTAAGATGTTGTAAACGTGGGGCGGCGTTTGCTATGTTGTGCAGTGTTGATAATGAAATGGATACTGTTCGAGGGAGTGATATGGTTTCTGCAGATCGCCAACATGTGGGTGAACCAAAGGTCTCATCAATCCCATGAACGTTCCCTCCGTCAATGAGAATTTTCTTCAACTTGCGGAACGAAGTCAAATGATTCAAATCACAAACGGTACCAACTGCTGAGTTGAACGATAACTCTTCCAGCGTATGGCACCATCGAACCGAAACCGCAGAAATTACATTCAACCTTCCCCCAACACGATCCGTACAATTTTCTGGCACATCGGGAACTTTGTTGGATAGCGAGGACTTTTTTCTCTTCCCTTTTTTCGGCTTCATGTTATTGTCATTGGGACTGTAAAAGGCTGTTTAGCAGGTACCCAGCACCTTGGTGATAACAGATATATCGAACCTAGTCTCATCAGAGTCATCGGAAGTCGTGCAGGTAATATATAAACCCGACAATTCTTCTGACGCAATATTCTGGAGAAGGTCCAAAACCAACTTCAATGGACCAGTGATCGTTAAATATTCCAAACATGGCAAGAACGGAACCAAAGGCTCCTGGGCTTGTGGCAAGAAATCATATTTGAGCGTTGAGATGTCCAACGACAAGCTTTTCAGCGACGTTAGAGCCCCCAACATTCGGATATCATCAAAGGTATTGATGTTTTCCAATGACTTCAACTCGAGAATGGTGAGTTTGGTGATATTGGAGATTCTGGTGAGCCATTGCTGAGGTAGTTTCTGCGTATTGGTGATCCTCAAGCCTTGAAGATTCGGAGTGAATTGGGCGATATCGAGAAGAAAATTACCAACAGACACTCGCAAAGCTTCTGCCTTGTCTGCCTTGTTATTGTCAGGGGATTGTCGTGAATCGTCGGAAATGCCAAGATGATCTGTCAAAGTAGAAACGGTAGTAGGAGCCAAGTTGATGGAAATTTCTTCTAGTGTGGGGGATAAAAGGAGATGAAGAAACGAGATTCTTGTATCCCGGATCGATAAAGTCCGCAACGAAGGAAACAATGGTTGACCCTTCTCCAACTGGTGTGCAATGCGGATAAATGTAGATGGATCGATTTTTTTTGCATCTTCTGAATTCAAGTCCAACTTCTCTACTTGGCTACAAGCTTGAAAAAAGTTGGACCAGGATTCTGGAGTTGGCGCTCCTGCGAGAATCTACAGAGACAATAGTTGAGATCAAGAACATGATTAAACCTACTTTACACTCATATATTTGCCATGGTACTCTTCATGACTGCTGAGCAGTTTGACCAACGGGATCAGTGATTGAATATGTTTCCACATCGATGCCTGTAACTCGTCTGTGAGAGGTTTGCCCTTACCATCGATTGGTGGAGGGGCTATGTCAAGACTAGAGTGAGACATGGTTGAAATGTTGGATTGGATTGACTAATGAGTGGTTTAAGGGAGAGGGGGATTGAGTGTGATCAAGCTAATGCTATCGTTCACAATGAGGTCTGTTTTGAGCCAAAGGCACCGGTGATTCTCCCGCTACCACGAGGCATGTCAACGTAAAATAGAAGAAAAGTGTGAGAAAAGCCACAGTAACACAACTTCTCACAAGAGTCGATCGAACTTTGTTTACTGCGGAATGACGCTGGGAGATGAACTGGTCCTGGGTTCATACTATCGTTACCCAGAAGTTCGGAATCACCAGAAGTTCGGAATGTCACAAGAGTGACAGTGATAGTTTCAACCTCCGCTTGACACTACCACGTGCGGACATTCAATGATATGATGTGCAATCAATACCTTATCAATATTCAATATCCGACATGGCAAGGCTTCGGCAGGCGTGACAACCCTCCCAAAATTTTCTTCAAAAACCTACTTTCCTTCCCACAAAAAAAATGGCATGATGGCATTCAGGGTAGTGTAAATAATAAGTATACAAGTTTTCAGGTGCAAACTTTCCCCAAGCGAGGAGGAAAACTGGAATTCCAAACTTCTGGTGATTCCGAACTTCTGGGTAATAGTACTTCGTGTGTGCTGCTTCTCCTGAACCATAATCGATCCATGATCTCACCTACCTATCAGGTACTGTAAGCATAATGGTGTCAAATTGCAGCACAAACTCCAAAACAATATCTTGGTAAAACATCTGGTTTAATAACATGTCTGTTAACTGATCGTCGATTCTTTTCTACTATCAACAATTCAGCCTGGTATGTATCATACCACAAGTAGATTCTAACGTCAGTAGTTGCAGGACCCTGGAATATCCTCAAAGAGCCTAGATCCGAAATCTTCGAAATTTCGCCTTTTTGTTCATCGACAAATCGCCAAAATTGGCCGATATTTGTTCATTTTTGCCTCCATCGAAATTTTGTTCATTTTGGTGTTTCCGGCCTCAAAAAATCAAAAAAAAAAAAGAAAAGCCTAAAAAAAATTGTTTCAAGTACTACTTTGTGTGAATCCCAATCACATCATCCACGAGATTTTTTCGTGAGTTAAGCGATACAATTGCTTCTTCAATGTTCCTACCTTTAGATAATGCCTTGTAGATGACAAATGTATCGTGTGTAAGTGAGACTGCTGAATTTCTAACCTCAACCCCCGATGTTATCAAGGTAAGGAAATATTGAGGAGCTAGATGTGCAAAGTGAGATGTATGAAGAACGTCTAATTCTGTTGTAGCACTAATGAATTCTGCTCACGTTACCAGCAAGGCTGGCAAATTTTTCTTAATTTGGTACACACAAGCTACATAGTACTCGAGGTAGTAAAATTTGGAAGCTGGGGGATTCTGAGTTGATTCCGACTGCTTTTGGGTGTCAGTGGTCAACCGTTAAATCTAACGAAATATCACACTTGTTGCTCCCGAGGCCTGATCTAACTAGACCCCTGGAGTGGGAGCGACAGGTGAAACATCACCGACACATTCTTATTATATGTATCTCTGGTGGCTTGCAACTTTATTTCGTTTGGGCTCATTCAGGGACAGTGCGTGGGTAGGCGGCGATTATTATCAGGGAAGTAATTGACACCGAAGTTGTTGACATTATACTTTTGGATTAGAATTGTATAAAATCAACGAAATCAGGACCTCGCAAACTGTGGTCATGGATGAGTTCAATCGTCAAGTTGCCAACTAGGTTGTCGACTACCTTGAACAACCTACATGAAATGGTTTCATTGATATGTAGTGTGATACTTGTATGTATTGGCATGGGTACAGAATATCATACGTTAGTGATAGTATATTGCCGAATATTGAATTAGAGATACATACCTCATATTCCTTGTTATGAGCAGGAATACGAACGTCGAACACTTGTCAAACGGATAAGTGAGGAACGTAAATATTCAGAACCATACTTTCATCCTATTAATACATTATTCGGAGGTTATATTATCCCCATATACTTCAAATAAGCTTCAAAGTTCAGTACAATAGAGAGCGCCCTGGAAGGGTTGTGGTGGTTAGGTGATTTGAAAAACCAGTATATATGCCTAGGGCCCCCATCTCTTCCACAAGTGTTTCTCAAGGATCACTCTATCTCGCCACGCTCTACCAGATCTTGACTTGCAATACCTTATGTCGAATATTCCACCCGAAGCTGTCACGATGCTGGTCAGTAAATTCGATAATTTACAGTTGTAAGTCTACTTATCGCTGCACTTTCATACATGGCATGTCTGAGTGTGTGTGTATATGCAATACAGGGCGCGGTATTGTCTCTTTGGTGAGTTTGTCCTACCAAAGGGATATGTCGTCTCATTGTTGACTCACCCCTGTGTATAGGTCTTTGTAAGGATACCTCAACCTTGAAAACTCCTTTTGCAAACACTTAGAACTTGCCCAGATCCCATCGCTATTGTCGAATTCATTCAACTGCAAGTCACCTCTTTCCAGTTCCTTTCCTAGGAAATAGTGATGTTAACGTTTACTGCAGATTTCCGGTTGAACTGAAACTTGTATGTCGGTAATTGCTAATGTTCTTAGTGAATTTGCAATACCAATACGAAATCTAGATCTATCGAGCACGATGGTCGCTTCCTACAGTGATATACTTGCTGTGTCGTTTCGGTTCAGTATTCAGTTGGCCGGTATTTGCGTGGACACTTGCAATGGATTTTACACTACAAGAATGTCAAAGAGAGAGGATATACAATGTACGACACCTGATACTTATGTCTCTGGTAAGAATTCCCTGTATTGCTACGAAATTGAGCTAACCAGTTCGATTATCATCCATAATAGAATGTCTTTCCTCAATGTAAAGTATCACACCCTCCCTGAGCAAGAAAGTCTTACAAGTGAGTTAGGTCTACTCATGATGCGAGCATGGGGGTACGCAGGACGCAAGCCAAGAATTCGCTATGCTCTAGTTATCTGTTTGTTAGGTTACATTAGTATTCAGTGTTGGGTCTACTTTGGTCACAACTCGGAATATTTTTCGGCACCGTTCCATTGGGTTGAAAAGTGGGGTTGCTCTCGGGGCTACGGGTTCATGCAACGGTATCGCGTGAGTGTTTGAAGTTTCAAATTGTGGGTCCTGTTTTGATGACGTTGCTAACCAACAACCTTTATGAAAAGTACATCACTGTGAGTACCCCCAATCTGTGTGTATTCCCCAGCATTCAACCTATGCTCACAGGCTGGCTCCGTCGCTTTGGATGTTTTCACGACTGGACTTGTAGTCATGGTGTGTACATATCTGTTTAAAGATACTGTTCCGAATGTTTGAGTTGCTGAACAAGGCACATTGGTGTAGCATACAATTCGTATAACAGGTCTTGACTCTACACTTCCGAGAGTTATTCTCAGACAAGGTATGTCTACTGGGCTCTGGCAGACTACGTCTACAAGCAGGTACTGATTACAATATCCTACAGGTCTATCTTTATTCTTTGTCATGTTAATATTGCATGTCGTGACGTTCATAGTATACCTTGGGTAAGTTACTTGGATACTGGTAGCTATCTAACAAAAACTCAGTATATTTTGTCACTAGGGAGTACAGAAGGTGGTTGGTGCCCTGTTATTACACATCTGTAATGCTTCCTAATGTTCTGGTGAGTCAAGACTCAAAGTAGGACATAGTGGTCGATAAAATGGGAAATTAATACTCTTATGTCCACTGGCAGGCATGTCGGATGTAAGTAACACCACCTATGAATGACGTGCTAATCGCTCATGCACTATATTATACATTAGCATCCTCGAACTCCGTAAAATTAACGAACCAGATAGAAGAGATGACGTTATGCTCGCTAACTTCGAAAACCAAGTCAGAAATTATCTGTCGCAACATCCCGAAAATATAGAGAACACAAACCCATAGTGTATTGAACCAATATTGGTGTCAGGAGAGTGAAATATATATTTTCGGATGTCAATTTTCAATTCCTGACATGTCGCCAAAATCAATACTCTTATATTCAGTTGATAACTTCTTTATTAGGACTAACACCTTTGGAAATAAATTAAGCAGAATTCAATCTTCATTTCGGTGACATGTGTGCATAAAGTGTACTAACGGTGTACCCTTGCCTTCTGTGGTTTCTCATGGAAGTTGCAGACTCCTGGGAAGTAAGAAGTGAGTTTTTCCAGAGAAAGGGCTGCTTATGCACTGGCGTGATCTAGCATCAGACCAATACACGAAGCTTTAAATTTAATATGTTTTCAGGGTACTATTTATTCCGAGTTACATAATTCCTCTCGCCGTTAATACTTACCTGGCTTTAGACCTGGTAAACACTTCATAACAATATACAGGTTTTTCAGATATCCATTTCCATCTCTAAACTAGAATCGTCTGCTCTCCTTGTACGCTCCTCCTCATCCATACAAACACCTTGACATAATTTAATCATTTCATGTACCTTTTTCCATGCCCGCTTCTCCGACAGTGAGGTGAGATTAGGAAATAGTTTGTTGAGATATCGGGAGAGTTTAATCAAAAGATTTAATTTGATAGGACCAGCGGGGTTTTTTTCTCCCAACGAGAGAAGTTTGGTAAGCGGGTGTTGAAGAGGTTGCAAGTCATCAATGTTAAGATCCACTTCTTCCTGAATATCGAGAGTAATGACAAGTTCATTTAATAGCGGGGCGACGTTGGCAATCTGGTGAAGTACCAAAAATGAGATTGGCGTGGCAGTGGGAAATTTGAATGATTCTAAAACGATCCAGAACGTTGAGTGAGGTGAGAACGTTGAATCAAAACCGGTGGTCGTAGATCCAGTCACTGAGAAATGGCGAAGCACTTGACATTGCGTGAAAGGGTGGATATTGAAAAGATCCGTTCCTCTGCGGAGACTAAATCTTTGTAATGTGGCATGCCATCGCCTAGCAATAAGTGATAGAAAATCATGATTTTCCACTGGAGGTTCTAATGACGCGATTATCACCCCATCTTCTACCAATGTTTCATCTTCCATTTGTCCATCTTCACTTTCCTCGATCGCTTCGCTTGACCCAGAGCGTGTATTAGGTGTACATTCAAAAATGCAAGCTGTTATGTTGTTCGATGTAATACATCTAATGATGTCTGTGATCAAGGAAAGGGAAGTCGTCATCGTCAACTCTCTCAAAAGCGGGAGAAATGGCTCCTCTGTGCATGCTGCATTCGACGGAAAGGGTTCATAATCAATCCCCTTATGTCACGGAAAGGGACTCTAACGCGGTAAAGGTTGATAGCCACCTAAATTGAAAACCGTTCTTATTCCGTAAACGGTGTAAATCAAGAGTGGTGAGATGGGGAAGCTTAGTGATTTCCGTAAGCCATATCGCAGGTATCCAGGGAGTATTGTTGATTCGCATGACCTTGATGCCGGGCACGGAATGTGCAAGGTCTAGGATTAATCCCTGGACGTGTGCCTTCGTCTGAGATGATAGTTTCTTTCCTCCTTCAATATTAGAAGCTTTCATTGTGAAAGATACCTCGTCTAGCGAGGGGGATATGAGACAGGATAGGAAGGGCACCAATTTGAGGTTTTGATGTGTTCCTGTAATGCTCAACACACGCAAATTCGGGAAAAGAGTGCGTCCTTGTAAGTCTTGCGCGATTCGAACAAAGATTGAAGAATCCAATCTCCCTACATCGTCTGTCTGTAGGGTGAGAGATTCTACCTTACTACTGGCGCTTAAAAAGGAATCCCAGGATTCTGGAGTTGCAGGTCCAACGAGCAACTCCAAAAATATAAGTAAATTAAATGAGTATTAGTTGTAACATCACTTACTGATTTATTTTTCAGCTCCTGATAATTGCTCAGAAGCTTCACGAGAGATGCCAACGAGGATAGGTTTTTCCAGTCAAAACTTTCTTCTGCTACGGTGTTGATACTGGGGGACAGAGTAAGAGTGATGAGTGACATTCGGATAGACTAATCGGATGAAGAATGAGATAGATCCAATAGACCTCGTCGCGGTGGAGTTTTAAGATGCGTGCGTTGACACGTGCGACGGGGTGACTTGAGCATAAACACTGTTCTCGTAAATTACGTTGTTACGTATCATATATTACAGGTGAGAAACATATCAGTTGATATTGAGCTATAGTATCCTAAGTAGAAGCTTTGCCTAGTAGATGAAGCAAAACCCCACACGAGCGGGAAAATACCGCCTCGCACGGAATATGCCGTTGTTAAACACAAAAATGATTACTTCGAAACGTTGACCACTGACATTATTATACTTCCAAGATGAACGTGAATGAAATACAAGTACACTAAATTTTGAAGGTTCCTTTTCAGGATCTTCGCTGAGCGACAAGCAGAGACCCTCCCTTATCTCTACATACATCATGTCCAAAATCCATCAACTTCTTCACCCTTCGCCAGAACGCCGACACTGTCCTCAACTCCGTCATCTTGGGGAAAATCAAAACTAAACGACGAGCAACATTGATAACTTCATCCCAGTCATCCTCTGCATTCTTATAAGCGGCAAAAACCTCTGATCTCGGTTGTCTAATATTGTCTGTCATGTTGCACAACACTTGGAGAGGATGATCGATTGGCGAGAACGAGCTTAACGAAGGTATGTCCTGAAAATCAACAAGTACGACTAGGTGACGAAGTGTTGGTACTGATCGCGCGATGTAACTCAATTGGAGAAGTGAGATACTAATCGTTTCAGGGGAGAGTCGAAGGAAGTTGAGATGAGGCCAGGAGGCGGGTTTGCCAGCCTCCGAAGTGAAGATCTCCGAATGTGAGATTATAGTACTGCCCTTGATCCATAGTCGCTGGAGGACCTTCAGATGTATAAAATGTTTCAAATCACAAGTCACGTCTGCTGCGGAAACAATATCGATGCTTTCCAATGTATCAGCCCATCTCCCATTCAAAGCGTGAAATATGTCGATAGCAGGCGAGTCGTTCATGCCATGTTTTCCTTTCCTGATCAAACTTGACCGTAAATCCGATTGTGAAGAGGGGGATTGAAACGTCAATGCTCTCAGCTCCGATGCACCGAGCGTCCGTAAGAAGAAGGCGTGAACAATGGCAGGACCTGTTATCTTCAATATATGGAGTGCGGGGAGAATTTGTATATTGGGAACCGAGTTGAATGAAAGTTCATTGAACGACCCGTCGACAGAGAGAATCAATTCCTCCAGTTTCTTAAGCGGCTCCAAGAGCCTCATAATTTCCTTCAAGTCCCCTAAATTCACGAGGTGCGTTAATTCCAGGATACAAAGGTGGAAAAAACGGGAGATACTGGTGAGCCAGTCATGTGGAATGTCTGGGATCCCGGATAGCCGGAATGAAGTGATGTTGGGTGAATATAATGAGATGTCTGGCAGAAAGGATGCCATTGCCAATTGGAAGGTTCCCAGGTCTCCGGCATTAATGTTTTCTCCACTAGAAGTGCCCTTAATGAAACTGGCATCCCAAGTGATAGCGATTGTTATAACTTACACGTATTAGTTATTTATATTCTTCACAGCCACTCGGCTTTTTCCTTTACTATTTAAACTTCATTCTTTCATAATCGCTCCTCAGTTGTTATTCGCCTTCATCAACTGAGGTATTCATGTTCGTTCTACCATTATTATATTGTTCTAACACTAGCATAGATTCTTCCTGCTAGGTATAATATAACAGTTGTTATTCGCCTTCATCAACTGAGATTCTTCCTGCTAGCGATGTGCAAGAGAGTCGGAGAAATCAAGAGGGAGAGATGTTTCAAACAAGTACCAGCAGCATACTGTATGTCGATTTCTCGAAGATTCGGAAAAAGGAAATCATTTTTGAGTTGCTCTGTGAGCCGAATCAACGCTGAGGTAGTGATTCGTCCAGCATCTCTCTGGGATTCCTCCGTTATTCTGAATATTTCAATGTGCTTCATTCGTTGGAGGAATTTTTGCCAGTTAATTGGATTAGTATTTCCAACCAAGATCTTGATTTTCACGCTTTAGCCCTTGTCATACATCATTGATATATACGAACTCACATAGCGGGATTGTACCTGTCGACAATTCTCAAGTTCATCGAGCAACGATAGCATTGAGTTAGTCTCAATATCATACACTACCTCAGCACAATCGACGTCCTTTAGTAGGGATAGGCTTCTAGGTGTGGGAGGCGTGACGGTTATTGTAGACGTTGGTGAGGATAGTGAAGTGGAACTTGAGTAAGCTGAGCTCATTGTCTGAAGTTGTTGAAGGAAAAATGACCGGCGTCCCCCAGGAAAAAAGAGGGACTTTAAATGCCGCTTCAAGCTTTCGAGATGGTAGAGTTCTTGATCTAACTGCGCATGTGAGAAGCGACGGTATACACATAAATATTGCGGGAATAGCTAAGGGCTGTGTGCCATGCGTGAGGATCTGGTGTCGGATAGAGCCACGAGCTTTAAGCACGAGCACGACGAAGCGAAAGGTCAGTGACAAAGAAGTTTATCCTACGCTGTGTGCCTGATTCCGCCACTTCTTCCAATTTCCAAAGGCAGAATGCCAGTGGCGAACCTTCTGGTCGGAAGTACTTCTTGATGTGTGGGAGAGACGAATAATGCTAGCGGCCGCAGTCATGTTAAGGCCCGAAAGATTCTAAAACCGTTTCATATGTACAGTAACAAGATTGATTTCCATATACACAGAAACATAAGTCAAACTGTCTGCCGTAAATCTTCATCAACAACGTTTGTATTCCCATCACGACATTCGTTCTCCCTCCCACGTGCTTCCTGAAGTGCCTTTACAACTCCAAAAACGCCACTCCACATATCCTCCACCGAGTCGGAACCATCCAACGTCTGTAGTTCAGGAAACATCACATTCAGTCGCTTTCCAACCCCAATCCAGAATTTAAAATCATCCAACTTCCACTGTGCACCCGTAAAACTCTTGCACGAACCAATGGAGGAAGGTGGGGAGCTAACAATCCTTAATATCTTCAATGGATGATAAAGTGGGTTTTCTATGCCTAGGACATCGCTAGCCTGGACATTGACAGCAAGTTCAGCAATGTGTAACGAAGGTGCAGCTTCAGCGATATGACGTAGACGAACTAAGTCAACCTTGGCGGTATATGGTAGTCGTAGTGTCCGCAAGGACGGCCAGATGTTGTTACTAGTACCCTCTCTGAGGCAACTTGATAAAATATCGATACCATTCAAATCCTCCAAACCAGAGATTCGACCATTCTTGATCTCCAACACACGGAGACATTTCATTTCCTTCATATGCAGAAGATTGCAGAATGTATCTGACCCAACATTTATTACGAGAGTCTCCAACAACCAGAACCTATCAAACCCATCCGTGAGTGAATCGTTGTGCAACGGAAGCGATGTTGAAATTGTCTTAGAGTTCTTCTTCTTTCTTGAAACGGGTGAACTGGTAATAGTCAGGGATTTGAGCACTGTAGTCCTCAAATCGCGGATGAAAGTGAGGGCAATACTGAGATCGTTTGAGGAAGCTAGGTATATATCGAGGCCTTCCAAATTGGGAAGGAAATTCTCTAATTGCATACGGTCTTGAGACAAGCGTTCGGACAGTTTGGTCGAGTCAATAATATTGCCTTTGATATGAATAGACATAATCTGCAATCGATGAAGAGGTCGCAAGAAACAGAGGTCCTGGGCACTGCCCACTTCCACCGGTGTGTCCAGCCTAAGTTCTCGAAGGCTTTCAAATTTCGCTATTGAACAAAGCCATGTTTGTGGGACCTGTGGAAGACTGCGGAGTGCGAGTGTCTGTACATTGAAAGCAGTGCAGGCAAGATCGGTTAGGAATATGTGGATTGTGGATAGTAGTTCGACGACATCTGGTGAGATATCCTTTTCCCCGTTGCTGTCCATGATATTAGAGTAACTACAATCATAACAGCGAATGGTGGAAATTTTCTTGCTGGGCATAAAAGTGATGTCCACATGTTCCAAGGTCGGAGAAACGATAAGAGGAAGGTAATGCGCGATGTTGTTGTTTATGGACATTAATACCTGGAACTTGGACAGTTGGGGAAAAAGGGGTTCTCCTTTCAGTAGCCTGGCGAGGCGCACGAGGGATGTTGTCGTGATATGTTTCGTCATGGTGCCCCCAGGTATTTCCTTGTCTATGTTCCGAACAGAGTCGGCTGCTTTAAGGACTTTGGCCCATGACTCTGGATCACAAATGCCGGACAATGCCTGCGTCAAGGTAACATGAGATACCGCTCCCGACCGCAAAGGGTGCTTGGACGTACAAAAGAACTGTCGTCTTCCTTCAAGTTTGAGAGTAGTTTCAGGAGCGACGTGAATGATGTTATTGTATCCCAGGTTTCGAGAGCAGCAAGGCTCACGGATGGTGCTAGCGACGATGTGGAGGTAGAGATCACAGCTGTATTGCAGCAATTGTCCGAGGTACGAAGGTCATGGGCGATTTAAAAGAACCCGAACACCGTGACCACTACGAAGCCTGAGACAGAAGTTCTAAAGCACGGCGTGTACTATAGTGTCAGGATTCTTGAAACGATTTGACGGTAAATATTAAACGGCAGAAGAGTTAAATGAGAGAGGTTAACGTTTCGCAGAGTCAAGTAACGTGCTTACCTACTTGATGCATGATGTTCCCACGGAAGGCTGCATTTAGTGTCATCCCTTTTGCTACATTAAATGCTACAAGTTAAAACCCATGTATCAAGCATTGCGGTAACACTTCGTTGAACCCCAAACTGAAGTTCCTCCGGCATCCATAATCACCATTACACCTCTCGGAGTGATCGCACTATTCAGCTGAGGACTAAGGACTTATGACTCCCTTAATACCTTTAACAGATGATTCATGAATTTTAGTATCACCCAAACGTTAAAACATGTTCCGCGTACCATAGTTATATGAAATAACAACTCGAATATATTTTTGGTGTCACAGATTGATCCCTTGAATTCGAATCTCGATATACTGCAACCGTTCCCAAATGCGATATTACACCCTACATAACAACAGGAAGAGAAAAGAGTAAAAAAGAATGCCGTGGGACTCAATAACCATCTCCGTCACTTCATACATTAGGACATTATCAAATACTGGAACCTAAAATTAGAACAGCTCGTAAACCAAGTCCTCTATCGTCCAGCTCTTCAGTGCACTAATAAGCTCCAAATTCAAGTAAAGAATGTCGTTTTCATATTCCATCCATGGCTCCAGGTCGCCAAGTACACCCCTAAGTAATTCTGAAGACGCGAATATCACATCTGAACATGTATGCCCCATCCGAGTTTTAGCGCCAGTGTACGAATCATTAAAACTCATTTATTCATTATTAAATCAACTTAGAGTCAAAATTCAACTCCTTTAGCTGAAGAGAGTACCCAGAGCAGATCAGAATATTCCCCCGTATGTTCATAGTCATAGTAAGCTTGGGCAAGAAATGGCTAAGGACTTTTGACGTTGGCTCTAAAAATAGAATTTCGCCACAGTTCTCAACTACCCTCATTATCAGGCGCAATCTACATCTGATTTATTACTCTATAGCCCCGACATGACAAGCACCAACCAACCGTCAATAGGTGAAGAGATGGTATCGACAGACCTTCCCGTTCCACCGGAATACTGGAATTATTCTGAATATGATGGAAGCTCTACTGTGAAAGAAACTGGCGATCAAGATCATGAACTTTTGCATTATGAAGGACCTCCAGAGGAATACTATCGACAACCACAACGTCCTGTTCCTACCCCGCAAGAAAACTTAGACATGGATTTTGGTCGTACTCCAACTCAAGCAGCTCCCCAACCAGCGGTTCAGAGTGAACACCTTGATGAGACGAGTGGTGGGAGTGGAATACAAGCTTTAAGCATACAAGAGTCGGATAAAGAAAGTGAAAGTCGAGTGGAGAAGACTTCCCGGAGGGGTAGGAGAAGTAGTAGCAGGAGATCACGAGGTGGTAGAGGGAAAAGCTATAGATTTGTGTCGGTTAGTACAGGAAGAATATTCGAGGATACTGTTCCATCTGTTGAAGTTAATGTGGAGACCCCAGAAGCAAAATCAAAAGGCAAGGTAAAGGAAAAGAAAAAATTGTGGATGACGAAAAAGAGGCGGAGATTAATCAATACATCGAGAACGCCACAAGGTTAGAAAACGAGATATTGCAAAATCTTAGCATCTTTTCGACCACGGATGACAACCATGGTGAAGGAGGTAGTAGTGGCGTGGGGACAAGTAAAATGGTCGAAGCTACTCCAAGCAACACCAACAAGGACACTAAACAAAAACCATTTACATGTCCTGAACCCACATGCCACGTACGTTTCAAACATAACGCTGATATGCGGCGACATTGGCTCTCCCATATAAAAGAGACTGTTCTACTTTTACCAGAAGATGAACGCCTTTTAAAGCTGATTGGATCTCATGCCTGCCCAAAATGTGGAAAACCGATGAGCAGGAAAGATTCCGTTAAAAGGCATTTAATGGCAGATGCTTGCGGTAAGAAGGAGCCTCCTGTAAAGAGAAAGAGAGGGAGAGAGTCAGAAGGAGAAAATTCAGGCGACGATGGACCAAAAAAGAGTAAAAAAGATAAAGAGGATGATAATGATGATTAGCGTAAATATTTCCCCTCGGCCTCCGAAATGTTTTGATTCTTCCTTCTCTAATATTTTCTGTTTTTTTCTTTCTTTCTTTCTTCCTATGTCCCGCTGATTGAATGTTGTAGTATTATATTATGTTCCCCACTGCCTATTCTTTTAATCTACATGTTTGTAGTAGCCTCTTACCGTGATAAGGAACTCTTGTTAACGCCAATTTGGAGTAGATTGGATCGACTTAGCTTGGGTGATTTTTGTCGGCTTTGTTAGGTCCCGAAGTCCTGATTCCTCTTCAAAGATTGTCATAGACCAAAGGAACATTTCTTAGAGAGACACCAGTTCGACAGCCGGTGGCTGTAAAATTTGATAGGCTAGAACAATGTCGGAGACTCCGAGAGATATATCCAAAAAGATCCTCGATGAATTCGGAAAAAGACAATAACATAAAAGAAAACGTACAACACGCAAACACCTTGAACAATAAACTATTTCTTACCACCACTACCACCACTCTTACCCTTTCCAAAACTCTTCCCTTCAAATCCAGGTCTAGATTTTCCCTTCCCAGACGACGTTCCCTTCTTCTTATCTTTCCCTCCATTTTTCCTACGATCATTCCTAGCTGCGATGTTATCCGCTTTCTTCTTTTGTTTGGCTGCCATTGACGCTTGCACTTGTTCTTTTTTCTCCTCCCTACACATTTGCGCATAGATTCAGAAAACATAAAATATTGTTTTGGAGATTATGGAAACCCACCAATTTTTCTTACTCTTCAATTTCTCCTTCTCCTTCCTCCTAGCGGCTTTCTTCAATCTACCTTCATCATCTCTAATTTTGACACCCTCCAATCTAGCTTCCGCCTTCTCCCACTTCTCCTTCTCTTCAATAGCTTTCCTCTTTTCTTCAGGTAATGAAGCTAATTTTTGTTTACGTGCGGCAAGTTGTTCGAGAGCTTGTTGAGGATCGGTTGTTGTTTTTAGTTTGTCCACATGTTTTGATGAGTTGGGTAGACCGGAGATGTTGCCGAATGAGACGGTTGTTAATTTTGATTGGGGATCGGTGTATTTTTGTTGGGTGGATCGTGGATTTTCGGAAACAAGGAGTTGAGTCTGATACGAGTAAGTACGCGATCAGTTTCTAGT
Source organism: Coprinus comatus (assembly GCA_034638255.1). NCBI lineage: Eukaryota > Fungi > Basidiomycota > Agaricomycetes > Agaricales > Agaricaceae > Coprinus > Coprinus comatus. Next base: position 23,173 of record JAWPGT010000050.1, read on the forward strand.
ATCGTTTGTCCAGAGACAAGAGAAATAGATATATATATGTGTGGTGTGATAAAAACGTACCTTTGTGGTATTTCCTCCCTTCCTCTGATCTTCCTTCTTATCCTTGTTTTTCTTCCCCTTCAACTCTTCTTCTCTCTTAATCTTCTCTTTCGTTTCTTTTCTCCTTCTTTCTCTCATAGCTGCCCTCTGACTTCTTCTCTCTTCTAGCAATTCATCTTTACCACCTGCTTCGCTTCCACTAACACCACCAGCGCCGTTGCATTCACGTTACGAGAAGAATAACCACCACCATAGCCAGCATTATCATTCGTTCCTCCGTACCCATACGAATTATATTTTCCACGATTTCGAAGTTGAGCTATGCGTAAATGAAGTTTTTCACGAAGAGCTTCGATTGAACTTGATTCTGGCATTGCCACTATTTCCTCATTGTCGTCATTGCTTCCATCACCTCCGTCCTTTTCATTATCACTTAGGTCAACATCAACATCCATTTCAATTCCTTCATCGTCTTCAGAAGAATCATTATCGGAAGTGGCTTTTCGTTTCCCTTTTTTGGAGAGTTCTTTTTGTAGGTCGATTATTGATTTGTTATTCGATGGGTCGAGCTACATAAAAAAGTAATACAATGTCAAAAGGTAGTTGTAAGAAGAAGAAAAAATGAAAATGAACCTTTTCTTTCTTCGCTTTCTTAGTAGCTTCCTTGATAGCTTGTTTCGGTGCCTTTTGTTTTTTACTATGTTTCTGATACTTGCTCGCCGCCTATTACAACCATCATTTCGTATAAGCATCCAATAACAATAACCAACCAAAATGAACGAAATAAAAGAGAGTCGAACCTGTTCTTCAGTTTCTTCTTGAACAATATAATATTTCGCGGGTATCAATTTCAAAAGTTGTTCAAAAGCAGAGTTATGTCTGTCCAAAGACGTTCTCAGCTCAGCCACAGGAGTAGGCATAACTCCAGACTCCAGACTCCAGACACCGAGGGGAGTTGAGATTTGATGGAAGAGAGAAGAGGAAATGTGAAAAGCTAGGGTTAGGGTTTGATCCTAGTTTGTTGCACACATCTCACAGCCGAAATGGATTTGTCATCAACCATGACGTTCCAACCGCTACGCAAGTATATCCTCACAAAGGATCAACTAGAATGGTTTCAGACTTCGGACACTTATCAGAAACTGATAACATATATTGAAACGTTGAATGGAGCCGCTGTTGGAATTAAATTGACGGATAGTTGTGAAGAATCAGAGGTGTGGCGTAATCTTATCTCTGCTGTCTTGGGATTTTAAATGTGTTGATACTAATTTATAACTGTTTTCGCTAGGGAGTTAAAACAACACTTAAAGTGCTTGATAAAGTTGACCAAATATGTAAAGAAATACCAGCTGTAAGTAACGCTGCATCAAGATTCGGTAATCCAGCTTTTAGAACGTTTTATGATAAAATTCATGCGGTGAGACTTTGTTCTTTTACGCGTGTGGTTTCTGGTTTAATTTACCATTGGTATTGGGATAGATTTCAACTGAACTTCATGAAACATTACCTGGATTACCCAAAGAAAGTATTGAGGAAGTATCAGGATATTTCAAAGAGGCTTGGGGGAATCGTGCTAGAATTGATTATGGAAGTGGAATGGAGTTGAATTTTCTTTGTTGGATGTAAGCAATCTATGCAACCAATTTATGAGTTCCCCTACTAAAATCACTATCTAGGTATTGTCTAGAGCAATTGGGTGTATTTGGACCTAACGATCACAAAGCGCTGGTCATTCGCGTATTCTGGAGGTAATCGTATAAATCGTTTAGTCCGTGAAACACAATCTAACACACATAAATACGTATTAGATATGTCACAGTAATGCGTTCTCTACAATCAACATATTGGTTAGAGCCTGCCGGATCACATGGAGTATGGGGATTGGACGATTATCATTTTCTTCCCTTCCTATGGGGTGCAGCTCAACTACGAGGTACGCTGTCCATCTAACCTGCTAAAGTATCAAGAGTTCTCACAAAATTCATCACAGGTCATAAATATATTCGACCAAAAGCTATCCACGACCCAGAGGTCGTCGAAGAATATTCAAAACATTACATCTATTTTGCTTGTATCGCATTCATCAATTCTGTGCGTCCTTACTCCTTCCTTCTCTTCACTTCTTTCCTCACATAAGGCATATTCCAGATCAAAACTGCTTCACTACGATGGCACTCCCCAATGTTAGATGACATATCCGCTGTACGTCTTCCCTTACCCTTACCCTTACCCCTATCTTCTCTCTCTCTTATTCATAAACATTTACACTCACCACTTAATTTTTACACAGGTCAAAACATGGGACAAAGTAAACTCTGGAATGATCAAAATGTACAAAGCAGAAGTCCTCGGAAAACTCCCCGTAATCCAACACTTCCTATTCGGTTCCATAATTCCCTACACCGGTCCTCCTCCACCATCACAAACATCAATAGATTCTAATGACCCACATTATGGTCATTCTCATGCTCATCAAGAACATGGAGAAAAGGATTTGGGTGGAGTAGGACAAAGAGAAACAGGTTGGGGTGATTGTTGTGGTATTCCTGTACCTTCAATATTCGCTGCTGCTGCGGCTGAAGCTGATAAGGATAAGAAGAGAATTCCGGGTGGGGAGTTGAGAGGTGTTGGGATTAGACCTGTTCCGTTTGATTAGAATTGTTTCACCGGATTTAGGGCCTCACCTCTGGTTTTGGCTGGTGCTTAATAGTGAATATGGTTACACTGCTGTTGGGTTCAAGTTTCAATGATACTTTAACATGAAAATTGTATATTGTATACTGTACATAAAACTTGAATGATTTTGAAAACTGGATGGAGATGGTTTACACTTTAGAAGGGCCGAAGTTGGTGTTAGGTTTTGTTATAGATGTGTGGTTCAACCCGCCCGATTTATCACAAGATACATGACAGAAGACTGAAGCTACAACACTACTCGCAGAGCCAGATCCAAGTCCCACCCTCGAATCATACCACTCCAATACTTCGGCTTATATTTTGTGTTGCTACTGAATCTCACAGGTTCAACAACTTCCTCTTGAAGAGGACACGATCTCATAAATAAATTGCAAGACATTCATGAGAAAAGATGCATGCTGTTGACGTCGGGAGCATGTATTTTTATCCATGTGTTCTCGAAATTTGCGGAACACTAAAAACCAGAAGGAAAAGATTGTTTTTTTGATTCCTACAAATAACCATGGTAAAATACATCACCGGAAATCAATTTCATCAGTTATTCTACGGTACAAGATATTTTCATTCAAAAAAAAAAATGCGCCTGAAATTACCAGTATACTCATCGAACTCCCAAAAGGAGGAATAATACAACTAGAAATCAAGCCGAATTATTCCTCTGAAGGAAAGTCCAACGATGCATAGCACTTCCATGACTCAACGTTATCAACATTTGTAATTCCATATGAAAACAGTCCAATTGCCAACTTGAATATATGTTGCCGTTGATAAGTTTTAACATTGGGAATAGCGCCATCAATTTTTCAACGAAGAGGACCTTTTCTGCAAAGTTTAGATCATTTGTATGGGTGTCGTATATGAATCCTATTTGATTTAGGGGGCAGATGGAAATGTGCTCCGGGGGGATGATTAGATTTATGAGAGACCTTGAGGTAATCGGTATCTCGAGTTCTTCAAGAAATGGAAGATAAGTGGAGAATATAATGAGGCTTGGAACATAACACCGAATGGCGTATCGCCCAAGTTTAAGTCTTCGTATGCGCGGCCATGAATTAGTCATCCTCCAAAGACCATGTAACTCGAAGGAATGTAACACATCTTTTATGATGAAGGATGTTATCGAGGATTTTGATAGTATATGTTCCATAACAGTGACATTAATTGATTCAGTTTGTAACTGACCGCCCCCGGGCCTGAGTTTGGAGCGAAGGGACAGTTCCTTGATGTTGGGAAACATTGAAAATGAACTTGTTAAACATTCCGTCCAAAAAGCTTGGTGATCAGAAAAATGTGCAACCGTGATTTTGAGTGATGTGATAGAGGGTAAGTTCATATGACAGCGACGAAAAAAATGTCGTATATCATTACAACTTCCTAGGATGTGAATACTCTTTAGCGTGAAGTTGAGATTCGAGGGTAGAACTGATTCTGCCACAGGTAAGACAGAGAATATATCCAGGTCCACTTTTAGGTACTCTAGCACTGGAAAATGGTTAAGAAGGTCTGGGAGTATTACATGGGAGGATTGTTGCATATCAGGGTTATGGATGAAGCCATTGTTGGTCGGCCTCAAGCTAAGTCTCCTCAACCCTGCGAATCGAGAAATTAGATGGAAGGCTTTGATTGATGAATATCCTTGATATTCGATAGAAGACAATCCAATGGATCGTTCATCGAGCATAGTGAAGACATGCTCGAAGTCCGGTCTATGTGTTGCATGAATTCCAAGATGCGGAGGTCCAGATTGTAGATCCTTGAACGTGATTCGTTCCAGAGAACAAGAAATGAGAGGGTAAATCAGGTGTCCCCATGCCCACCCGGAACCTTCTCCCAGTAGAATTTCCAGCGACCTCAGGTTGGGTAAAAGGACCTGTAAGCAGCCCAATAGGCCAAACAATAAGGTCCATAGAGTTGCTTCCTTCATTTGCTGCTCGTGATGTAGCAAAGGTCGGAAGTGCCTGATGCGAGACAAATGGTCTTTCATCCGGTTACGTTGATCAGATGTGATAGAGTTTATCTCTCTCTGACAGCAAAATATAAATATAAATTATTTGAAGGAATTGAGGATGCATTACCCAGCTTCCCTCAGGCCATCCAGGAATAAAAAGTACCGCTTGACCACCTTGTAGGTCAGTGCATGAAGATAGGATAGGTTCAAGAGTGGTCATATGCTTCCATAAAGCATTCAGACCAAGCTCAGAGAAACGCGATGAAAGCAAGGCAATGTGTAACAATGCCTTTCTTTTCATCGAAATCTCTTGAGGCTGATCCCACTTGAGATCCACTTGTAGATGACCTACAATGATACCCCAAATGTCCGAGTCTAGAACAGGAGCCGAGTTGGAGGTAGAGGCCATGAATTAACTGGTGCACAAAGCAAGAGCGAAGTTATCGATGTAGGTGTGAGAAAGATCAGGAGGTATTTCCATATCGATGCACTCCAGAATCTATTTATTGCGCTTGCGCATTACCATCGATGTCGTACATATATGCTCATTTATAGAATGAACAAGTGAGTTAACATGAGCGCACCTCATTTCCTCAACAAATAATCCATGAGTAAACCCGGAGAACAGATCCAGGTAGTACACATAATTCTGCAGCTAGTAATTGTCCATTGGGTCTTGGAATGTTGAGAGGAAATGTGATATCTCAGAAACGCTGGCGTAAGATTATCAATCGTCATTGGTGAATGTTGAAATGTACTGTTGCGGAATGAATATAAGAGTTACACCACAAGTACGTGAGGGAACACGAAGGATTGGCCAGAAACGAACATACATGTTCTATAGAAATTACGCTTCGTCACGTTCGCAACCATGCAGTTTTAGCTATCTTTTTCTGCCGTTTTTGCTCCTTGAACCGTTCCTGCAAACGTCGCCTTTAGTTTGAGAGATGCGGGGAGTTTTACGCCACCATACATACCAAATCTTTTTTACTGGGACGTTTCCTCTTCTTTCCATTTTCATCCTCCTCCTCCTTGTCATCCGCAATCTGTTTCTCCCATGCATTAACATCGAAGTAAAACTCGCTCATCCGTTTCATGCGTTCATATTCTGAGAGATGGCCTGGTGTGCGTGCGTCAGGTCGAGTAAATGCACCCGTGCGAGCGTTGAATTTGGCTTGGAACGTTGGTAGGGGACCTGAAGGGCCTGCAGAGGTTGCTGCAACGAGCGAGGGGTCAAGATGGGCCAGAGAGGGATCAATACCCTGGGCGAGTGCAGCTGCTTGAAGGGCAGAATACTGAGACATAGAGTCAACTGGGTATTCTGGCTCCGGTGATGCGGAGCTTGAGGCGAGCGAAGGTCCAACAGATGGTCCGATAGATGGTTCAGCTGGAGCAGGGTTTTCGGAGGGTTGTAAGGGGTTTGTCCAAGTAGTTTCGCCTGTTTGTGCATCGTAGAAATAATAGGCGTTGAATTGAGGCGCATATATCGCCTGCCATGACTGAGAACTAGATGTGATAGCTTCCTGGGTGGCTTCTTGGGTGGTGTCAAGTGAATCTTCAGACTCGGATTTGTTGTCATCGTCAGATTGAGGTGATACTCTCTCCTTCCCTTTGGTAGATTCTGGTACGGAATTTGATGGTTCGGATGAGATTGGCCCGTTGTTAACTGTTTCTTGAACTGGAGATGGACTTTCAGTCTGTTCGTTGGTGGCCATGGTGTTAGAAGTATATGTGCTAAATCAAGCCAGTAGTGGAGGGGGCTCGATCAATTGAATCTCCGCGCAGCCTGCGCTCATCGGAGTTCTAATTTAATAATAGTTGCAATTGCACCAACGAAAAGGGGAAGCATCGTGGGGTAATTGGTACATATTGGCTGAGTATACACTGCACCTAGATCCAACACATCCACGAGCTGCACCCCAACAACACCTTGTGATAATTATAAGTGGTGTAAAATAAACGCATAGCTTTGAGGTGTTACTCGCCGGCCGGAGGGAGCATTGTGGGTTTGGAGCCAAACCGGTACTATGTTCATCACGATGTTAGGTATATCTTTATAAAAATGCGAGGGGTTGAAACATTTAATCAACGGCATTGCATTATTTGCATCACTTTTTGATTCACATCGATGTGGCATTGCAAATGTACACTTAATACTCATACAATTCGTCCCAATCGTCTCCCATTATTCTCTTACCCCAACTTCACCAGCCAATGGATTTTTCTTTGAGTTCGAACCCTGACGTCGTTCGCAAACTCCTACTATTTAGGGGGAACGGCGGCCAACAAGCATGTATCTACTGTTAGTCCTTTCGATCTCTAAATCCTGAATTACTGATGCGAATAGGGTTGACCCATCATAAGACTCTGTGCTCACGCTTTGGGTGTACGATTCACTCTGTCGTTTACCACGGGAGGTGTGTTTCTTGACTTGGACGGTATATTGATCTCAAATTTATATACTATATGCAAGATAAAATATATCCACACGTAATTTTATTTTTCACTGAGATAGATGCTCAGGACTTTGGGCTATGGTGAGTTTAGATAGGAACAATGAACACTTGAAGAATTATATTGTTTATTTGTATCTTACAGTTTCCACAAACCCCGTTCCATCTGCCAAAGTAGGTCCAATGATATATGTATCGCGACTTAGCAAGAGATGCTAATTGCAATGACAATAGAGGTAAATTTTAAGCTCATACCTCTCGTCTTCGTCTGATCTGAGAAGAAATACCCAGATGTGTCTCCGTAAATTACTTAGGTATCTTGTGCGTCCTCATGATCACGTATATCCATAACAAAAGCTAACATGTGATAATTATAAGACTAATAAATATATTACTTCCTGGTGCAGTCAAAACCATCTTTGGGCTTCGACTCCGTGCTTCATGGAACAATAACCGTGCATGTGAGAATCGTATTCACTTCGTCTAGGCCCACAACCCTCATCTTTCAAAATGCTACACAGTTACAGTAATACCCACCTTGACCTTAGTATGTGAGTATCACTACCTAGTCATTCTCATTCAAACGTTGATGGAAAGCATGCATTAACTCTAGTGGAAATTGGTGTAAGTCCTTCATGTCTAGTTTCCAGTTTACATACGGTTGGACGACCAATGCCTGTAACCAGACCGGTTGTGCATGTATGGTATATAATAAAGTACTTCAGAAAGGAGTTATTTCATCCTCATCTTTCAGTGGATGCCTCATAGGGGTCAAGGAAGTCGAAGCCTTCCACATTTACGCGCTCATCAATAATACAATATGGTAAGTCACTGTTGGTCATGCATTGGCCTTCTTTCGAAGGAAATGAGTATATATAAATGAGTATATATATATATTTATGGGTCACTTAGGGGCACATTCGTATATTCAGCATAGGTATGAGTCATATGATGACCCGGCTAACCATGGCCTCGTTGAAAGTCTGATTTTTGTTGTGTCCATTGTAGTTTTAACAGGACTTGAGATGATCGTTACATTTATCAAGAGGATTCAAACCTTCCAGGGAACAATTGTTGGTAGAATCTGTTACTTAAGGAAGCTACCCCCGTCATATATACATTCTACCTCGATGGTACACTCTATTTTGTACCGTGAGTACTCAAATTTAATTAGAACCAATCTTCGCTTTTACTTACATATTTATAAATGTAGGATCTTCAGTAAGCAGTGCCATGACAAAATAATCTCAGGCACTTATCAATAAGCGCTAGTTGTCAATTTACTTGGTCTGTGGGATGGTATTAATCACCCGTTGTTATCCACTGCTGATTCAATTAATTGGAATATGTAAGAATTAAGCATTTTGGGCTGGATACCTTCACCTTGACACTTTATGTACTGGACTCCAGGTTCCTTGCAGTGTTTTACTGCGCCTGTGTAAGTTTGAACTTGGGAAGGCCTGCCGGTTTTATTATAACTGACAAATATGCGTTCTTCAATAAACAGGGTACTCGCTTAATATTGAATCTACGAGAGGCAAATTGCGAACTCACGGAAAGTTCGGTGTCTCGACAACTGACGAGCTTAAAATTTGCTGGTAGTCCTGCTAGCCTTACTACTTGTCGTTATCCAAATGTGTATGATGACGGGTTTGGAGATCGTGGTAATACCGGCGACCAATTGCCAAGCACCCAAGGTTGACATTGTTGAGGCTAAGGTTGGGGCCAGTAGTTAGAACTTAGAGCTTCATATTTAAATAATTTCAGGATACTGTGTTTTCTACATCTCGGTACTTCAGCTTTTGCCATATCCATGTATATTCCACTGGATTTACATAGTACCATAGTAGAACTACCACTTTCAATTTTAACAGCTGCTTTTTCGTCTTGGATATGACACTTGAGGCGACGATAATATCATGATAATTTTTTGTATTAATTGTTAGAGCATAATAAATCAATTTATGAACCCGATCGATACAAGTCGTCACGGCTTCATAGTACACAGACATTTAGAGAGCAAGCACTATTTATAGCTTGCGGCACGGAACCGGCCCGGAGATCAGAGAAGGCGACACAACCAAACAAATCTCAAAACAGGCTTTCAAATGAAACTGAGCAAGTTACCCAAACCACCCTTATATTCTCAAGTAACTGTAAGTGTCCATTTATTATATCTTGGATGTACTCATACATGTTGTGCTTTCAGTTCTACCGTCAAAACCCTGGCTCACCCACGAACCTTTGCCAACGAAAAATAGTACAAGGTGTACTTGATCCTTCACATCCTGCAACTCAAACCCCATACGCGCATTTCCCGAATACTCAAACGGAATTCTTCACGTTGAGAGCATTTCCTACAGCATTACTTTCACCCAATTCCAATTCATCCGGTTCCCCTGCATGGCCACGCATAGATACCTGGAATGATCGTGTCATAAGAGCTGCGTGTGCGAAGAAATTCAAATGCCCATGAACATCCCAAGAGCACGATTTCGTCTGTAGTCTATGATCAAAATCCTCAATTAACCGATTTTGTCGATTTACCTCGGCTTATGCCTCATGCCAAAGGATCCATACCAATGCCTTTATATTTCGTCCTCTCCAAGGCTAGAACACACAAACATGCTGTTAAAAGAGAGTACTTCGAACAAAAGTAAGGGAAGCTATCGACCTTATAGTTACTCGAGGAGCACATGTACAATCAGGAAGTAAAGAACTCGCGTTTAGTAATGAAGAGGTTTTGAAACGAGGGAATAAGTGGATATTACCTGGTGCGTTATATTATTGGTGTTATATAAGACCTAGTTAATGATTTTTGTTTTTTTTGAAAGATTGGGCATATATATGTTTCACTACTTCACAAGTATATCTTGCGTTGTATCCTGACTTGGTGAAGGAAACGCGCAAGGCTTTGCAGAAAATATGGGATGCTGGAACGCGTCTTGAAGTTAAGTGGGCGAGTGCTGAATCCCAAAAGTTGCAAATACGGGTACCCCCTAGCCGCAACCAATCTCCCAACCCCCAACCATTTCCTAGACGCAGTAAATCACCAACGAAATAATAGATAGTGTCCTCGTACTCAGCTTCACCCAAGGGTACATGATGACGAGTTTAGCGATGATGGTGATTAAGAAAGGGAACCGGCAGTGTCAATAAATATTGGTACACCAAGTTTCCGTGCACCCATCATCAAAGGAAGTCGAAGCTGGTAGTTATTTGAATTATTTCAAGTTAATGGTTTTATTACATCTCCGTTTTCCTTATATCTAGACACCCCTTTGGATTTACATAGTAGATGTACTCGATGCCACTATTTTGCTCCAGAATTAGTCACTACTTTTGTTGTGAGCAATATAGATCTCCGTTATTCTCGTTCGTTTTATCCTCGAAGATAGGAATCATCCGAATGTTCCGACCTCGCAAACTGCATAACCACAGATTTACGTTCCACAGGAACTTGTCCCCCCAGTCCCATAGCCCAGCCCAACCCCAAGCGTACACTAATCAAAATCATAACACATCCATATAACGATGGAGAAACTGGAAGCAAATAAGACCATAGTATCGGCTCCTTGATGGCACAGACGACTAATATAATAATCCACAATCTATATATATAAAAAGGGTTAGTATTTTGTAGTGAAGACAAAATGAAACTATAAGCTATGCGTACGTGTAGATTGCTGTACTTTCTACCATAATTGACAGTATATGCTATTTAAAACGATCAATAGGTTTATTGAATAAAATTCTATGGTTGGACGTACCATGAATTTATCACCTGCTGTCTTCAAAGATACCTTCACACTGCGCGCTTTTAATATGATTAAACCTACAAAAAAACTTAATACCTAATCGCCACTTGTTGGAATTGACGCGTTTTTAATATTTGGTAATATGTTGCTCGAAATTTGTTTATGTTCCGCAAGTTGTTTGGTCATCGACAAAAGTATTTAACATGTAAATTTTCTCCTAATCAGCGTTATATTTACTTTCTAACGCTGAGGTGAAATATGCAATTTTCACGTAGCTAACTTGTATCCAAGTCGTATCATTTCAGGTTAGCTTAAATATACATGAGCGGTTATATTTACTTTCTAACGCTGAGTCGTATCATTTCACCACTACTAAAATAATGAGATCTCGGACCGGTGCTATAAATATTCACACTAAACGGAAAATAACAAATGAATACCTTCTTGTGATAATAAAAGTTAATGCCTAACATACCATGCTGTTAAAATAGTGACAGCAATAAACATTTCCTTCGTTCCGTTGTTTGGTGATCGAATCCCCTTCAAGAGCACAGTTACTTCGAGTACAAGAAGTCGAAGCGCACAACCTATTTTCATCACGTTCGCATCGGTTGATATACGAGAGATGATAATAGTAATGACCTATAAAGCCCAAGGAACATAAGAAAGGAAACAGGAAAGCTGCAATGCGTCTATTCGCAATGATCCACAAACGGCTAAGCTGATCGTTGGCAAGAGAATGACATGACATAACCGCCAGAATAACTAAGCAAGAAGCTCACCACAAGCGCATCTCCAACCAAGATACTCGTTATTTCCATAACTAGTCTCGCAAACGACAATTTACTAAGTACAACCCCAACAACCGAGTTGTCATCAAGTTCACTAAGATACATAGCTGTAACCCAAAGGAATATCCAATGCTATGTTATGGCAATCAGTAGCCGTAAGCGCATTTCATAGATGAGACTCAACCTCACGTACAATTGATGTTACACAAAACATTATCCAACCTAACAAACCCCAGAACCGTAGATTTCCATCTTGGTCTTCAGCATTCTTGTCAAGTTTGAATCCTCATTTTCTCCTACTCCTAATATCACAAAGTCGGTTACGAATCAGGACCTGAGAGACGGTGAAGAGCATAGTAAAGCATCCATAGAATGTACTGTCCATGTAGACTTGGACAAATGTTAGATCAACACCTCCAGTTTTCATCGGGGTTGTATGGGTAATAGTATTAGGTGAGTCGCAGAAAGAGAGAGGTGTATATGCGACAAGAATTTATTTTGAAAGTTGCATAGCCAAAAACATACATCAGTTACAGTTATTTTTCTAGGCTGACCTGAGGATCGTTTCATCAACTTATTCACATGGCACGTCCCCAATCTTCCTATGTGATGGGAGCAAGGTCAAAGCAGTGGTGCACTGCAGGTAGGGTGCGGGATCATGATCATCATGATTCAAAGAACATTGATGAATTGAAAATCAAAAATTTCGGAATACTGCGTCTTAGATGATCTATTTTTATATCCCTTCACCATACATCATGATTCTGATGTTTATAATACTCCCATAGCACAGACTCGCGCTACGACCTGATTGAAACCTGTACAAGCAGTGAATACACCTATATAGAAACACAAGACTCTTATATCTTATATCTTGCCCAACTTACGTACCACTTATTGCAATTAACTCTCCAATTCCCCTCGGTGCTTGCCCAGCATGGCTCCATCGACATCACGAGAGAATTACATCCTCATGCTATGCAACAATTCACTCTATGGAGGGTTTTTCGTTTTATACATCATCTCAGTGATTCTTCTGCGAGGGCGTAGAGAGATTTTAATGAAAAGCTCATTTAATAATGGGGGTAATGAAAATCATGACCGATTGAGAACTATGAGAGTCTGGGAGATTACAGGTGGGATTTTGTTTTTTGTTTTGACTATTGTTGAGTCTTTTTCATTTTTCCTGCACTACATCTTGCTGATATGAACATTGCACGTCACATAGCATTATGCCCTGTCATGGTTGACTTTGGTTGGTAGCCTACCTCTACCAACTAACCGAAAAATAGTGTATTTTAGAATGTTGCTGGGAGCAATTGTTATTTTTACTGGGGACTTAGTCATTGTGAGTCGGGTTCTCATATGTTAGTTCTACTCATTTCACATCTATTACAGATCCATCGATTATGGGTTATAGTAAATAAGAAAAAGGCATTTTTGATCTTGCCTTTTATTGTGATGACATGTTTCTTAGGTATGTAAATGAATCCTTAACTTTTTCAAACCATTTTATATAATACCCTCTTTTACAGCCTTCTCTGCAGTATTATTGTATCAGTATTACCTTCTGTATTGGAGAATTCAGGAATACACGCTCCCATTCTAATTGGTGGAAAGCTCTGGATGTTTGGTGTTATTTCTTCTACCTTGAGGTATGTCATATTACTTTGTTTAACATCGCTAGTCATTTTTGAATCTGGGCATTAAATCGTTGTTTTTTCCCCACTAGTGTTAACTTATATTGTACCATAATCATTGCAGGAAGAATTTGGTGGGCAAATCGAGGTGCAAAACGGTATGGTGGTGGTCAACTAATGGTAGGAGTTGTCTGGTCTACTGAATTCAACATCAAAATTTACTTTTTCTCTTCGTTTATAACAGCATTTAGTCGCAATTCTAGTAGAAAGTGCTGCAATATACAGTTTATGGATGTCCACAATCCTAGCTCTCTTGATCATCTCACACAGGCTCTATATAACCATGTATGATATAGCAACTCAGGTTTATGGAGTTTCAACCATGTTGATTAGTATGCGCGTTGGGTTGGGCTGGGCGATGGGGGCTCCTGGATTGCAGTCGGAGAAGGTGAGTACTTGGCAGGTTGGTACTGGAGGTGGATTTGGAACTGGTACGAGAAACGAAGGAGGAAACGAGAGTACTAATGACTCCGTGGTTGAAGTTGGTATTCCTTGAAGGTAGTCATGCCATCAACTTGAAGTGTTTCCTTACACTACTATGTGCTGTAAATGCTGCGATTATGATGTTGTGTTCCTCTACTGCCACTTACCACATCGAAATGGTCACATGATCCGGAACTGATATTATCTACCAAGTAACCACTTCAATAATCCCATTCTTTAGGGCCCTCGCAAGATGGTGCTACTCAGGAGACCGGACTGTATATTGAACGCACCGAAATCACACAAGTTGTCATTGACCACAAATTTAGAATACGTGGTGATGCTATACACACAATATACTATCCCATCATCTCATTCAAAGATACGACTCATCCGAATGTTCTGACCTCGCAAATTGCATAACCACAGATTTATGTTCCATAGGAGCTTGTCCTCCCAATCCCATAGCCCAGCCCAACCCCAAGCGTACACTAATCAAAACCATAACACACCCATATAACGATGGAGAAACCGGAAGTAAATAAGACCAGAGTGCCCGATCTTTGATGACACAGCCAACCAATATAATAATCCACAATCTATATATAAAAGGGTTAGTATTTTGTAGTGAGGACAAAATGGAGCTATAAATTACGCATACGTGTAGATTGCCGCGCTTTCTACCATAATTGACAGTATATGCTAATTAAAACGATCAATAGGTTTATTGCATCATCTTATATAGCTAGACGTACCATAAATTTGTCGCCTGCTGACTTTAAAGATACTTCCATGCTCTGTGCTTTAATTATGATTAAACCTACAGTAGAACTCAATACATATCCCTATCACCATTAGTGAAATCATAAGATCTCATACCGGTGCTATAAATGTTCACACTAACAAAAACGACCAATGAATATCCTCCCATAAGATAGAACACAAAGATAACACCAAACGTACCACGCTGTTAGGACAGTGACAGCAATAAACATTTCCTTAGTTCCGTTGTTTGGTAATCGAATTCCCTTCAACAGCACAGGTACTTCAAGTATAAGAAGTCGAAGCGCACAAGCTATTTCCATCACGTTCGCATCAGTTGATATATTACGAGAAATAATAATAGCGCTTACCTATAAAGCCCAAGAAACATAAGAAAGGAAATAGGAGAGCTGCAATGCGTCTATTCGCAATGATCCACAGACGGCTGAGCTAAATTGTTGGCAAGAGAATGAATATAGGCCAATGATATAATCGTTAGAATAAATAAGTAAGAAGCGAGAAACTCACTACAAGCGCATCTCCAACCAGGATACTCATCATTTCTATAACCAACCTCGCAAACGACAATTTACCAAGTGCTACTCTATCATAGAGACCGAAATACATGGCCGTAATCCAAAGGAACAACCAATGCTATTATGTTCAAGTACCAATTAATGAGTGTTAAGCGAGGGCGCGAAAAAAATGGGAGAGTTGACCACGTACAATCGATATCACACAAAACATAATCCAACCCAACAAACTCCAAAACCATAGAATTTGCTCTTGATCTTCAGCATTTTCATCGAGCTTCAATCCTCGTTTCCTTCTACTCGCAAGACTACGAAGTCGATTGTTAATCAGTACCTGAGAGACAGTGAATAGCATAGCAAAGCATCCGTAGAATGTACTGTCCAAGTAGATTTGGGTAAGCGTTAGTTTGATGGGATTAAGTGGCATGGTGAGGTGAGGTTCCGAGGGAGGTGGTGGTGGTGGTAAGGCGAGTTAAGGATGGACCTGCATATACATAAAGAATCTATACGAGCACGAAACCGTTCGGCGCGGTACGTGCGAATAGCCAAGGGGGTTAAGTTACTTCTACCAGGACCCCAGGAGAAAGTGTCCCTGATCTTCTCTTACATACTTACCATTCATCAGCATTCATCCTGACACAATGACATCCTGCTAAGCAATCAAACCATCATTTGCGGGGTTTACAACCAACTGAAACACTCTGAAACAATTACACAGCAATGTCACGCAGAACACTAAATATAGAGTAAATAAGAAACTCAAACTCTCCTACGAACCACGGACCCTACCGTGACGCCACATGCACATATGGAAAACTCAAACCAGTGGGGCCTTGGTAGTACGAGACAACCCCGCCCAGCCGTCAAAAGCATTGTTGTTTTCCCCAGCAGAATTTGTAGACTAAGTACAGTAGATACCATTCCATACCGTCCGCCAAACGGAATATCATTCTACAGACCCATCACTACTCGCAAAGTTGATTCTTTCATTTCCAAATCCACCACTAGTACCAACCCGCCAAGTACTAACTTTCTCAGATTGTAATCCACTAGACCCGATAGCCCAACCCAAACCCACACGAACACTAATCAACATGGTCGAAAATCCATATACCTGAGTTGCAATATCATATAGGTTGATGTAGAGACTGTTTTTGATTATTAGGAGTGCTAGGACTGTTGACATCCATAGGCTGTATATTGCTGCGCTTTCCACTAAGATTGTGAATATATGCTATATTTGAAGTTGATTTTGTGAGTTGGAGAGGTTGATAGTGAGAGTACAAAATTTACCATTAGTTGACCACCGCCGTATCGATTTGCACCTCGATTTGCCCACCAGATTTTACCTGCGACAATCACGGTACAATATACATTGACACTAAACAAGGAGAAGTGATCAGGATTATTTTGAATATTGAAATTTAACAACTCGTACCTCAGGGTAGAAGAAACTACACCAAACATCCATAATCCTTGTCTCATAATAGGAGATAAAGGTAATCTCCAATAAACGAGGTAGTATTGATATAATAAACCTGCTGAGAAAGCTATAACACAACAAAGGGGCGTTCGATAAGTTATATGTTTACTATGCGGAATTTCGGAACCAACACACCAAGGAAAGACATCATAGAGATAAAAGGGAAGTATCAAGTACACTTTTTTCTTGTTTACTATTACCCATAATCTATGGATCTGATAGATATATAATGTGAGTGGATTGAACGAACGAGAGAGAAGAGGGAGGACTTACGATGACCAAATCCCCAGTTAAAATAACAACCTTCTCCAAAAGCAACTTATAAAACACAATTTTTCGAGAAGCCATTTCAGGAGGTTCACCAACATAAACGATCCATAACAACAAAGTAATGCTATAGTACTCCCATAATTAAAAACCAACCAACAATCAAAAGAGAGAGAAAAACGACTCAACGATAGTCAAAACCAAAAAAATGATTGTTCCAGTAATCTCCCAAAATCTCATAGTTTTCAATCTATCACGATCTTCTTCACCAGATTGAAAACCAACAGCACCAATCGCATTTTTCATCAATATCTTTCTACGTCCTCGTAAAAGAATCACTGAAATAATGTATAAAACTAAAAAACCTCCATAAAGTGAGTTGTTGCATAACATGAGGGTGTAGGTGTTTCGTGAGGTTGCTAGCGCTGAAGGCATCGTTCCTCGAAATCAAATGTGCCAATATTACTTCTTATTGGTTGGTAAGTTGGTAATTGTTTCGTGTGTTAACAGAACACGCCTAACAAGAGTGAAGAAGAGGTGCACGTAAGAGTGAGAAAGGATTTGAGGAGGTTGGTTATAATGGTGAGTGGGTAACTCGGAAGATAAGGCTACGTATGCCTGCCATTTTCTGTCTAGGCGTCTAGGTGTAGGCCGGGGTCCTAGTTTCGAATTCCGGAAAGTAAGGAGTTGAAACAACAAACGTAAAAATCCCTGTGTCAACACTGTATCAAAAGGATAAAAATAGAACGAGTCGTATTCATCGTTCCATCCGTAATCACCAATATGAAGAGACCCTGTGCGCATTGGAGTTGATTGAATGAGTGGTTATTGACGGGCGCCGTGGTCGGTCTGCTCGATCGAAGGTGTAGGGTTCGTTGTTAATGTTGACTTTGTAGAGTATAAAGCACTTTGATTGTCATGGCAAGTGGTAAGTCATGGCAAACGGTTTATAAAGGGACTGTTGCAAGTAACTCTAAAATAGTACATTCTTGAATAGCGGTTAATGTAAGAGTGCAAGTTTTTTTTAGTGGCAAATTTTTATTGGCAAGTATAAGGAGTAGTGGCAAGTGATGGCAAGTGACGGCAAGTTGTCGCAAGTGATAGCGAGTGCCAGTACACCTGCGATACAAAGGGTAATACAGTATACTGCAACACCCTCGGGATCGAATCTTTTTTTTTTTTTTTGTATTCAACATTTATATACCGCTATAAGTAAACTAGTACTAAGACGCGGTGGACCTAAACTACTATTATGAAACAGGAATTATGGTACCGGTATACTGGGAGTGTACTACATTTGTGAATGAACGAGAAATTGTGGAGGAGTCTTATTTCAGTGTAAGTTGTATGGAGAACTCGTGATCTAATCCTTCTCTAATATAAACTGGAAAATTCGCTTGTATTGCCATCACCAATCTGTCTAGTAATCGGAATCGCATTCTCTTAAGTTTCGCTCCACCAGCAGCACCTGACACTACCATTAGGGTACACGGGTTACACGCGTCGGATTCTAGTTTTCAACGACATTACCCATGCAAAAGCCATAAGAATGTGATTGCACTTTTATCATCAACACGTCAACCTAGTCATAATTCACCCTTCCAACAAAGTTATCTATCTTTCTATATAGTAAATGCGTTTTTAATGTTTCAATCCATGTAGTCCAATCCAGGCCTCACTCCCGACACTCCTCTCAATGTTCAGAATGGCAAATAAAAAATAAGTAAAAAAAGTTCCGTGTTTCAATTTTCGAAACTGATTATATGAAGACATGTACCTATTGCGAAGGTATGAGTAAAAACGTTGTATATATATCTCTTCTATAAAAAATTGGGTGAAAACCTACATAGCAGATACCCCTCAATTAATGTCACAAATAAAATACAGAAGAAAAGAAAGAAAAAGGTTAACCATGGAGGTAATGTAACAAGTTCATTACTTAGAATAACCTATCACTCGAAATGTCGTCCTCTCTTCGGATCAGCCTTTCTCTTCTCCAGCGTCTTCTGAACTTTCCTTTCTGGACGAACCACAATAACAGGTACTGGAGAATGTGAAAGACAATATTTGCTGACGCTACCCATACCAATCATACCCATACCCTGCCATGGGCGACGACCCCTAGTTCCGACGACGACTGAATCAGGACGATAGAGAGCAATAAGTCTATCAAGACTATCTGTGATCTTTCCAGGGATGTATTCAAGAATCAATGATAACTGTTTTAGTGTGATTTTTTGTGATTGAGTTTGAGTTACGGCGATATTTAGATTTATATCACGTACTTTGCGTTCGGAATCAATTTCAGAGTTCTCGTCTTGGATACGGCGCATAAGGCGACGAGCTTCATCACGTAGAATATCATGATCCTTTTCTGTATTGGGTGTCAAACTTCTTTGAATGGGTTTACGAAATAATGTAATGTACCCACCTAAAACCTCTTCATCAGCACCTCTGAAAACGATCAATTCGTCACCATCCTGAACGAGTGCTTCCAAGCACCAATCAAGTGCTTCACTTCCACTTTCATCGGGGCTTGCAGCGCATAGAAATACTCTGGTATTACGTGTACGTTTGTAACCTTCACTCTTTACTTGAAGAGTGAAACTGAACATAGTTGCATTTGGATTTTCAAAAGTGTCAAAAGAGACTTTGGGGGTATAAGCAGCAGGAGGGGATGTAAGTGCATGTTTCAAAGCAGGTCTTTGAGATTGGGGAGAAGTAGGTCTCGAAGTTGGAAGGGAAAGTGGGTGCATGTTTGGGATTGTAGGTGTAGAGCCGTAATGATAGCTTTCTGGGTCGGTGTCGTCAGGAAACAGGGAGATATGGTCGATGTACGGAGAGGATGATGTTGGGGTAGAAGGACGAGATGGCTTGAGAGCGCTTCGTAAAGGAAGTTGAAGATGAGTATGGCCCGGATCTACCGGCGCCGGGCTGTCGTGGCCTTCGGTGGACATCGTATTTGGTTGTTGTCGGTATGTCGTAGATGCTTCTTTCCATTTTCCACCTTCACCGCCTCTACTGGCGGAGTTTGAATTTTAGTTGTCATCACTTTCCTTCTTCCAGACTCTTCTTCATCTTTATTCCACCATGAAAGACTGCAGGATTCAAACGTTCATGGGATATTCACGGCCCATGCCAGGCCGTTGAAGATGGCTCATATGAAGCTAGTGTGTTCTTGGCTGTCTTGGCGGTGTCCTAACCAATGTTAACGTTGATGTGTAGTCATAAAAAGCGCATATACTCAAGGTAGTGGACTAAAGTTGGTGTTCATCAACTATGATTCAACCTCAGTTATCCATTCACGAGCATATTCATGGTCTATCAGACATCTATCAAGAAATAGTCCCGACTCCGAAACCATAAACTTAAAAATGGAAAAATTATGGACAACTGGTTCTAGAACGTCCGAGAAACAAGGCTCTTTCTCATATGCTTAATGCTACCTATTCTCGTCAATTAACTAAAATTTCTTTCTTATGCAAGATCTAATTGACTGCATATATGCTCAAAAAAAAAAAAAACGCAAATAGCGATGAACAGCCACTCATCGGTATCAATCACCACTGCTGTTGCTTACCCTGGGCCTCTCGAGACGGCGCTGTGGTTCCATTCACACCCACACCTCTCACCGTTTTGACGATCATATTCATTCTCCTTCAATTTCCATCAACGTCTGTTACTACGGATTTTTGGCCAATTCGTGATTATGGAAATAGGCCGAAATGATCTCACGATGGGTTATCCACTTTTCGTACGTATACAGAACTCAAAAATCAGGTACTACCTCCACGATCTTCTACGAATCCATCGTAACGGCTCATATCAAACCCTGTCAGACCCCATATCGTCATCCTGTAAATCCATAAAAACTCTCAGTGCTCTTGGAGCCAAACAACGTTATGGATCTACAGCATGCAGTGCACATGCATATGTGGCCTCAATCTGTTC
The DNA here is from genome assembly GCA_034638255.1 of Coprinus comatus. Taxonomy (NCBI): domain Eukaryota; kingdom Fungi; phylum Basidiomycota; class Agaricomycetes; order Agaricales; family Agaricaceae; genus Coprinus; species Coprinus comatus. The sequence continues at coordinate 43,981 of JAWPGT010000050.1, forward strand.
CACCGTAGGAATTTGAATTGACCCACATTACACGAGTTGTAAAACTAAATATGGTATCAATCAGTGATCCACTGCTTACCACGGTCTAAGCGAGTCAAATATCCCAGTGCCGAGTCAACTCTAGGGTACTCCTCTCCCGTCACTCTTACATTAGGTGCCTGTCACTTCCTGATTAAAATCTTATACGTTAAATGTCCTCTTGATGCGACCGACGTTATTTGATATCTCTCGGTGTATGTGTTTAGAGTTCCAGTTGTGCTATATAACAACGGATTTCCAGCGAGGGCTCGTGTCGGTTCTTGGTCTCTCTTCCTTTGCTTCTCCCTCCGCGTATCATTCCCGCAAGTACTAGGAGACTAACTACGCCTATCACAGGACGCTTCAATTTCAAAACCCAACCCCATTTTCGCATCAGCTTCTCCCCAAAATCCACCGTTGATATTTGACTTCCACCCAACATCAACCTCGACCGCTGTACCCACACCCACTTTTCATATTTCACGTCACTACCACACATCTCTAAATTTTCTCTTTCCTGAAAGAGGGTGTTCATATGAAATATTCCATAGTCTAAATGTTTTTCCAGATTAATCCATACGAAGTTATCAGCATTCTTATTGAAACGTTGATTTATGGCGCTTTTGTGATTTTGTTTGTATTGTCCACGATTTTGTTGCTGCAGAGGAGAAAGTGGATCTTGAGAGAGAAGGTTAGAGAGGATGGAAATGGGAGGTTGAGAGCTCTGAATTTGTATTTGGTTTTGAGTGTGCTGATGTTTTGTACGATTACTGCTGTGAGTGTTTTCTCTTTTTTTTTCCAGGAGTGTTCGTTTGGTGTGCGTTCATTCGTTTATCCATCGGCCCCTTCCATTCATTCCTTTATCTCTTCATTTATTTCCTCCTAACTTGTCCCTTCATTTTCCACCCTCTTTTTAATATCGAATTTACTCCTAGAACTATACTGACGCCAAGTATACTGACTGTCTTGTGTATAATAACAGAAATGGTGCTTCCGTTGGCCAGAAGTGCTGCCTATCCCATCTTATGATACCATTATTTCAAATGCAAAACCACTCCCTCAGATACCCAGACTTTCCAGGACTGCTTATAGATTCAAAGAAGCTTGTATACAAGCTACTGTAATTCTTGGAGATTCAATCATTGTACGTACACCCATACTTTTTTCGCTTTTCTCGAGATATATTGTGTTGAATGAGCTTAATCCTGACTCACTTTCATAAGGGATCTAATATTTTATGTTTTTAGGTATATAGACTTTGGATATTATCGAATAGGAGAAAACTTATCGTTGCACTGCCTGTTCTCGGGATTATTGGATTCATTGGTGAGTTCCTGAACTATTCCCATTCCTCCCTTGAGTTTTTTGTTCTTCATTTTTCTTGTTCCTCTTTGGTTTTTTTGTATTGCATAATGAGGCATTGGATTTTATAACCGCTTATCAACACGGGTGCCTGACTTTTAAAATGGACTTGGATTTTAAATTCATCGTGGCGTCATGGCACGGCATCAAACAACATCTCCTGAATGTTCAAGCACATGTACATCTAACCTTTGTCTGACTGATGTTAACATTGACCGGTTACTAACAACGACCTTTAGTTTATTGTTTCTTTTGTTTGAAGCTTGACTTTACCATGAGCTGATACTGATTGTCTGATGCGTTTACATGCAGTTTGTGCCATTGCGCTATCTGGGCCATACAATGATACAGATAAAAATCTTATTCCTATACAAGCCTCTAATGGGGAGATAAAACTTACTTTTTGGGATATTGGTGCTACTGCTGTAACACTTGGGTTTGTCCTTTTTCCTTCTTGTATTGTTGTAATTGAAACTGACTTGTTCATTCCTGCGTTTAGCATTACTATTTATTGTACGCGTGAGTTGTTAACCTTTTGCATTAGAATTGGGTATCGTATATCTGACTGATATGTGTTCAGTTATTATCTCGTGGATTATCCTGCGAGCGAAATCATGTGCGGGTGTAAGGTTAGGTGGTCATGGTTTGCAAGTGAGTTTCCTATCCTTTCTCACCTAACGATTCTCACACCCCTGATACGCCCTACAGCAAGCATTAGCGGTTATTGTTGAAAGTGCTGCAATGTCTGCGTAAGTCAAACCATTCACTCTTACCTCTCCTTTACCCTTACCGTTACCATCAAATTCCATATATAGAACATGGAACCTTCTGTATTTTATAGCAGGTTTAGGTTTTCAATCACAATTGGCGCTCGTCATTCTCGATTCGTTACCAGGAATTTATGGAATTTCAACAATGTTATTAAACGTTCGAGTTGGTCTCGGTTTTGCTTTTTCACATCAAAATGCACCAATACTACGATCAAGATCACAACCACAACCACGTCTCAATCAAAACCGTAATTGCCTTCTTAAATTATTTCATTGGAGTTGGAATGGTGGTGTAGCCCGTGATATTGAGCGTGGTCCAGGAATAGAAGGATTAGGAATAGGGGTGGGAGTAGGGGGAAGAGGATATTCGCCAGAAGAACAGGAACATTCGAATATGGTTTTTACTACTCAGATTGATACGGGTATTTCGACTTTTGAAGTTAATGATGGTGATAGTGGTGCCAGGGTATTGACAGTAGCCAGAGACCCGAGCACTCGAGCTTCATCGATTACTGCTGCTAGTACTGCTCCTTCACCTGCTTGATTTTATTCATTTTTCTTTTCTTTTCTTTGCCTATTTTTATGATTGTTTTACTCGACTTTTTGGATTTATTTTGTAGCATTAATTTGTATTTGTAATTTTGAACGAAATTGATGTAGAGTGGTTTCTTTAATACCGAAGTTAAGATCAGATTTTATACTGACGAGTAGGACAAAGAAACTGTATCCTATATCCATTAACACTAAGTCACGATTAAATTTGCATGTATCAACATTGTCTCTGAATCACCTCTATCTCTCTGCCACTATCATCATCTTCAGCTTGACGGCTTGGTGTCCGTACACTGTACCATTCTACTGCCGGATCTTGACCACTATTATTACTAGATCTAGAACACCGATAGCTCTCATTCCAAGCCCAACCAAGTCCAACACGAACATTCACAAGCATCGTCACTATACCAGCTATTGGAGCAGTACCATCCAGTGCTAATTGGACACAGAGTGGATTTGTGTTACGCGTGGGTAGTGAGATGACCAAAAATATGAGCCATATCCTATTAGAAATGGGGATGGTTTTAGTAGTATGTTAGGTAGGATATTGAGAGTTAAGCGCTTGAGCTATGAGAGACGTACGTGTAGATTGAAGCACTTTCGATTATGATGGCTAAAGCTTTCACTATATCTGCGCCTCCATGACCAGTGTTGTATTTTCGTGCGGTTCTGACTATCCAAAGCACTGCACAAGTAAAGTAAACGTTGAGACTGATAAAATGAAGTTAATTTGTGGTTCGTAGTTGAGGTGTGCAATTGAAGAAGTGGTAGCTACCATATTGATAGGGAAAGTAGGGAAAAGATCCACTGCTGAGTGATAATTCTATACTTCGCATAGTTAATGATGAGGGCGACGCAGGAAACTGGAATGGGATGCTTAGTGTATGTATTGAATGATATCTTTAACTAGTAAACTCACCACCGTATCCACCCCAGACTAGAAGAGGTACTATCATTATACTATAGGACTTCCCCCACACCATCCAGAGGCGATATGTCTAGTTGTATCAGAAGGAGTAATAGCCAAAGTCAGGTTAGCTCGGGCTTAATAATATGTGTCACTTACAAGTATCATGTCACTGGACTTTGTCACTAGAAGGAAAAGTACACCACGTCCGAAATCCTTTAGATCCAGTGCAGGTGGTTTGTTGATGGAAGCTGAGAGACCAAAAGAAATGATCATTCCAGCTTTTGTAAACCCTTCGACTCCTGGTCGAAACCATAACCACGAGAATATCCAAACCTAATTATAATTGATTAGCACAAAAACTAGTGTTTTTGAGATATAACGGAATAATTACCCCCGTTAGACCGAAGAAAATAAGAATTCCGTTTATGAGAGAGAGCATCATTGAGAATTTCTGTTCTTTCCCAATTGAAAAGCCACGCTTTTGTAGAACCCACCGCCGGTAGATTAATAGTGTGGTAGCAGTGATGAAGAGGATAGTAAAAACTCCATACAATGCGGATTCAATAAACATGGTTACGAGCGCACTTTGTTCAACAGAAATAATGGATGTTGGCATTGTGTTTGTAAAAACGTAATTAACCGCACGTAATTTTGAGTTGGACAAAAGATGGGAGGAGAGTTAAGTAGAGATTCACTTTGGAGCTACTTAGTATATACCACCGGCACGGGCTTAATGGGATGGGTGAGTAGAGTCTTAACGACTATTGATTCCATCAGCGAAACTAAACGGCAGCATCAGAAAAGAACTTCAAGTTGGAGGCCAAAGTTATCATAGTCCCGGACAACTAGTAGACGCCACTATGTGGAGTACTTAGTACTAAAGAGGCTCAAAGTTGAACGGGAATCTGGGCCAGCTGTTAATGAGAAACCCCCGCCTGATCTTTCATCCAAGGCCGACTTGTTTTTGTTTTTTTGTTTTATGTCACCGAAGCTAGTTGCAATTGTTGATTCTAATTCCTATCATAGGCTGCCAGAATTCGTATGTCAGTGGGGATATCTGAGACTCTGACGGTGTTTACGACGAGGCTCACATATATGATCCATGATAACCTTGTCAGGGTAACGAAACTCTCCCTGTTCGATAGTATATAGGTATAGAGTTATAAGAATGGTCGTTCGTTCGTTACAGTAGCCAGATAATGATAGTTGAGGCGACTGTTCGGGCGTAATCAACTTGTCATGGGACAAGATTGATTGTTATTTGATGTTTTATGTTGATCGACTCGAAGGAAATGTGTGTGATCATCATGATGTTCCTCAAACCTCGACAGCTCAATATATCTTCTAGGCGCGTCTATATATTATGCAGAAGGCCTTTGAGTTCCCGGAAGTCTTGCTTCACAAGGTCCGCCGGATAGTGCCATTTCGCCGGGAAGGTGCCGTGGGAAAGAAAAATGGCATCTCATAGAGTCGTAATCTTTTATTCTCTTCCCGCTAATATCCCGTTAGTAAATCATTTAATACATGTATTATTGTCAATGTATATCATAGCACAATACAAATCCCTTAAACTCAAAGGCAGTAGTAGTAAACACCCCTCCATATTCTATAAATAACTTCTGGGGGGTACGCTTACGTACTACAGTACTACGATTGCCTGGCGCTGGTCCACTGAGTAAGATTGAGTGCTTGATAAACACGTTTACCTTAAATCCTCCCTCCATGCAGCCTCCATGCCTTCAACATCCCCCATTCGGATTGACTACTTCTATAGCACCTTCAGCCCCAAGCCTATTTAAGCTCACACGACCGTACTACCACAGACCTGTTGTGCTCATGACTCGTGAGTAGGACTGTTCCGGTCTCCTGTGGTCCATTGAAGTCATGCAAATACCAAGTTTTTTAGGGTTTATAATGTTTAATTAATTACTTAGTGCTAAGGGCATACATTGGGATAGTCCTGGTTGCGACTGTGACTAAATTCTAACGCGAGTAAATCTTTTTTGTTGAACTTCTACTCATTACTAGTTTCCCTCAAGCACGTTGCTCTCTACCCTCTCGATAGTATTAAATACCATTGATGTTGACTCACGGTTCCGGCATATTTCAGACCCTCCAGTTATCTCAAGCGTACATACATTATACCACTCTTCCAAGCCCAATTTCGAATTTTGGCTCTGATCCCAGGCCCATCCCAGTCCAACGCGAAGATTTACAAGCATTGTGACTATTCCTGCTAAGGGAGAAGTACCATCTGCTAGGATGGAGGTGAGTTTTCTATTGCCGATAGGTATTGATATGACTAGAAGTAAGAGCCATATACTAGTAGAAATTGATCTGAGCGCATAGTTAAGGGTAATAGAATTTCCACTTACGTGTAAAGTGCGGCGCTTTCAACAAGTATTCCCAACGCTTTCACAATACGACTTCTTCCGCGGCTACCAATTCTTCGTACAGTTCTGACGATCCAAAGTACTGCGCATGTGATGTAGAAGTTAAGACTATAATTGAATTTAAAACCAAATCCCCAAAACGAAATGGGTGCTAGGGTGCATACGATATTGACAGGCAAATTAAAAGGATAGTCCATTGCTGAGAAACGGCTCTGTGTACTGTATAGTTGATGATGAGGGCTATGCAAGAAACTGAGAGTTTCTGGTGAATAAATCTAGCACACTTATACCTTGAAAACTTACCAATGTATCCTATCCAAACTAGGACAGGAAATACCATTATACATCGAGATTGCCCCCACATTATCCATAGGCGATATGTCTAGAATAGAATGTTTTAACATAATTTGGGATCAATTGTGTGAATGAAAGGCGACAATGACTCACAAGGATTATATCACTAAGTTTTGTAACGGAAATGAAGAGCACTCCCCGGCCAAAAATGTCGGGGCTCAATTTAGGTGGGTTATCAATAGAGGATGATAACCCAAAAGATGCGAAGAGCCCTGCTCTCCCCATGGTTTCCGGCCTCAAATGTCTCAGCCAGGAAAAAACCCAAACCTAGAGTAACAATGAATACATAGAATATGAAATGTTGTGGTGAAAAGTGTTACCCCAGTTAAGCATAGATAAATAAGTATACCATTTATGAGAGAGAGCATCATCGAGAACCTCTGCCTTTTCTCCAGAGGTAAGTTTCTCTTTTGAAACACCAGCCGTCGGTAACCCAGTAATGTCGTAGAAGTGATGAACAGAATCGTTGATACACCATAGAAAGCAGATTCAATGAACATGGACGCCAGCGTACTCTGATCTACAGAGATCATTGTGGACATTGCAGTGGTTCCGCTTTACGGAAACTCTGGTTCCTGCCGAGTTGGACGAACGCTGGGAGTAATAGGAGTCAAGTAAAGAGATGCACACTAGTCAATTTCAAGGAGTGGACATCATATTAACGCGGATTACTGTTTCCATCAATAAAGTGGTTGGGGTACGACGGCACATCAGAAAAATGATTATCGACAGTAGGTATACTATGTTGATCTCCAGCTGCCATCAGATATCGTGGGGCAGCTCAATTCCGACCTATATTAAGATGAGGAGACGAGGATGCCTCAAGCTGGTGTCTAATACCGAGAAAACTCGAGAATTTGATTGTGGCCGTTTCAGAATCTCGAACGTGTTGACATAGACAAGCCAGGCGGTGACATGGACAGTTGATGTTCAAATTGCTGTAACAACACACCTACAGGTCCTGACACAAATCAAATTGGATCCACTGTGCCAGTAACTTGGTAATCCACACAGATTATCAAGTACTAGCGAGTATTTATCCAAGCTTTACTTTACTCATGAGCGTGGGTCTCAGAGTAAAGTTTAGGTATGTCCTCGATAATCCAGTTAGATTATCGAGTCACCCACGCAGTGGATCATGATTTCATTTCTGCCAGTGCTCCAAAAGTCACACGTGTTTGATTAATTAAATTATCTCCAACCATCATCGAGAAAAGTAAAATTACATTTGTTTTCTGTTTCTAGCAGCATCGCTTCTGACAGGCCTCCAGTATCTATCTACCGACGCTATTTGTAAAGCTAAGGGTCAGGTATCATTGAGCGAATCATCATCCCGTCTCCATGATCCCATGGACTCGTCAAATACAGATTGATGAAGAGAGCGAGTGGTGCGACCTTCCTCCTCTGTAGCCCATCCAAGTCCTACGCGAATATTTACAAGGGACATTGAGATTCCGGCCATCTCTGGGGCGCCGTACATGAAAAGATGAGAAAGTCCAAGGTCAAAGAAGTGCGCCATGAGACATAGAATCATCCAAATCCTATTAAATAGATGGGGTATTGTTTAGTATCTGGATATGTTCAATACATAATACCTTGGAGACTCACGTATAGAGAGCTGCGCTCTCAATCAAAATGGCCAAAATCCTCTATATCACAATTTCAATCTACCCGCCTGACATGAGATTCTTAAACAAAGGCTCACAACAAAGATTTTTCGCCCTCCGACCTCGCGAGCGAGCATATGATTGGTCCATATCTTCCATGATATAAGTATTGTGCATGCAATATTTTGACTAAGGAGCTCTGGGTGTAAGTATAGGGCAGTAGCTCTAAGACATTATATTGCTTACAATATTGTGAGAGAAATAATAAGAACAGTCCCAGCTTTCCAGACACGGACGTAACGGATATAGTAGACAATACCACCTGCGGCAATGCCTAATTTTGAGATTATTAGCTTACTTATCAGACAATGTATAGTTTGGGGCTTACATACCAATCATTGATAATGTTAGGAAAGCAAAGACAGCCAATATCAACCTTTTTCTTCCCCAGATGATGTATAAACGGAATATCTGTATGATTTAACTATAAGGTGTGGCACATCCATAGATTTTGTACTATGGCGCTCACCAGAACCCAATCGGCGACTAATACGGCAAAATTCGCAACCATGTTTTGTGCAAATAGTATTTGGCTGTAGCCCATTTTATTCCGATTCCTCTCCACATACTCTGGGTGATAAAAAATAACCCATAGAAGAATCCAACTCTAAGTAATCCATTAGTCTGCTTGTAGAAGGAAGCGTGTCAGGTATCCAATCCGACTCACTAGGGAGGTAATGAAGAACAACAAATAACCCAGTGATAAATAAATAATGGTCCCCAGGGAGCCCGACGAGTGTCTCTTGCTGGACACAGCCTGGCGGTGAAGGATAACAGTTGAAAGTATGAACAATACTGTGAACGCGCCATAGAGGGAGCTACCAGTGAACAATACCCCTACATTGTCCAAGTGGAATGGTAGCGCCACTTGGCTTGGCATAGTCCCAGACTATGAGGGGCAGGTGTTTGTTTAGAAGTATTCATACATGTTGTTTAGTATATAAGTCTCATATGGGAAGTTATGATAAAATACACAAATAAAACATGATTTTCTGTCACATCATTACAGTGATGAACCGATGATGGTAGTCGCACTTTAGAGCATGCCATTAGTTGATGTGATGAGGAGCCTCACAACCAACAATGATTGCGTTCGAAGCTACATTACATTCTGATCTTAAGTTTTCAGTACCTACATTCTGCCCACAATATGGCTTGGATATATCTTCCAGAGATATTCTGTCCATGCCTCCTAACATCCGAACACAACTTGATTTGGGATAAAAAGAAGAGTTGACTTGCATCTCTCAGCAACATGACACTTCAATAAGACGGAGTCGGACTCCTCGGGAGTAGAATGTTACATTTATAATAAATATTGTGAGTGATTTTGAATATGTCCAATGAGCTGTCTTCGGCTTGAATCTGGTAGTTTCAAGCATTTCGTACAATATCTGTTATAACACAGTCCGTGGTGCATTCAATGATGATCACCCCGCCTCGTCGTCGAATCCAGAATCACGTCGCCATGTTTCGTCAGAAACAAATTGGTTAGGAATTGAGCGCGTAGACCGTCCTTCTTCCCCTGCAGCCCATCCCAGGCCCACGCGAACGTTTACAATGGCCATTGCAATCCCAGCTATGTAAGGAACACCAACTCCAAGGAAGGTGGAAACTGTGTCATCTATGAAGAAAAAAATGGCGTAAAAAATCATCCATATTCTAATGTCCAAATTGAGCACCGAGCTGTAGTATTCAACCGACCACCAAGTATTTTCCAAGTTGATTGACTCACGTGTACAGTGCTGCGCTTTCAATCACGATCCTCACTACTCTCTGCAATGATATGAATATAAAATAAAGTTATTTATAAGGTCTTCAATAATAATAAAAAATGATGATCTCACTTTGAAAACTTCCCGGCCTCCTACTTCTTGTTATCGTGCAAGTCGTTGTTGCTGTGTATTTACACTAATCTATAGTCTCCAGGAAATGCAACAAGGGAAAAGGAAAGAGAAGCTACGATATGTTTGTATCTACCACAAAGCTCGTTGGATAGTAATTTTTATATAACACAGCTAAATTGCAAGTCTGTGGTTTACCCATAGTCTCCAGGAAATAAGGGGAGTAGCTACGATATTTTGCCTTTGGAATTTTTATATACACAGCTAAATTAACAATCAGGTATAACATATTGTTCACTTACATTATTGTAATCACGCCAAGTCCGAAATGTATTTTTTCGCGAATCTCCTTGCCAAATACAAGCTGACATATGAATAAACCTATTGGCAGTGTGAGCACCAGGAGAAGCTCTCGCTGAACAGAACTCGCTGACTAACCAAGCATAACTAAGACCATAAATGCTTCCGTAAGAATGATAATCCTTTTTTTTCCCCAAATGATGTAAAGACGATAAACCTGACATAGGATATCAACCTCAGACGGAGTCGTGAAAGGACTGTTCCTCCTTACCAATATTATATCTGCAAAACAAGCAGCAGCCGATCCTATCCGACGTTTCACATTGCTATATGGTGTATCCTTCATAATCTGAGCGTCTATTCTAAGGAGTATAAACCATTGGAATCCCCAGGTCTGTCAAACAAGAGGAAGTCAGATGTTATCCAATAGCTAGTCTTTCAAAATAGTAAGTCCTTACGAAAGTAACAACGATAAATACAAGGTACCCGAGTATTAAATATACTCGAGTACCAAATACACCAGATGAGCTTCTCTTATTTACCACAATCTGGTGGTGAAGAACAAGAGCAGACATAATAAAGAGAATTAAGAACATTCCGTACAGTGAAGATTCGAAAAGGAAATTGACCAGCCCTTGACGAGCGTCAAAGAACAAGTCCAGGAGTCCAACATTAGCCATAGTCGCAGACTATGGGGAAAGAGAAAGGGAGGGGATTCCATTACTGTCAAAGGCTACACCTTCATATATTGATGATCTTGGATTTAGTATAGAACTGACAGAGACCGTGAGTCTACGGTCATTCAAAAAACCCAAAAGTCCAACTGATGGAACAATAGTACGCCACGCCTGTTCAGATCATACGCTAGACTATATGGCAGTCTTGACAATTTAGTGGATGATGCAAATACTGGGACTAAATTAGGATTAGTAGTAATTAGCTTCCCAGTATCATGTAATGTGGGTTATCTGAAGACCCAAGGATCTGCCGGTGTTGCATAGTACTTAATAAATCAGCAGCTGTCAGCTGGATGTCAGCTCTGTCTGATTGATACTCTAGATTTTTTTCCACAGGGCAAAGCCAGAGAGTACAACTATCCCATCTCTCAAATAGGATTATACGTACAATCTATATGATCACCTCGTTTCACCCGTCCAGTTGTCAGGTTGATGATATGTATGGGCCAGAGTGGCTGGACTTGTATTAATTTTGATGCTAATATACATCCCAAACATAGCCTCTATCTAATATCCATCAGGCGTGCATGCTTAAAGATCGTGTCGCCCTTCCTTCCTCTTGAGAAGCCCAACCTAGTCCCACACAAACATGGACCAAAGTTGTTGCGATTCCTGCAACTCCGGGTGCCCCATATAGAAATAGATGGGATATTGGATAGTTGACAAAATGAAAAACGAGAAATAAAAGAATCCAGATTCTGTCATAATTGTGAGTCCTTTTAGTCCGTGAGTCCCGGAAGGGAACTATGTATTAATGAGGGTCACCCACGTTTGCATTGCCGCACTTTCAACAATTATTAATATACCACGCTGAATGGTGGTTTAGATAAGAGTATTATATCATATCAGAGATGATACTCACAGTTACAATCCGTCTCCCACCAAGAGCACGAGTAATCTTACACTTATCCCAAATCCTGTAACTGATCAATGTTGTTGTGATTATATTTACACTGTTAAAAAGAACCTGTAAGCATAACCATGAAAGTAATCACAAAACCAAGTACAGACTTACAGTAGCGTGATTATCCCCAAAACCTCAGGCTCCCTTTGCCATATGCGCCCAGTCCGAGTATATTGTATGAGAACAACAATGGTCAGGGCTAAAATATTACTTAGCATAATTCACTATGGAGATTTTCAAGGTTGAAGTTCAAACCCAAATCAACGGCCGCAACTAAGCCTCCCAAAAAAGCAACCATCTTCTTTCTGTTCCACACTAGATACAGTCGATACATCTTTTATTCAAGATCTATTGTGTTACACCAATTTCTCTTTTTGAAACTTGATTATCATACATACCATTATTACGTCGGCCAGAAAAATCGCGAAGTTCCCGGTTTCTTCTTGGATAAACATGATTACCGATCGTTGAGGATTATAGTGGTCCTGATCCGAAGTCGGACGATTTGTTGCTCCAGGAGTAACGCCAGAATAAGTAACCCAGACCAGAGCCCAATTCTAGGAGAAACCGATCTTTCTTAGTTTTCCCCCAGGCATAAAGTTGTCGGGTTCAACGTACCAAAGTGATGAAGAAAAATATCAGATATCCAAGTGTAATATAAATATTGGTGCCTAGTGAGCCGGACGATCTCCCCTCGATGATCTTACCACTTTGCCGATGAAGGACGAATGTTGATATTAAGAACAGTACGAGGTATACACCATATAGAAAACTTCCAATAACGAAGATTCCTATATTATCCTCGAAGAGTGGTAGGGGTAATGCACCCTCGTTCATGTTGAGGATATCAAGTCAATGCAATATGAGTAGATTTGAAAGTACATCGTTTATAAGTCCCAGGTAGTGTTTGACCTTCTGATGCCCAGTTCCGATTTAGAATTGGGTGGGGGATTGTAAAGCGCGCTGGAGCTTCGGGAATGATGTTTGTTGAGCTGGTTAAAATAGTGGGCTCCTACTGTTGACGAGTAGACCGAGCAGAGTGTTGTTTAAAGACTTCTACAACTTTGAATACGCCGGTCTCTTTGAGTGTAAAAGATAAGAATGTAGTGAGATTGATAAGATGCTCGAGGCCACGCTGTCCCAGACACTGTCATCACTGGATCGGGTTGATCAGTTTTCATTCCTCTATAAATAAGGTATGCCACGCGGCTCAACCTCTTGAGCCTGGGGCTAACATCGCAGAATTTTACCGCACAAATGTTGAATGCCACGCCCCGCATTTGCTGCTGCATCGTCTATAGCCATTCGGATGAGTTTCTATACCACCCCGATACTTGTCGGAAGAATTATTTTACCCAATGACAGAAGCTAAGCTGAAAACTACGGATAAATGCCAACACTGGAAAGAACAACAATCATCTCAAGGCGATGCCATTCCACCTGCTACTTTAGCTGTAGAGTATTAAATATATTTACATCACGGTGATAAAAAAAATCTCCGAATTTTATTGACTTCTGCACAGAAATACCATCAGAAAACTTTCTGGAGACAACAAGTTTCATTTGTGGTTTGATATTGTATCTTGAGACACAAATAAACTACCAGTGGTATCGAAGCGGGCGCTGGTCATCACTAGTACTGCCTCTATTACAAAACATTAATAACAACAAGAAAACAAGGAGTAAGTAATGTACAGGCTGAGCGTTGATACAAATGTTGGAATCAAGTTGAAGCACATGTATTATGCTAAAACGGAAGGGGAAAAAGGGACAAAACAAGCCAAAATGAGATTGAAAAAAAAACATCAATGCACTAACACAACCTATCAAGGAACATAGACAACTAACAACGTATTGACGACCAACTTCTCCAACTCACCGGCCGAAACAAAATAGACATGTTCCACACCAACAGGACTAGGACCCCCAATATTAGTATTATTCCTAGGATTTGGCATACTATAGGGTCGATCGGACCACTCCGTGAGCACCATAACATCAGCTTCAGTTAGAGGAATACCACCACTTTCTTCGACCTTGGCTCGTAGAATACCCGCCTCCGTTTCGCCCAAATCTGATCCAGCTTGGTTACTGAATGCTCCACGCACAGGAGGTATTACATCATCACGACCGGGTACACCATATCCATGTTGGACGTCAAACCCGGGCATACGGGAGGGATTGAATAATGGTTTACTTGGATGACCGTTCGTGATATCCTCTGTTGGGAATTGTATTGACATGCCAACTGGCCAAACATAACCTCCTGCTGTCCATTGTAACTCTGGAATTAGCTTGTACATCTTGAAAGCTTGCCACAGTAACGCATCGCCTCCTTTCAACTACACAACGAGATTTATCAGCCTACACCTGGAAATATAAAGTGGTAACTTACCTGAGGTACCAAAGTCTCCGCCAAAACTTCGCTAGGATCGGCAGTATACGAATGATTCAAAAAGAAACCCAACTTCTTCCCTCTAGCAAAATTCAAAATCAAGCTCAACGTATCGAAGAACCTATCACTCGGCACAATCAATGAATCTCTCAAACCTCCATTAGTACCGCCTGGTACAGGCATTCCAAGTCCGTGAGAAGGTGAGAACAGTCCACTGTTAACATCGCCAATGGTTCCAAAACTCTTCAAATAGACCCCATAGGAAATCGACACCCTACAACCACTTTGAACAGTATCAATTTCGTAATCCGATTCAGACAAAAACGCAACCCAGTCCATATCCCCATTTTTTCCTCCTCTACCTGAGAATTTTTCGAAGTCGCCTTCGACGGGACCATGAATGATCATAGAACCACCACGATATCTAACAGGAAGTGTAATAATGAGAGTTGCCGCTCTCCCATCATTTCTTAAACTAAACGGTTGCCTTCCCATTCTACCACCAGAAACTACAACTTCCAATTTATCTCTCAACGCAGAGAGATGATGACCTTGTGGTAAATTTGGGAAAAGTGAAGAACGAATTGCATCGAGAATAGGATGATTGGCGATTTCGAATGAAGTTGTTAGAGGTAAATTTGGTGGAAAGAATAATGATTCACGATCTCCATATGCATCTAAATCCGAAGTTTGATGTGGTCTGCATGCTGCTATGAGAACATCTAATGCAGGTGGTGTATCTTCCATTACATTAATCGGAAAATCGAGAGAATGTGTAATTCCGCTCTATTTTTAACTCTATCAATTTATTGCGCGCCAAAACTTGTGGACAAAAAGGAATAACGAACCTTTGACCTAAAGAACAAAAACAATTGACTCGAATCACAAGGTATCTTTCCACTAACCGCAAACTGCCTCCCTTTAATATCCAACAACCTTGTCACGCTCTCTCTAAAAGCAGCTTCATCTCTGTTATAACCAGCTCCAACATCGGGTGGCAATGGAAAGCCTTTCCTGCCACCAGGTGTCCTTGCCACTTTCTCAATTTGAAAATCAGCCATACTAGGCGATCGTGCTATATCACGATATCCTGCATTACTTCCACCTCCTGATGAGAGTGTAGGAGAGGCTGTACGACTAATTGATCCGGCAAATGACGTTGAGTACATGTCGAATAAGGGCTTGGAAGGTTTCTTAGAATATTCTAGATGGCGTAGTATGTGTGGTGTGTGGAAGGATTGACGAGCAAGATGTGGTTTGTTGATAAGAACCCCTATCATTATAATTGTCATGTTATATATCCAGGTCATGTCACCCTAGGTCACTCTACCTAGACGAATTCATGGCAAATGAGACCGGCATGCGTTTACAACGTGTAAACTGCATTGTTATCCGATCATCGACATCAATATGCGTAAAGTATTATAATTCTGCAAGTCAGCACCAAGTAGCCCCTCAGTATTCAAAAGCAAAAAAAAAAGTATGATTAGAACTAGCAGTATGTGTATGTGCAAAGCTACGAAAGACAGTGGACTATAAATGTTCATATGTATCTTGAATGTATCATACAATATTAGGAAAGATGAAGAAATTTGAAGACATGGAACGAAGAAAAAGAAAAATGCAACTCCATGTAAACGAGGTAATGCGTACTACCAAATCTAATTCTATTGTCCGTTAATGCATTAATGTCCAGAATCTATGTGGGTGAGAGATAGGAGAAATAAGTAAAAGAAACCGGTCGATCGAAGTCTAATGTATCGGATCATTCGAGGATCATCTATCCATGGCCACAGATCCTTTTGAATTTAAAGCGTCATTGACTTCCGATCATCCGTCCACAACCTTGCCCACTCAATACAGAGGCGGTAAACATATGCTGCAAAGAAATGAAAAAGGATTTAGCGATAAAATGGTATTGAATAGAAGAAACTCACCCTCCATATCAACTTTCCTCCCCATACTTTTCTTCCACTGTTTGCCACCTCGTGCAATCCTCTTCAACCTCCTGTCAGCATCCACGCTTCCCATTGCCACCTTCCGAGTATCCTTAAACCCGGTGTTTACCATTGCTTGAGAATATGTGGAGAGTGACGACAAAGTTGATGTCGAATTCGCTGCGAGCAGGGTTGATGAAGTAGGTCCGGAGAAGTATGCTACAATGTTGTAGATCTCCTTATACGACGCCGACAAAGGGATGAAGTGGACCCTGAACACGGGAATCAAATTTTAATTTTCATTGCTGTGTTTGAGAAAATGAACTTACCAAGGCTGTATCCAATCCGAGAACCATTCCTGGTAAACCGTGGCCTTAATAGGGACACTGTCGCTCGCTAAAAACGCGAAGAACCTCCCGCTATAACTCATCCCATCCAAATCCACAAGATACTTGTAGCTCCAGTGTTGACCAAGTGGTACCGAATCCGCAAATCTGTGATCTCTCTTTAACGCCATTTCTCCTCCAGGGTAAGTTTCAACGGCAACAGCTTTAACAAACGCCGCGTTCATAACTTCTTCGTTCAATTCCTTTGCACTAACACGACTTGATATAAATCTTCCAGAATTGGGAGGGTCTTCAAATGTGATTGTGTGTTTAACATTGGGTGAGTGTTCGGAAGCCATACGAAGGAATCGATGTCGTTGATACTGAGGTGAGAAACCTGGTGGATGTGAGCCACCTCCTGTAGTGGCACCTCTCCAAAAGACTTCATTCTTCTTCTGTTCCCAGGGAACTTCCATCGGGTCAGTATTTTTGAGTTCGAGGTTCACCGGGTCCCAGCCATACGTGTATTGGGGGGTTGAGCCATAATAATAATGACTTGGAATGCGAATGTCCATAAATCCTTGAGCCTTTGCAGGTGTGAAGACAGGATACAAGGCAGGAATACTTCTCCAATCGGAGAAGAAGTGACCTTGTGCATAGTGTGCGTATGGTCGTTGACAATAATCAATGATGCGGTTGGTGTCGTTCACGAAATGAAATTCGCTCCCGGGTGAAGGAGGGGTATTATCTTCTTCAGAAGGGTTTGCGAAATAGTTTTTAGCTTGATTTGCGAACGGATTTCGTAGGGACGAAAAGAGTCGACGTGCAGAGGTATCAGGGACACAAGTCCGACGCCAAGCTTCCCAGATGGTCCCGTCATCTCGCCAATCTGGAATGAAACGACCTCCAAGCATGTCCTCTAAACCTTTGGAAGAATCTTGAATGGAAATATTAGGGTGCGTAACATGCTCCCAAGATACAAGAACGCGTCCTTCTGCCTTGGCGTTGATAGCGAAATCCATGTCAGGAAGCTGGAGTGGCACATTTTTAGCGTAAATACATAGCATGTAAGAGAATGTTATGCCTACCTGGTCTTCGAACTGTTCCATCATAGCCTGAAACCCATGAGCACGAGCACTGACTTCGGAGTCTTCGTAGGCGTGGTTCATCTTGACGGTAGATGATTTACCATTATGTATCCGTACAAGATGTATTGAGGGTAGTTCACTGACCTAGAGCGGGGTGAGTCTTATAAGATAGTGAGAATAAGTTGATTACACGCCTGTCTTGTCCGTCTCCGAATTTCTTGACCAGAAAGCTGCCAGAATGGCTCAAGGTCATTCATGAGACCATCGAACTCGTCGACCAATTTCACGTTATTCTTTTTGGCAAAAGCCCACCACTGATCAAAGCCTTTAGGAGGATTTCGCTTATATCGTCGCTTATATTGCGCAATAGCTTCGCCAAGAGTTTTACTCTGTTTCTTCAGTTTCTCGCGATATTGTGCCTCTGCGCGTTCCATTAATTTGGGAATTGGATGCTCGCTAATAACACTCTTGCTCAGTGTTCCAGCGAGTATTTTCCCAGCCGTCTTTGTAAGCCCATCGAGTGTGGTTCCAACGGGTGCAGGGGTGAGGTCGTCCGCATCTTGGCTGGTGTAGAAGCCAGCATAAAGGTAGGTGAGGATTATGCAGCCTAGAAAGATGTAGCCCTTATTGCGGATGATAGAACCGCGCACAGACAGTTTGGGTGATATGTTCAGCATTGAGCCCGACGTTTAGGCCGTCGTCGACAACAATGAGGAGTAATGTTTGTGAATGTTTGTCAACGTCATTGAATGATCTGGATTCTGTAGAGATCGAATATAATATCCACATGGCTGTTCTATTAATATCATTTGCTTCTTTCCTGGCATCATCCCATGACTAGAGTGGGACTATAAAGCCATTATATATCTCACTTCTAATGATTACGACTAGACATAATGACCCCACACGACAAGCTTTCCATGGAGAAGGAACGAAAATCAAACGAAGCCTCTCTTGGGCCGGATGCGGACCTCGACGTAGGTGAAATTAACGAACTAGCTATAGTTGCAGAAGGCGAAGAACGCACTACATGGTTTGTATGGGTTTTGGTCAGCTGCTCGACTATCTCTGGTCTTCTCTTCGGTAAGATTCGCCCTCTTTGTTCGATCTTTCCCTTGTTTAAACAACTTTTTTTTAAGGCTACGATACAGGGGTTATCTCTGGTGCTCTCGTCACAATTGGCTCTGACCTCGGTACAGAATCCCTATCCAATGGCCAAAAGGTCTCGTAGCATCTCCATTGCTGAAATTACTGATATGTTATAACACATACTCAACATTTACTTATTTTAGGAATTTATCACCTCTGCCACAACACTTGGTGCTCTTCTAGGTGGACTAGTAGCAGGCGTGCTTTCGGACTGGACGGGAAGAAGGCCGGTATTAGGAATCGCTGATATAATCTTCATTGGAGGAGCTATAGCCCAGGCCGTATGTCATGACGTTTGGAGTATGGTACGTATCTCTCGAGTACAATGTGACCCGCCACCTCCCCCCACTATTACTATTCAAAAAGCCATACTTGTTGCATCCGTTTGTTCTAAATCAAATTTTCTCGTTCGTTACCCCGACGGATTCCAAACGAACCCCACGAGATTCTTGTTTTGTTCCCTCTTAATCCCGGATTCCATGACCTTCTTCGATGCTCCAGCCTCGTGTTTTCATGCTTTTCCCTCTCGCATCAAAGAAAAAACAAACGTGATGATGTCATGACGAAGTGATAACTAATCATAAAACTCTCTCCAGATTGGCGGTCGGTTCTTAATTGGCATAGGCGTAGGCTTAGCGGCATGCATTGCACCTCTATACATTCAGGAACTCTCACCAACACGTCTCCGCGGGCGCATGGTAGTTCTGAAGTAAGTCCATCTAATTTCAATCATTTCTTTCCCACATCACCTCCATTTCTGTTCTACACTTTACCCCCCAAAATACCTACTTCTTTTTCTTTCTTCTCTTCCGCCGGGAATAGTCCTATCTTTCCCAAGATCTAATACCAATTCAACGATTTTCGGTTGCTTCATCATTCATATCCATTTTTTTCTGTATTATAAAAAAAAACATTCTTATTCGGTTATCAAAAACAGCGTAGTAATGATCACGTTGGGTCAAGTGATAGCATACGGCATCGGTGCAGGTTTCTTCCATGTTAATGGCGGATGGAGATGGATGGTTGGCTTAGGTGCCGTTCCAGCCGGAATCCAATTTATATTATTATTCTTCCTTCCAGAAAGTCGTACGTACCTGCTCTATTTTCATTATTTTTCCATCACAACTTTCCGAATCTTTCGCACTTTCTTTCTGCAAAAGAAACAAAATCTTATCTTATCATGGAGATAATCCTTTATTTCAATTTGATGACATCATGACATTGTGAAAATGACGTCCCTGAATAATCAACATATATCTCCAAACGTCCAATGTCCAATTCATACCAACGTGGCTTTCAATATACTAATGTTTTCGGTTTTCAGCAAGAATATTAATCCGAAGAGGAAATATGGAAGGTGCAAGACAAATAATGCGTAAAATCTACTCATTCGCCAAACCCGAGGAAATTGATCTCAAAGTACGTACAGAATATCTGGTACAGTTCACATCAAAATACTAAAAACTCGCAAAATCTTCCAGGTCAAAGTCCTTCACTTAACAGTCCAACAATCAATCCATATAACCCAAACCACAACCTTCTTTCACCGTCTTTCTTCCATGTTCCTCGATCCCGTAAACAGACGAGCATTAATCATCGGTTGTGGAATGCAAGCCTATCAACAACTTTGTGGATTCAACACGTTGATGTATTATTCCGCTACATTATTTGCTGAAATTGGTTTTGATCAACCTACGGCTGTTGGATTAATTATCTCAGGGACTAATTTTATTTTTACTTTGGTTGCTTTGAAATGGATTGATAGTATTGGAAGGAGAAGGATTATGCTTTGGAGTGCTCCTGGGATGATTTTTGGTTTGGTTCTGGCTAGTATCGCTTTTCATTGTAAGTTTTCTTGTTTTGTTTTGTTATGCGTTTGTGTTGAAGGTTTGATTTTAATTCATATTTTTTAAGTTATGACAAAGAAAACAGGAAATGTATTAGTTTCAGGAACAGAATATTCAAGTGCTTGGTCTGCAATCGTTTTACTATCCATGATTATTTTCGTAGCATCCTATGCAACAGGTTTAGGAAATGTACCTTGGCAACAAGGCGAATTATTCTCTCTCGAAGGTTCGTATATGGTTTCCCTCTCATCTTATTCATCCCCTCCCCAAACTCACATCTCTCACATTTATTACAAATAGTCAGGGGTCTCGGAACATCATTATCAACAGCAACAAATTGGTCGGCCAACCTCTTAATTGGATCAACTTATCTCTCCTTAATGGCCAAAATCACACCATCCGGAGCATTTGGATTTTATGCAGGATTATGTTTATTGGGATATATATTCGTAGTATTCTGTTTCCCAGAGACTGCGGGCTTAAGTTTGGAAGAAGTTAGAAGAGTTTTTGACAATGGTTTTGGTATCAAAGAAAGTCAGAGGTTGAGGAAGTATAAAAAGGATGTTAAGGCTCAGAGAAAAGAAAGTGAGAAGGAGAGGAATCGGAGTGAGAATGAGAGTAATGATCAGAAGGATAGCAAGGGTGGGGCTGTGGAGATTGTGGAGAGGAGAAATGAGGAGGATAAAGTGTAATGTCTTTGGAACTCATGTTGGACGTTGAAACATTTAGCAGCTCAACTGAGTCCGAGTAGTGCCTCCGCAAACATGATAATGTGGTGATGTCTAAAAATAACAAAGACCACGATGGATAAGAAACTACAACAATCTAAGTAAGGAACAAAACATTCAGATGATCTCCGTGTGAAGTGGACACCAGATCTACTACCATATCTCCTCCGATACGAAAGAACTTTGTTTAATGTAGTGTAGTGTGAGCGTTCTGGTACTGTAAATACAGAACAGCGGTTCTAACCATTCACCATGTGAAGCAGTATGACCATGACTTGCTAAGTAGTAAAAAAGTAGTACAGGAAAAGTAGGTTCCTGAGTGTCCTTCGCCGAAAAACCGAAAAGTCTGCATGACAGGGACAGGTACTATTCGGATTCATAAAGACTTGGAAATTTGTCAAATGAACGTTACTTATAAGCGTCGGTAACTGTGTGTGTGGGAAATAGTTAAAGCGGTTTTATTAGATGTGTGAGAGATCAAATCATGGTAGAAATAGAATGGTGTAATAGAAAAAATTAATATCATCCTTCAATTGAGATTGTCAGGATTTCTTCGGAGGAAGCCTAAAGGTCTAGGGTCTAAACGGAAACAAGAAGAAGCGCTCCGAAGTTACATTGTTTCTAAAGATCTTGTTAAAAATATTGCGGCCATGCGTGGAATCCCGATTCCCAAGCGATTGCAGGTTCGATCAGAATTGTAGTTGTAGATAAAGCTAAGCGTTTTGAGGTCATTTCAGGCGTTCACCATCAATTCATCATCAATGTGTATCATCATGTGTGTCGTTCCCGTGCCACCAAGTAGTACACCATGGACAAATCATGGATCTGCATCAACCCCAGCGCTCGGCCTCAAATGTTCACAAACATTAACTTTCAGGGGGAAAACCAATGGGTAAAGGGTTCCATGCCCAAATTCTACTGTTTACTAACAATGCTAGCCAAGTTCAATGAGATCAAAGGAGGGGATGGGAATGGTCTATTTCTATTCCACATTCAACCACTAAAAGAAGACTTCTTCGTAGCTGTCCAAAACGCCGCTTCATATGTATACTTCAACATCCCCTTTGCATTATTAGTGTACGTTGTTTCGATCATTCTTTCATTCTATTTTTCCAATTCCCAAGGGCAAAAATTTCCCACAAATTGGATCAACATCAGATTTCTTTTTGAGTAAAATTTATGTTAACGTACAGAAATTTCAAAACCGATATCACGAGTCAATTGTTTCACTTCTTCTAAATCCAATTCTATAGAAACGTCGTTTGTTGAATTGTTTTCCCAATGCCATAACAGTGGTCCTATAGATTTGGCAGTATTACGAGATCAAAATCAATGTTTTACTGTTCAATTTTTTTTTAATGAAAAAGCGTACCAAGGTTAATCCAAACACCACCCTCGTTAAGAATTTTATGAATTATCCGAAGATAATTGACTATATTTTTTGCCTTAACTCCGCAATTAGCATAATTTCTTTCCATCAGTACACGGAAAAAGAGAAGGAAAATAGGAAGGCATACGGTATCGATAAAGAAACAAGTCAAAATCGCATCCCATTTCCCATGTTGAGGTTCGTCGGGATCACTTTCGCCTCCATAAACTTCTTCAAAATCACCTGTTTACACAAACAAAACAAAATGAATAAATATCACACAGAATCGCAAATTACGACAACAAAACGAGAGTTTAATGTACCTGCGACTAGAGAAAATGGTGATCCCGGAGGAATTGTAGATGGGAGGACATCTGGAATTAAAATTGGTTGAAGTATGTCACTTCGTTTTGTTGCGTTTGAAAAAGTGTGAACGTAAGGGTATATTCTATGTGCATTTATGTCTTGTGTTCTAAGTTCAAGTTAGTAAACATCTTGAGTACTGAGTTCAACGTAGACAATACACACTGGTTAAGAATGAAATAAGACGCAAGTAACATGTAATGAGAGAATTCGTTTCCTTGACATGCGAAACCTACATATCAAATTCTTGGTGAGTTTTAAAGAATAGTGAAAATCCAAATTGTATACCTAGTTGTGCGACATCAAAAGGAAGACGAGCTAGACCGGCACCTGGAACAAGTACTCTGATAGTGGACCTAGAAATGATTAGTGATTAGTTTATGATTTTGTATTCGGTATTACCTGTCCTTAGGTTTGACATCTTTGAAATGTTCCAATAGGGCTTGCTTTATCGGGTCGTAGCAGGCGTCCCGTTCAGCCTTTCCCTGTAACAAAATTAAATTTAGATGTATAGATGGATGATACAATGTACCTCCACACTCCAATCACGAACAAGTTGTTTGAGGGTACTTCGCAATTTGTCCATGTGTGTCTCGTTGGGTCTGAATTTTGTACGTTTGGGTTGAGTATGATCTTGTGTATGCGAGTGCGAATTGCTTCCTATGCCAAAGTTAATTTAACCAACATATACATATATGACATTACCAACAAAGAGACATACCCTTGATATGTGAGTGTGAATGAGAATGGGATGCCATTACGCTATCGTTTTCTTCGTCTTCATTGACATTATCTTCTTTCCCACTCGAAGCTTCATATTCCTCGATATCGTGTCCAAAAATTTCAGGACTTTCCACAACTTGCAAGAGAAAATGTGCGTTTTCGAGAATGGCTTGATCCACGAACCCAAGCTTTTCTTTGAATCCCAGTCCCCGAATTAATTCCAAATCTTCTCTTGGAAGCCTAAACAGGTCTTTCCGCCTTCTGTTATTAGCTGATAACTGGTGAATTTCTCGTTGATATAATAGGTCTGAGCATTCGTTTCAAAAGAGTACTTACTGTATATTGAGCATAAGACCTGAAAGTCATTACGACTTCCGCAAAGTGTCGGCTCTCTAAGTATACAGAAATACAGTAATGATCATCACATATTTCCATTTGTTAAATACCTTCTTCGATATCCATATCTGACGGTGGCATCTTGTAATAGAGTAAGGGTCGAGAGTCGAGAGTGTTAATCAAATCAATTAATCATATTCGTATTTGTCCTTGTTATGCTATGGCCTCTGATGTTTAGCACATCCGTCTAACTCCAAAGGCAGTCAGTCTAACCGTTCACAATGGTAAGGTATGCTTTCAGCCCGATATAATCCTATAAACAACTCATAAAATTATATAGGCACGTAATGAAGAGAAGGCGCAATCTATGCTGTACCGTTTCCGTGAAGCTCAGGCTGCAGAGCTTGGACTTGGTACACGAGCGGATCGGCGACCGAAAATGGCCAGCGCGTGTAAGAGTTTGCGCGAATGTGAACGGTGGAGAGGTGAAATTCTGAGAGAAATCAGTCGAAAAGTCTCAAAAATTCAAGACGGTCAGTTGTAGATCCATGTTACGTGAATATATTGCTGAAATTAGTTTCAGCTGGTTTGTCGGATTATGAGGTTCGTGACCTCAACGACGAGATCAATAGGCTTCTACGCGAGAAACGCCACTGGGAAAACCAGATTGTTGCATTAGGAGGAGCAAACTATAGACGAAATGTGGCCATGTTGGATGATGATGGTAGAGAAGTTCCAGGGACAAAGGGTTACAAGTATGTCCTGCGTTATTTCAAGGGTACTTGTGTTCAGATATTAATGCCCGCTCTAGATACTTTGGTCGAGCCAAAGATTTGCCTGGAGTGCGCGAACTCTTCCAAGGCCGAAAGAAAGAAGAGGAAGAGGAGAACCAAGTCTTCGCGTTCTACAAAAAATTCCTAAACCAAGGACCCGTGTATTATGGTGACCTAGACGACAACGATCAGAATTTGCTGCACTACGAGCGGCAGGCGGAGGTGGAAGGTAGGAATACCATATTTCTTTCCTAATTCTTGTACGCGGCTGAAAAAGACTCAGATTGGGAGGAAGCATTCATCAATCTACAAGAAACCCTCGGACTTCCGTCAGACACGCCAATCCCACCGATACCAGGTCAAGTGACGACACAATCTTCCGTGAAACAATCCCAAGTAACATCACAAGGTGCAAAACGCAAAACGACAGATGGCGAGAGTGACGTCGAAATGGATGGGTCCAAAGACGACTCAAAGCGAACAAGAACCGAAGGAGAACCAGCGCCTGCAACCACCCAAGCTCCGACATCAACTGACGCTGCGCGGGTGCACGCCCAAACAGCTGCGTCCTTCATACCTTTCCTTGCCATGGAGCATCTTCTACCACCCAAGATGCCGTCCCACGAAGAGATGGAGTCCGTCCTTCTCCAACTACGGAAGAAGGCGTTGGTCGAAGAATACTTCGGTAACGAAAAGTCTTAGGTCGAGTTAAACCTTCAGATCCGATATCAACACCCTCCTCTCCGGTATCTTGAATTGTAATCTATTCCTTCTCAAGAACCAATATATCCGATGTCTTGTCCTCAATTGTCCAGACCAAGCTTGGAACTATGTATGTCTAGCTATGCATGGATTGTCCCATTAAGAATGCGAAAGAGTAATGATGAATGGTTAAAGCAAGGGTCTTGAGGCATTTTCGATCTAGGTGAGAAGTGGCTTCGCGTCAGGGTTATGTGAAGCTGTATCACTTGTATGCCTATCAGAAAATCCTCGAATGCGATGCTCCATGAAGATGGAGTATTTCACCTAAGCCAATCCACATCCTTGGTAATCGCAATTTTTCAGCTCATGTGACACGAGCTCTAAACAAGAGAGAGAACGTCTTCCCTGAGCGGGAAAAGTATGGTAAACACCCAACAGTTGATAGGATTTAGGTGTTGTTTCGACAACGTCGTGATGTTGAATCGCGATTGCTTAATCATCACTCTATTCGTCAAACATATTCTAAAGGAACCAAGAACAATCTACATAGTTGCAACTGATCATTAAAACGTTGTTCATACGCTATTTACTACCCAGCGCAAGAACAACTTAACCCTTCAGGTTCGACCAACAATGGCCAAAAGAAGCTCGCTACCCCTCTCCCACCATTGAATTCGCTTAGCCGCTATACCCCATATATTGGATTATCCCTTGGCTTCTTGTCAAAGTGCGCATTCTAGTCTGGTATAGTCTATAGAATGTTTCCAACAAACGACAGAGAACGCACTATATTCTCGAAAGCATTTACCTCAATCCGTCTTCTATCTCACCTTATCCTTTTATTGCTCGTGACCTGGTTGGTGTTCAACCCCCCACCCCCACCATTTCAATCTTGTCTGTCTGTACATCATGTCGCCTAGGGATCATACACCGAGACTCGATGGGGCAATGCTTGCGGCGACGTTTCTTGAGACCACTCTCATAGGTGCTGTTATGCTTTACATGAATATGTTTCTCTGACCCGACTTACAGTATTGTCTTTATGGTACATATAGGAGTGTTCTTCTGCTTATTTGTTTCCACAGTAGACGCTTTTCTCTTTCGGGCAAGAACACGTCAAGAAAAATTATTCAAACCTATGTCAGTCACCGCGGTCATCCTCTTTGTCACAATTACCGGGGTACGTTTATCTCAGACATTGATAAAAATCTTTTATCAATCAAAACTCGGACAACCGTTTTTTGCTGATTTTATCCCGACTCCCCTTGTCATGAATAGCATTGGGTAGTAGATATAGCGTCTGCATTTGAAGCTTTTACTCGGCCCCAGAATCCTGGCTATTGCGTTGAACCGACTGGATTGACATCTGCGGAGAAATTTTACCTGAATTTAGCTAATTGGACGCAGGTTTTAAATTCGGCTTTCTATGTTACGAGTACCGTTGTCGGGGACGCTTTTATGGTGCGTTAAAATCTCGTTCTCTTGAGATTTCCGGAACCTGTGTTTTAAACTGGGATTGCAAAGATTTATCGATTGTATATTGTATGGGGTCGGAATAAGTGGATCATCGTTCCTCCTATCACATTATGTATCACCTTAATTGGTAAGTTCCTTATTCTGTACAGCTCGCTGAAGAGGATTAATTTCTTCATTTAGGGACTGGCACAGTTGTCACCTATCTCTTTACACAAGCAACATTTCCAATTTTCAAAACCGCAGGCGCATGGATAACTTCTTGCTTTGTCCTCACATTCCTGTACGTTTTCATCCCAAAGAAAACGCAAAAATAATACTTCAAACTTACACCCGCTCCCGGATATAGTTGTAATTTCTACTCCACCTGTAAGGAATTCTTTTTTAGAAATAGAAAAAAGCGGGAGATACGGGGTTGCTTAAACCCTCATTATCTGATTTTAGCTCTCATTGCTATTCGCATCTTCCTTTCTAGCCGTCAACTAGGACGTTATACCGACAATGGTCTAGCCGTAAGTATCTATTCGATAGCATCATCATCATGCGGCTGTTACCAATATAGACTTAGTTAACCCTTCTTCTCTCAGAAAATCCGAAATATACTGGTTGAAGCAGCTGTTCTATATAGGTAAGCATATCTCATCTCCAAAACTTATAGTTCATATGCGAATGTATATGTCTCTTGTCTTGTTAATCGGTTTCTCATAACAAAATCGACAGTGTATGTGTCATTATATCCTTAGGGACATACGTTGGAGATTCAAACATTCAATTCGTTTGCGTGGCGGCGGTAAGTAGTACCACAATTCGTTTCAGGGGTCTCTCCCAAAAATGAAGGAAGTTTCATATACTTACTTTATCCTGATATACTCTTGGGCTAGAATGGACCTATAATCGTAAGTCCGCTCATACTCATCGATTGACTCTGAAAAAGGAACGCTGAAGCTAAAACCATCTCAAAAGGGTATCATATTCTGCATGATCGTGACCCGAGCACATCGCTCTCTGAATCGTAGTAACGAATCGCATGCCCCCCATCATGGAGTTAGCAGTCCAAGATCAAGAATGTCGGCGGGTATGGGTATGGGTGCAGTCGTGGGTGCAAGCGCGGATGTAGTTGTAGGTATGGGTGGGGCGCATGGTCTAAGGCCAATGACTGTAAGGATTACGACTCAAGTGGACTCGTTCCCGGACCAAAATCAAGACCAGGATCGCAAAAGTTTGGATGAAATCACATTTGGTACTCCACCAACTTCACCTAAAATCTATCACACGCATACGATGGAGATGCATTCTCAATCATTCACTAATACTAGTACCCGCTCGGTGACGGAGAACACTACTGACCCGGAAGTTTGATTATGAAAATGGAGAGGAAAATGTTCTTGACGATGCTTTAATAATGGAACGAGAGGGACTTTTCGATCGATTCTATGGCCTGGCTTTGTACCATGGAAGAGGTAACGGCCGAGCGGTACGCATTATTCACTTAGTTTTGTTTCTTTTTTAAAGTTGGGTCTTTGTACCTATCCCTTTTCCTACTCCCTCCCTTTTCCTCGATGACTCGACACGCCACACAACTTCACAATTTGCGGAGTTGCTCCAACAATGACATGTCCTTTCAAACTTCCTTCTAGGATTTGCTCATGAACCTTGTACATAGAGTTTAAGTGTACCCGACATTGTATGTAAAATCATTGCTATTTTTTTTTACAACCCTGTCGTAAACTCGTTGACTGAAGTTGGTTGAAAATTCATTTTATCCGACTACGCTATCATGATGGTATCGGTACGATGCAAACCAACAATAAAAATGTCCGGGGGAAGAGGGAGAGAGTTTTATATCTCCGGTCTGTGGGTATTTGCTTAGCCTCAGTCTACTTAAATGATCGGATAGCGCCACAGACACATGCATCTGCATCTTACCAGTTAACGAACCATCTTTGGTTATAGTAGGCTGGAAGGTTAGTAGACAGCTCTTGAGTACTTGAGTAACAAGTCAACCGTTTCTGACTTTTATCCATTGTCTACAGTAACAACCACCCTTAGATCCGAAAGTTAAGGTCCAAGTATATTGTTATTCCTCTTTTTTCTTTCAAGCTTTCACTCGATTTCCCTTAATTATCCTTACCCACCCTAATCTTGAGCCTGGAGGAATGAATTTTTGAACCCCGAGAGGATCGGGCTCAGTTACGATTACAAACTCATTTTGTCTTTCGGGTCCCGTTGAGGTTTGCCTACTGTACCTTAAATCACCTTCCCACCTCCGAGTCCGAGGCGAGTGGTTTCTTTAGTACGGGAGCTTGGAAGTTACAGTTAGTAGTCACCATTGTGTAAGGTGAAATCTTAGTGCCTGATTACTTTTATTTGGTGGTTAGGATGAACACTAGGATGTGATTACATTTACGGTTCCGAAAGGTTAAAAATGAGTGGTATACCGCCTTTAGTTCGGGATATTGTTGGTGGTATTTCGGTGTGGCTGAATGTAATCCAATTGATAACTTCATTCACTATCTTTCATGAACGAAGGCACCAATGATATTTTTGAAAATGAAATGCTGTTACCCGATGGAGACAAAGTTGAATGCGCTGGTGTTAAGCAGTGTAAATAATCAGATACAAATAAAAATAGTATCCGTGAATACAATTGCACACTGAATTATAGGGTAATATTTATTAGCCCCATTCACACAGTATAGACAACCCTCTGAGACTCCTTCTTTATGCGGCGAGTTATTTCCGAGACTGTAAGTCAATGGCGTCCAACTAAATAGTGCCTGCTCTACGGCTACCCGAAGGATGGGAACTAGCATGGTGTCAACCTGCCACCTGTTTACAAAAAATAACGAAAATGTCATACAAATATGACTTGACAGTGGGAGAAATAATGTCTACTATCGATAGGTGTTATGAGGGTCACCAATGTCTATAAATATGTGTGGAGCTGAGCATAGAAAACTCCTTGGAATTCTTTCGGTTATAATAGGACATTGTCTGTGACTGTATTTAAAAATACTACCTTAGACAGGGATATAATGTGTACACTACATATATCAGACTCGTAGGACCAAGAATATTGTTACTCATTTCCTTGATTTTTGGGAAACGAGATGGGTAGCCGCGGGCCATCAGAAGAACGGATCAACGAAGTCTCACGGAATATACTCCACTTCATTACTACATTGTTCTCCCATCATCTTACAACAAAATGTTGCCTGACCTCACTTTATGCTCAATACGTCACAAAGCACTAGTGATGAACAGAATTACTTGATATCAGCACTTGATCATAAATTGCACTATACTTCAGCCACAAGGACCTCAACTTCTGGACGTATGGTTTTGTTCTTCTTCTGGGGAATATAGCAGATCTCCGTATCGGATAGCGGTTTGAATTTCTCCATTTTTGTATACATTGCGAACTGTTGCCGATTTGTGTCTTTTTTTTTGCCTTAACAATTCTAATCACACGGCCGCAACGCAGTACACTCTATCCGAATAACTACCCCATGATGGATGCCCAAGGTACCGCCGGCCCCGAAAGGCGCTTGTTGGATTTTCTTATTTCTAAGTTTCTAACAGGAACAGGAACCCATTTGGCTCGGGATTTCTGAGGAACCTGATGTGCCCAACACGTGGAAAATACTTGCTTTCTAGTCTTTTGGTGTGGCTTAAAGAAGTACACTAATCCTAATGGATACTCTCAGCACCGTGGAGAAATGAGATGAACAAGAATTGGGGCCATTCGACAAGGAATTCTAAAATCTACTACAAGCCCGGGGTTCTAGTTCGTCACCCTATCTCCATCCCTATACAAGCAGTGCATGATGATGATGCTGACGATTATATTTGCCGTGCCGTTACCGATTTGTCATACATACAAGAATTTGACCCTGCGAACATATGCTGTTATTAAGGGAATCTGGATTCAGTCCCTTCCCTCTGGGATTCTGATTGGCGCTTCCGGCCTCCGCCTCGCCCAGATTCGGATTCCAAGCGTAGTAGATTTCGATCTCAGTATCTGTCGATGTGGTTGGGGTCGACGATCAATCCTACTTATCCTTGCTAACTAACACGGTTGAGCATTTTCGAAGGTTTACACGTGTAGTAAAGGATGAACATATAAAGGTCGGCTGGAATTTGCATTTTTACCATCACCAACTACCAACTTCTCTCTGCAGCAACCAACTATTGACTATGGGCCGTGGCGACTCCGAAAACGATCCCCTCCTCCCCCAAGGTACCACCCAGGAGACCCGTCC
Source organism: Coprinus comatus (assembly GCA_034638255.1). NCBI lineage: Eukaryota > Fungi > Basidiomycota > Agaricomycetes > Agaricales > Agaricaceae > Coprinus > Coprinus comatus. The sequence continues at coordinate 75,266 of JAWPGT010000050.1, forward strand.
CAAATTTCCCCTTTATCTATTCCCAAACTCTTTCCATCCGTACCTCGAACTTGCAAGGGTAGAAAAGGTAATGTCAACTCTAACACCAACCTCCATGCTTCTCCCTAACTCTTATGATAGCCTACTGGGTTTATCCTCATGTTTTGGCCTTTTGGTGCGTAATTCAGGGATGTTATGTATATCCTCATCCTCATGGCCACTTTGTATGCTTCTAGCTTGGGGCCTAACTATGGCCGCCTATCGGACTCAAATGCCTCTACATGATTACTGGTGGAACATGTTATACAGTGTTCTCGGAGCAATTATTCTTCGCACTTCCGCATGTACTGTTAACGACATCTTCGATCGTAAATTGGATGCCGGCGTTGGTATGTCTTTTCTATATGTATATATAAACGTTTCGGACTTTGTAATGATGGCAAAATACTAGCTCGCACTAAAAAAAGACCTCTTCCCAGCGGCAGAATTTCAGTCTTCGCTGCGAGTATTTATCTTATCTTGCAATATGCCATCGGACTCGCATTCTTCTGGGCAAAGCTCGAAGGTCTTGCGTATGTTCTTCCTGATATCCTCTTTGTGGAATCAGTACTCATCAGCTATGAACTTTATCTCTAGCCTCTACGTATCCATCTTCCAACTCCTTCCTCTGTACGTCACAGGATTTGAATTAACAATTTCCAACCCCCCAAAAAATTTCCTCTGACGCCAGAAATTATGTAGATTCGCTATCTATCCTCTTTTGAAACGTTTTACCCATTGGCCTCAAGCATGGCTAGGTTTTGCAATGAACTTCGGCTTTATCACCGCATGGATAGCAACCACCGGTGGTATAGACCGGAACCTTTTAATGATTGTTATGGCGGCTTGCTGGTGGTACGTATTGGAACTAGAACTTTCATATCACTGCCTCATGTAAAAAAAATTCCACAGCTGGACGATGCTTTATGGTAAATATCTTTGTGATTCTGGATGACGATTATCGAACCGTTGATTCATTGGTCCCCCAGACACTATTTATGCATGCCAAGACATCAAGGATGACATCAAAATGGGAGCTAAATCAACTGCCATCCTCTTTGGTTCCTGGATTCGACCTCTCTTAATCATAACTGGAGTCGCATTCATCATGCTCTTTACCTTTGGTGGCTATTTGAACCACCAAGGCCTACCATTCTATATCATATCTATCGGAGGAACAGCCTTACATGTAATTTGGCAATTCTGCACCGTTGATCTTGAAGTTCCTGAAAGCTGTTGGCGTGGGTGTTCTTTTTTCTCTCTCCCATTTTCAAGGCTAAAATACTTACTCGGGTTTTGACAGGTAATTTCAATCGAAATGGACATCTAGGCTGGCCGCTTTGGGCAGGTTTGATGTTGGATTACGTCCTTTCTTCTGCGTGATTTATTCACCATATGGATATCCAAATTCACGTATAATTTCTCATTTATGTAACAAGAAACTACACATCTCCATTCATATATTCTAAATGTTGTATTGGTTAACATAGTGTACGATGTATCCCAAAATCAATTAAAGTTGTACCCTACAAAAAATCGGAAATAGATATTTGAAGAATTGGCCCAAGGGATCCACAAACGTTGGATGATGGAGTAACTACACTGCAAAAGATAAGGGACGATAGGGTTGGTTGTGAAGAAGAAAAAATAATTGGACACTGTGGGAATTGAACCCACGACCTTCCGCAAATGCAATCATGCGAAGCGGATGTTATACCCCTAAACTAAGTGCCCGTAATTGTGTTGAGCCTGTTGCCTTGATATCAGATTTAACTCAATTTTCAAAGCGCTCAAAGTCAGCTGGCAATATCATAATTGCAATTTCAAGGATCTCCGAGGGAAGTGATCTGTGATTAATTTATTCACGGACACTTGATTGATTTACCCGGTACTTTCCAGAAACTATTTGATACTGTCGGGAGGGACATCGGTTAACGTTCTATCAGATTTTTTTAATCTCACAAGAAGAGTAGAAAATTCCCATTGTTGATACGTATACATATACAATTAAATCGATTTGTGAATTAAAGAGCAAAACAAACAAACTAGAACTGAATATCGAAAAGAAAAGAAAACACAAAGCTCATGAAGTCTTTGTGCGAGTACGGGTAGTACGAGCTGGCAAACGCGATTTAGTAGTAGCTTCTGCTGGACCACTTTCTCCTTCCTCCTGCTTCACTTTGGTTTTTCTAGCAGTAGCAGTCCTGCTAACTTTTACTACAACACCTTCTGAACCAGTTGCAACAGCACTTTTAGTAGTGGTCCTTCGGGAAGTTTTTGGTTCATTTTCTTTATTTACTTGTACTTGAACGGCCGCGGGAGCCGTTGCTGGTGTTTTTCTAGGTCGACCTCTCGTAGGTGCTGGTGTTTTGGTAGCAGCAGCAGCAGTCGGACGAGTTATTCTTGTTGTAGTTTTAAGTGTTACTGGCACTGGTTCTTTCTTGATGGCAACCGGTTTTCTATCCCTCACAGTTGTCGCTTTGGGCGCAGCAGCGGGTACAGGTGCAGAAGGTTCATTAGTTTCATCTTCGGAACCATCTCCATTCAATGCATCAAGTGGGTCATCATCTTCAACATCAATAGGAACCACGTTTGTTCCTCCACGACTGCGAGACCGTTTGGTGGCAGTGACTCCTTCCTCCGTACTAGCTGCCGCTTTTGGTGGTCGTCCACGTCGTGCTGGTTGTGGTGCAGAGGTATCCTTGTCTTTGACTTCTTTAGAAGTAACTTTTCTGGCACCCCGTTTAGCAGTGAGTGGTTCCGCTGGTTCCTCGGGAGCAGGAGTAGTGGGTTTACGACCACGTCTAGTAGGTTGAGGTTGTTCTGTTTCTTCAGGTTCGACTGTAGGTTTACGGGTTCGATGACTACGAGGTGCAGGAGCAATTTCTTTGTTGGCGAGTGTTTTCTGGAAAAATCTTTTTGCTGCTGTTGGGTGATCTATGTCATCATTGGCTTCAAGTTCGAGGTCGTCCTCTTCCGATAACACGTCAGATGCCAATCCAGGGTCTTTGACAGGTGGCTGAGGAGTTTTACTCCGACTCCTGGTTGAGCGCCTCAGGGGTGCATTTAACTGGGTAGGTTCCTGAAAGTCAGATCAGTAATTTAATCATAAAAGGATCAACAGGGCAACTAACAGGCTCAGGCTCTCGAGGTTGGTTAGATTCATCAGTCAGCTGAGGAGGTATTTCTTCAACTATCATATTCTCCTCCACAATCAATGGGATATCGGGGATTTCCCTATGATTTGGTTCCGGCGATTGTCGGCTTAGAGGCGCAGACTCTTGCGAAACCTGGTTATATGAGTGATTTACAGGTTCAGGTGACGTTAAGGAGAAAGGTTGGTCGACATCCATCGCATTCTCGTCATTCTCTTTGTCATGATCAGCAAGCTCGTCAAAAGTCGGACCGAAAAATGGAGTCCTTGAGATTTCTTGGGAAGGAGTCGTTGATCCAATGGTGGATTTCGCGGGACTTAATCCGGGAGTACCCACAATACTCCTCCTCCTCTTCATCCCTTCAACAGTCTCCTTCATCCGTTCCAGTAGGCTACGGGTATCCAACTTCTCTGCTTCTTCATCCGTACTTAACCGCCGCGACAAATCTTTGACTAGACTCAAGGACCCAAATTGCTTCGTAGGTGAGACCGACCGGAAAGGATTATTAACGTCGTCGAATCCCGTGTGAGCTGGAGCAGGAGTAGATTTCGAGGGTGACATGCCAGGAATCCCACCTGCAAAGTAGGTATCTACCTCACGAAGTGCACTACGCCGGCGTTGTTGTATTGCCTATTTACGATATCCGTCAAATCTAATCGCAAGAAACAAAATGGTAAACTCACCTTGCGTTCCTCTGCAGTGACTTCTGGGCGGCCACGCGTAGGCGATGGTTGCGACTGTCCGAGGATGTTACCGCGGCGTGGTGTATCAGACGTGCTAGGTCCAGCTTGTGGTGGGTTGAAATCATCCTCGCCTTTAAGTGGTACCACAATGTCTTTGACTCGCCAAGCGACCTCCTGTGGGTGTTTCCCAAGTTCTCCTCCGCCCAGGGAGTACCTGATTGGTGGACCTCCTCCCATGCGGCCTCTGGGAGTTTGTCCGCGGTTGAACGGATTAGATTTTGATTGCTTAATTTGAGGAGTCATGAAAGAGCCTAGAGGACGACGAATGGGAGAAGCCTGAGGCAAAGATGGAAGCTCTTCAGGTTGATCCTCTGTTTCATGTACTTCTTCTGCTTCTTCCTCCGAGCTATCTTCCTGTTCCGCATCTCCCTCTTCTTCGGGCTAAGTATGCCTGGAATCAGATATGTGTATCTGGGATGTAATGGAATCACTCATACCTCAACGGTCGGACTTGTACCTCTGAAAGGCCATAGTCGCTCCAAACTCTTCCTCCACAATGATTTCCGCTGATCATGCACTTGTCTCGTTTCCTCGTTTGTCTCCTCCCCCTCCTCCTGTTCCTCCTCTTCGCTATCTGTATCCTCGTCAGATGGTGGGTGCTCATGACCATCATGATGATCAATACTCATGTCTTGCTCATCTTCATCACCACTTATGTGATCGTTCGCAATGGTATCCAAAACTTCCATCTCTTCCTCTTCTTCCTGTCGACGTACCATTTCATGTTGCATGACGGCACGTTGTGCGCTGCGTATAAGTACAGCTCGATGCAGAGATTGGGAGCGCCGTCGTCTAGGAGTTCTTGGAGGTTCTACGAGAACGACTGGCTGAGGGGTGGGCACGACAACGTCTTCAAGGATCACGAGGTCCTTATCCTCCTCCACAACGCGAGGATGGTTGCCATCTACCAGAATAATTTCTTCTTCTTCCTCTTCCTCTTCCTCTTCCTCTTCCTCGTTTTCATCTACTTCACTCTGAGCAGAGACGGGGGCCTTAGAGAGAGCTGACGGTTTTATGGGACTCCGGAAAGCATTCTTCATGGGGCTCTTGAGTATCTTGAGATTCTCTCTGGGATCTTTGGATGGTCTCGGCGTGAACACTTGTGCAGAACGAATCATTGAAAGTCGAGGCTTGCGATCGGATTCTGGTGAAGGGTCAGATATATATTCGTCAGAAAGAATTGCACTCGGACTGACTAGCTGGAGTGGCAAATAGAGCAGCACGTATTTCCTTTGGTGGATACGAGAAGCGGAATCGTTTATTATGAATTTCTATTTCGGAGTTATTGGATAATGGAACCGTGGTGGGTAGTCCTCCAGAGCCATTAGGGTAGACCTTACAGCCGTCAACAAGCAGTCCCGTACTTCCGAGGACTACAAGAAATGCCTAGATTGGTATTAGTTATGTTTCTCCACCCAATATATAAGATATACCTTTCTGTCTTCAAATGTAATCTTGCAATGAACCAAACTAACGTCCGAATAATAAAGTCGGACACTACAGCTTGGGTCTCGCCCAAAAGTGAGTTCTTCGGTGTCGATTCCAAAGGCAGTGACTACGGTTCCCGGTTCTTGTCGTTTCATAAGGCTTAGTGTGCCATAGCGTCCTACCTGGCTGAAGCCTGAGGTGTCCATGGCGGATGATCTTGACAATGGACCAACCAGTAAATTCAGACGCGAGCATGGTTCGAAAGTCACGTGACACGCGACTTCAGAGGATTGATCTGAGTACTAATTATAGTCCAAGGAGAGCAGTATATCTTTCGTCCATATGGCCAAACTTGGTGGCGAAAGCATGGTCCAAAACATGATTCAGCCGACAAAGTAGCAAAGGAACGTTATTGCTTACGTATTAGCGTTGGATAAGTTGGAATACCCTCGATCCCTGTCAGGTAGTATGAACAGAATCACGCGAAGATCGATCAAAACTCATTTTTAAGGCTCCTAGAGAGCCGAGACTATTCTATGCCATAATTTGAATAATAGCACCGTTGTCTTCTGCCTCCAATGGTTGCGTGAGCTCAGGAAGTCTCCCACGATATTGACCTACACTGTCAACAAGACGAAGGCTTGCGCCGTTCAAGCGATCCGATTAAACCCAATGTTTGACAGTAGTAATAAAAGGGGCTAGCTCTCACAGGCCACAGCACTACACTATTTCACCCACGAGCTACTGATTAAACATTTTCAGAAACTCTATCAATACTGGAAACATTCAAAAAATAACACCTCATTGATTAATTCTCATCCTATGGGAGCGAATACGCAAATAGGCCCCTAAAATGGGGTTCGAACACTCGGTTGTAAGCCCCTCCAGTCTTTTCGTTTGCCACATCGTTCTTGCATACAGTATAAGTACTAGAGCAGTGATGAGCGGAGTAGCAGTTGACCTAAGTCAATGTCACTGATTTCAGGACCCCCGAATATCCCTATTGCGGCTGGGTGCCAAGACCGGACAAATTTTTGGAAATCCGGCTGTAGGCTAGGTGCCAAAACCGGACCAAAAACAGTCAAGGTCAAGGTCAAATTGACCAAACAATGGTCAATTGACGAGTCAAGTCAAACATTTGACTAAGTCATTGACTTGCTCACCACTGTACTAGAGTCTAGAATTACTACTGATAGTACTTTACGCGGATTCTTGCGAGTCGGAATTGGTGGAAGGTTAAAGCGTTCTTGATCTCCTGATGCGATCCACAAAGATGAAAACAGATGACATAGTACTGTGCGAAATGTTCAGGAAGAGGTGAGAACAAGAAGAAAGAACTGGCAAGTTGATATTGCGGGCCAGCGACCATCATGTGCATCTCATGATCATCATACAGATATGTCTATTTTACATTACCTGCATTGACAGAACAATGGCATCGAATATCTCGTGTGCACTGCCGATCGTTAATATTTCTGAACTCGTCAAGATACCTTAATACTTGAATCTAATATTTATTTGATATTGCAGTGCTCTAATCAACATCAAGTACCTGATCCCAAACAATACGCCCACTTGCCATCAATCAAACATGAGAGCTTCTCCACACTTAACATTGCTATGCCAGCGAGTAATTTTAAATTTCGCTCTAGTGACGTGACAACGACACGTCCATGCACTGTGCCAGTGACTTGGTAATCCACACAGATTATCAAGTACTAGCGAGTATTTATCTAAGCTTTACTTTACTCGTGAGTGTGGGTCTCAGAGTAAAGTTTAGGTATGTCCTCGATAATCCAGTTAGATTATTGAGTCACCCACGCAGTGCATGCTTCGTAGTAGAGATGGTCTTCCAACTTCAAGAACACTCCAAACAATTGATTTGATCATCAATAACTGCCTCTGTGAGGATCCGCCAAAATGGCTCTACCATGATTCTGCCATCTATATCATATATATATATAAACCATTAAATGCACATTAAATACACATCCTCTTATTGATGAATTGAATCTTACGAGGTGATACTCAATTGCACTATGGATGTCCGGAGCTATGTATTATTCAATCTTATATCCGTGGCGCCGTATAGCTGCGTTGTGGCATGTCAGGTTGTTGAAGGGCCTGCCATGATGGAATGAGCTTCTCGACGACTTCAGACGTTGCAACTAAGATACAACACCCGAGATTGGGATTGATTAGCAACAGGCATCGGCAGTATCTCAGCTTATCTTCTAAGTTTAACATTGCGTAACGAAGGGTAGTGCTTGTATGTACACCAAGACATAATTCCTACGATATATACATGATTTGAATGATACACACGATATCATATAAGAATGGCACGCAGAATAGTAGATCATAATATCCACACACCTCTTTGTTAAACATTGAATATTGAATACTCATGCCTGTCCCATTCGTCTTTCTGGAGTTAAAAGTTGGGATAGTATTTATTTCCAGTACTCTTTATGGTATATTTCTTGTTCTACTGTGTCTATCCTCTTTCATCCTCCATCGCCAATGCAAACGGAATGAGGATTATAAGTCAAGTACTTATGTCTATCTTTTCTTCAACTACGTAATGTTGGTTACATTATCTGTTGTATGTGGTCCTGTAATATGTTCAGGGACCAAGCTTCACTCATTTACTATTAGGTCTGGACGATGTCTGCTATTATGTCCCTCAGGCCTGAAATTGTCAAAAATGCAGAGAGAAGCTGCTGTACCGACTTCATGTTTGCTCAACATATGGTTGGCTACCTTGCCAGCTTCATTGGTGACACTGTAATGGTGAGTTGGTATATTTGTACTGAGATTAGTTTTAGTAGTGGTGTTCACTGGCAGAATATGTTAGGCATATCGATTGTATATTATCTGGGACCAAGCAAAGCCACTTCGGTACATATACTCGGTTATTTTACTTGCTGCTCTTGGTACGAATCATGCTGCGCGAATAACAAGTTGGGATCGTGTCATTCACACAACCATACTAGGGATGTCTCTTTGGACTGTCGTTTCATTTACAAGTATACATAAACCCTCTCTAACTGCTAATAACACTTTGGCAGGGTTGACAATCGCGTGTGTACCGTTTTATGTTCTTTCTCATTATTCAAAATATTAATGCCAATAATGTTCACAGGTTAAATATCATCATGTGTGGTCTGATAATTTACAAATCATGGTCGAAATATCGGATTGTCAGGGGGCTCGGCGATTGGAAATATATTCTAGTAAAGTTATTCTTAACGCCAGTCACACTCCCTCAATCTAACCATAAGTATACAGCGTCCCTTGGCCATCATTGTGGAAAGCTCTGGGATCTACGCGTATGTTCATTGTTTCTTCACCAATTCTGTGAGCCATTTTTGTCAGGCTGCTCATTGGATGACATTCTAGAGCTTGGATGGTCGCATACATCATTACCAAAGACACTACTCCAAAAGTAGCACAAGTACTGCTTTATGGAAACCCCCACATAGCTGGGATAGCGTCTATGCTTATCAATATACGGGTGGGCCTGGGATGGGCCGTAGGGGAGGAAGGGCGATCTACATATTCTATACAGTCAATCTCAACCCCCGCTTTTCACAGGGGGTCAGGGCAGGAATATTCGGTGGATGGTGTATAATGGGACCATTAACAATCTCTTGGATATTTACTTGATTTTGCTTTAAAGCTCGTTTCTGAGACAGTGGTAATATAATTCAAGTTGTGGTAAAGTGTATTTAAGTTAAACATCTATTTGTAGAAAATGGTTATCATATAATAGTCATCATTATATTATGTATGTAGTACTTGGATTAAATTGCTATTTATTTACCTACGCTCAGATACTACATAATCAATCAGCTACTAAGAATGCGGACTGCAGGTAAGCGAAATATCGTTGAGTAGAAAATCCTTCTACTAATCGTGTAACAACGGCCATTGGAGGGACTCTTGGGAACTTGTTATTCCAGGTGCCAAATGAGAATGTGGTCTAAAATAATTGGTATCCCTTTCCTTGAATGATGTTTATTCAATTATGGCGTCGAGGTCGGAACTTTGATCTATAAAAACTGAATCCTTTATTCCCTCAGGCTAGTATATTGTAAGGCAGTCCGTCTTGAACTGACTCCACTGAGTATATGCGTATGAGTTTTCGTTGAAAGGGGACAAGAGAATGAACAGGAACGAAGTGTGGGTAAGATTGAGTAAAGACATTACAACAACGTTTACGAGATTATATAGTTTCTAATAATAAATGATTTGTCTTCTCTGTCATGCTAGCCTCGACAGTGTCACTCCTAAGCGTTGTTGATACTACTTTGTTGTGAGGGAGCTCACATATATATGCGTGACTTATGGTACTACCACAGCATTTTATTATTTTCGTGAGAATTCTATCCCTCAGACTAACCAACATAAATTCCCAACTTAATACCCATTGATGGGGAAAGCTGAGATTCCACCGAGCCCGATGATAGGATGGTAGTTCCCGAAGAGATCAACTAGTAAGTTACAGTGAGAATTTAGTGAACAAAGTCGCCAAGGAGAAGACAACAGTCAACACGCGGAGGAACTTTCACACTACACCGCCCAGAGAAGATGGATGGCTCAAGACAACTTCCCTGATACATACATAGAAGACTTTTGGGCCCCGGTATACTAAAGTTCCAGAATCAATGACGTTGCCAATGTGTGAATATACTGAAGATATGAACATGTAAACTATAACTGTTGTACCAATCATCATGATGTTCTTAGAATGGTGATCGTGGGGCTTGTTATTGTGCATTGTAGTCCACGAATACCATACGTAGATGATCAAAAGTTCAACACTTCAGTTTCAGATCAGGATATCTATTAATACATAGCGGAATTATTGCTTGCACTGCCCATCATGGATGTAGCGCACATCAGACTAGCAGAGACGAGAAAAATATATAAATAAGAGTCAGTGTGTTAGTTAATACTTAACCCTTCTTAATCCAAATTCTCAGCATCTGGCAATGGTTCTTGCATTCCCATTTGAAGAGATCACTATTGGGATAGCGTTTACCTCCAGTACCCTCTATGGAATATTCATTGTCCTTGCATGTCTATCCTGTTTTATCTTTCACCGACAATGTAGAAACGACAAGGAATACAAGTCAAGCACTACAGTCTACCTGGTCTTCACCTACGTACTAACGTTTATCCTGACAATTGTACGTCACTCTATCTCCCAAATGAATTCATTTATTTTATAAATATCGAAAATACTTAGATTTGGATCATGTCCGCCACAGCATGTTTTAGACCTGAACTCGTTTCCAAAGAACGATTCAGGTGGACTAGGTTCATGTTTTCTCAGCATATGGTTGGATATCTGGCAAATATTGTGGGAGATTTAGTTATGGTTAGTATTAAATCGATAGTTAAATGTCTTTAAATCTCATGTACGCAAATCTCACAGGGATATCGGCTCTATGTCATCTGGGAACAGGCAAAAATACTATTATACATCTACGGAGTTCTTGTCTTGGCCGCTATCGGTAAGTACTCGTCAACAAGTCAACTTGTCTCCGCGGTTGCTCAAATAATGAATGCATCTTGTCACAAAGGGTTGATAATTGCCAATGTGTTGAGTTTCACACGCGCACAAATTCCCTCAACAATTGGTAATATAATTCTAGCTGTAATAACAATAACGTATGTACAACTGGAAATCTCCCTCTCTTCCATTTCTTGGAGAGCTAATCGGTATAAATTTTGATCCAGCTCAAACATTGTTGTATGTGTATTAATCTCATACAAAGTGTGGACGAAATATCGACTTGCAAGAGACGTCGGCGGCTCAAGATTCATTCTGGTATGTCCCTTCCATCATTTCACAATAAATGATGATGAGTATTACTATACATTGATCACATTGTTCTAGCGTGTTCTAGCAATCATTATTGAAAGTTCCGGATTATACACGTACGCAACTTCTTTCATCTCACCGACCCCTTTGCCGATCATTTACTATGATACCTAGGGCCTGGATGTTAGTATGGGCTGTGACCAACAACATAAACGCCTCGTTGTCAGTTTCTCAAGTCCTCCTCTATGGTTCACCCCATATCGCTGGAATTGCATCGATGCTCATTAACGTCCGTGTCGGACTCGGTTGGGCGTTGGGTGAAGAAAGGCGATCTACCTATTCCCTACCATCGATACCTATCTTTGAGAGAAATGAAGATTCTATTTCTGCGGTCGAGGGATAATAAACATGTATTCTCCATGTAGTATTCTCCTACTATTTTATTTTCTTTACATATCCGTGCTACTTACAGATCTCCATCATTACATCATGAAAGATACCATCAGACACGGTATTACTATTACTACAAGTTGTTGAACATTTCTTTTTTTCCCCTTTGTCCGTGTCTGTAATTCACTTTGTACTATATTTACTAGCATGATCAAGAAAAGTTGGACCACCTTCAAGAGTTACCTCTTTTATCTTCGAGTTAGCTAATAATTGTTGAAGAGCACCCTCTGTCCAATTCCCTTTGGGATGGGATATGATTGTGATTGTCGATAAATTTGTTGGAAGATGTTCAAGAAACGCTTTTAACGCATCATCAATACGCTGGTGTGATGGTATTTGTGAAAGATGGTATTTGCCACCCAACGTCAATTTCGTCAACGTTGGTAGGCGAATGTGTTCCAGGAGGCTACGATTGCCGTATGAAGAAGAAATAGGCCAAGTGAGAATCTCGAGAAAAGGATAAGTTTTGGGTACCTTTAACAATGTATTGTCACGAACTTCTCCGGTACAATGACACTCGACAAGGTTAGGGAAATGGAGAAGAAATTCTATGGCATGATTTGATACTTGGTGTAGGTGGAGGACAGTGATCGTTTCGAGGGAATAGACACTAAACCCTTGTTTCATGTTCGTGAGGTAGAGTTGCCGCAACTTCGGAAATAACTCAGCTCGGAGCTGAAGGGGATCAGTGGCTGGTTCCTTCCAGCCACTAGTTCCTTTCAACACGAGCTGTTCAAGGTTTGGAAAGTTTGTTGAGAACGGGATGACCTTCTTCAGCCACATGACTGGAGGGTTCTTCAAGACGAGGCTACGGACTCTTCGTGCATTTTTTGCATCGAAAAGGATCTGTTGAAGAGGTTGGGGTGACATACGGGGAAATCGGTTAGGCGTCGATGATGGTGAAGGGAGATGGAAGTGGATAGAAAGATCTAGTAATCTATCTCCGGCATTTCGAAGACAAAGTTGAAGAAGTAATGCCATCGAAACTTCTGTATCAACCCTGACATTCAAGGCCAAGACAGACGAAGTCCATAAAGTCGGAGTCGAACTAATAACTTGACGCCAAAGTAAACAGACGGCGCCAAACCGAATCATGACTCTGGGATCATGATCTGATCCATGTTTGAAGATATGTATGAGGATCTCTGGTGGAATTCGACCAATAGGGGTTCGAAGTGAGTTTAAACGCTGGAGGAGTGATGATTTTTGCTTGAAGACGCGGCTGAGCTCCTGGTATATACGGGAGAACTGAAGGGGGATTGAGGAAGAGAGCTCTTCCTCAATATGAGCGACTTCTGTGTTGATAGATATTGTGAGATCACTTGTTTTTCTGGGGTACGGAAAATATGAAGAGGTGCCGGCTTCGTGCATGTTAATCGTGGACAGAAACACGTCGTAGCGGGTTTCAAAAAGGTTCCATGGGCCTTTTTGTTATAAAAATTCGTGTTTTCTTTATCTTCCGCAGTTATGGTTCCGCAGTTATCAAGAAGCAGGAGTCTGAATATCGAGAAAAGAAGATTGCCATCGTAGAACAATTTCGGCAATTTCGGCAATTTCCATGATCACAATGACTTTAAACTCTAGTTTAAAAATAGACTTATTTATCGACACTATCCCTACTACATATTACTTGGCCTTTCGCGACTTGGTAAATTTGAATAGACTGGCTATGAAATCACACTGCTTTTCCCGAATCCAATTCAGACACCAACTCCAAACGAAGCTTTCCAGTCCTCATATATCCCCGTATCTCCCTCTCCATCATACCACTCCAGGTCTTTCTCCTATCTTCCATACCCCTCATCCAAACTGCAGTTAACTTCAAAGTAAAAACTTCATTCCTCGGCAAAATAGCCAGCCTTTTTTCCAACATACGACAGATAGACAAAGCTTCTATTCCTTCCATCTTTTCCAAAGGTCCTCGAATCGTAATTGACGTAACTTGGGTACAATTTTCTCATTCTGCCTCAACAACCTTAACAATTGACGAACAAAGCCAGGGGTGCAAACATCAATGGAAAGTTTGTTCATGCCTTTAACATGAACGAACAACCTATCAAGAACCTCCGCATTCCAAGTAGTCTTGCATTAGAAAATCCAAAATCGACTAAGCTATCCGGAAGTCCATCAATAAATTCGTGCAAGGTACGATCTAATTGAGGACGAAAACTTCCATAAAGCGTCAATTTCTCGAGGATAGGAAATTGAAGATGGTGAAGAAGGTATGGTTCTGGTGTAATTGTCCAAGCGAGTACTTTCAATTTCAGAAATGAAATAGGTCCTTCAATGATTAATTCAGTGTCCAACGATCTCCTGGTGACATATTTTGTGCAGTAGCACTCCACAAGGTTATTACATTGCAAAAGAACGTCTATAGCCACGGAGGAATAATAGAGATTAAGGGTTGTGATTTTATTGAATGAATCAGGGGAGAGACACTTAATTGCTCTATGATTCTTTGGTACAAGGTCGAGTTGACGAAGATTTGGAAAGGTAGTCAAATCAAGGGAACCAGTAACCGGAGAAGGAATACTAAAGTTCCACTCCGGCCCTTCTAACGCAAGTCTCTCTAGGGACGAAAAATAAGGCGACGCCATTCCAGCTTCCTCTGTCAACCATTGAATAGGAGGATTGTATAACCCAAGACTCCTAATTTTCTTGGCATTGTGTTTCTTGAAAAGAACCCCTGCAATAGCCTTCAATTGGATATCCCGGCCATAAGCTTGATAATCCCGCCTTCCGAGAGATTTCTTGAACGAAGGATAATTGAAATGAATATCAATATCCATCTTTCGACTTCCAACATTCTGAATACAAAGTTCCAAAATCTTTGCATTCATTTCCTCTCTCCCAACTTTTACATCCAAAATAATCGGAGTCCATAAGGCAGATATGGAAAGAATGATTTGGCGCCAATGAGAACAAACAGTGGCCAAATCAATCAAGGTAAGGATGCCTTCAGTTGTACGAGGCATACAGAGGAAGATGTTAGTCATTATCTCTGGAGCGAGACGACCAGTGGAGGATCGTAAGAGGTTAATATGACGATGGTGTGAAGCTGTAATTTCATCGAGATAGCGAATGGTTATAGCCAATTGAGTAATTTCTTCCTCTCTTTGAGATATCTCAATTTCCTCTTCTTCGGTGGAAGGATAGTAAGGGGATGAAGGTACAACTGCGAGGTCATCGTCCGGAGTAATAACCCCAGAGATTGACTCGTATTCGTTGTTTAGGTTTCGTGTTGTGTTTGAATGCATGAGGATGATAGAAAAGATGCAGTCAGTGGTATACTTTAAATATTGGTACAGCGCAAGGCTATGTATGATCTTTATTTCTATTCTATTCGATTGGTAAGAATATTCTACTTCTTTCTCCAAGGTCGACATGATTTACCAAACGGATCAGCGACGTAGAACATTGAAGAGTTTAAGAGTTATTAAATTGATCTCATGGGCGTTGACATTTCTAAAAATAGATTATCACTCATGATGCACTAATTGGCAATTGACTCCAAAAAAAGTAAGTCTCGACTCTCCACCTATCATCAAAGGGTAGCCTGAAGATTTAACTTGTTAGTATCAGTCCAATTCGAACCACTGGCCTGAATATTTGAATCATCATCAGATATCAAACGTTTTCTTTAACTTGGAGTTTCTTCCAACGATCGAGTTAAAGTTCCTGTTATATATAGATACAAAGATAGGTACATTTTTAGTCGTGCGGTACAGAGTCCAAACTAATAAAATGCATGTTCCGACGTTTTCGAACCTTCCGCCCTCTCTAGTTAGAGATTCGCAGTTTTTGAAAGTTTAATCTATTTCTAAAAAGGTTAATACTGATAAACCCCTCTCACTAGTATTAATAGAGAATAGGTATATCCAGGAGAGTGACTTGGTACATGCTACAAAATTCTATCCCAAACCCAACCCTTCTCGAAGTTTTTGAATAGCAACCGTGATGATACATGAGACCTTGAGAGAAGCCTCTCCTCGACACCAGCATTCCATAATTCCACTCGAAAACTTACTACTTAAATTCACAAATTTTCTCAGAACTGAAAGGCAATGAATGATCTACTTACTATTTAACTATTACTTTCAGTATAGTCTAGCTATCTAACTCAAGAACCCCCCATATCACCTACTACTATATGAACCATCCATATCAATCAAGAACCTCTCGGGACGCACAAAACATAAACACTTCGGCTTGAATTTTCCACCAACGTGGAGATCGCCGACGAGCGCTAGCGCTAAGTTAGCTCATAAAATTTGTACTCGTATCCTTCAACCCGATTCCAAAAAACGGAATAAACGAACGGTGTGAAGTACTTGTCGAGTATCCTCGCTTCTTCTCAAAGTTCATTATGGTACAGTACAACAAAAAAAGAACACCGAATTTGAAAAAAAAAAATCCAACTAACACTAATACAATTCTTACAACTATCCCCCAACTGGAACCAAGGTATTTCCTTCTGAAATATATGAATTATGAATCATAACTCACCACCTCATTTTTATTTTTTATTTTTTGGTTCTCTCCATCAAAGGTCATTATTATGTATCAACACACCAAGGCTCAACGTTCAACGTTCAACACCTCTATCTCCATCTCCATCTTCTAATTGTTCACTCGGAATAACCAAAAAAAAAACTATTCATTTGTTCCATAATAATCTTGATATTGGAATTGGGGTTGCCCTTTTGGTGGTTTAACGACCATATCCAATTGTTGTCTGTAAACAATGTTAGAGAATTCATGAATACATCTGATGTATACATCATACGAGAACAGAGGAGAGAGAGGAAGAAAAAGAAAGAAAGAAAAAATACATACAATCTCATCCTCAACAAAACCTTCCTATTTGCTTTAATCAATTCTTTTCCAGCATCCAAAGTACGTGCGAACAAGTCAGTTCTCGCATCCGTTTTCTTAGCATACAAGATCTATCAAAAAAAAACATTAATTAATTAATTAGAGAGAAGGGAGAAAGGAACAAGGCATAAAAAAGACAGACCTTATTCTGACTATCAACTCTTCCTTGAATTTCACCAGATTGAATCAAACTGACAACATTTTGTTCTACAGTTTCGATATTCCATCCAAAAGCATCGCTCATCCTTTCCAACTATAATATATGCGTCGTTAGTATATAAAAACGTATAACACGAAGAAGAGAAGAAGAGAATGTACCTTGATAGAAGCAAATGGTGTAAAATACAATACAATAGCTCTATTCTTGATCAGATTTGTAAGTTCGAAAACGTGCGATGAAAGGTGGATATCGACATAATGCCGTGTCTATATAAAAACAACATCGTCCCGGTTAGAAAATGTGTATGTATATGAGGGAAAGACGTACCGAATATTTATTCAAAAGCTCCAAAGTAGTTTTGAAATTACTACTAATATAAGCCTCCAATAACTCTCTAACATACGGCTCTTGTTCAATATACAATCCGAATACCGAATTTTCTAATATTTGAGCTTTTATAGCTGATCTTGACATGGTAGCTAAAGCGCATAAAGTTCCGTATATCGCAATATCACTTTGTGAGATCAACTATATATGCATATATAATCAGTATATCACATTTCCACCTCTAAGGGAACACAAAAAGCCACACATACCTTTCCAATCCAATCACCCAACTCCTTCGCAGATCCCAATTTCAAAAACGACTGAGCAGCAGTTTCATAATTCCCTTGATTCAAATTCGACAGCGCAGTAGCCAAATCCAATCTAGATTGAACCATTTCTCTTTCCAACGCCACTTTCTTTTTAGCAGCAGCATTAGCCGCAGCCAAAGCTGCTGCATTTCCATTTCCATTTCCTCCTCCTCCAGATCCCGTTCCGGTGCCAGTACCATCACCACCCGAGGTGCCACTTCCACCACCAGTGGTACCTGAAAGTGGAACCTCATTAACTATTAACTGATTGGCGCCTGCAGCAGCAGCGGCAGCATCTAAAGCAGCTTCAGCTTTGAATACGTATGTTGATAGATGTGTGTAGTTTCGTTGTTCGATTAAGAGAGCGAGTACTGAAAGACAAAGATCAAGAACGTGTTGAGAAGTTGCACAGAATTCACGAGATTTTGTGTGATGTTTGAGTGATAACGAATATTCTCCTAATTGTCGATAGAATTCTCCTAGATCTCTATGCGCCATCTGTATAAACACGTCAAGTTATTATTCATTTTCGTAAAGGGGAAGAAAGAGGAAAGAATTGAGCAACACACCCTAATAGACTCCTTAATCATATTATTCATATACGTTTTCAACTCCACTTCCAGCTTGACTCGCTCAGTCTGATTCTTATGAACCACTTCATCAACCCAATTACTATCCAACTGTTCAACATCCGTCGTACCAGGTAAACCATATCTTTCTTGAACACTAGGATTCCCAGCCAATTGTTCATATTCATTCAATAAACTTTGATAAAGCGATGGGTCACGACTTTGATAGATATGTTGAACCGCAAGATTAAAAGCTTGAGAAGCAATCGAAGGACAAAATCTAACGATTTGAATCAATCTTTCAATCACAGTTCTACCTGTTCAAACAAATATCGAAAAAAAATCAAATATGAATTATGACCCTTGTAGTCCGTTTTGGTGTGTAGACGTGCCGGTGTAAGTAGAGATATAGCTCTCAAGATCAAAGGGATGAGCGTCATCTACAGGTAGATGTGTGGGTCTTCTATTAGATATGAAGCTTGATGAAGGAGTAGGCTCTGTGTCGATGTCCATGATGATGATGAAGGTGTTGAAGCAAGTTAATGGCTTTCCCACGATCCAACTACAATTACTAATAATAATCTACTCAAACCGCTTCCATGCATGTTTTTCATATTCGATAGTACGCATCTTGCGTTTCTTGGGACTGTATATTCCATCAGTAGCAGAACAGTATACCCAATAAGAATACTTACATGACGGGTACTCGAGGCTCAATAAGAGCTCGCTGTTGGAGACTGCGAAACCTATCCCTGAACAGATTTCCTTCGGGCTATGAATTGCAACGTCAATACTTTACTCAATGAATAATAATAAAACCATACCTTCAGTCCTCGTAAACTCTCACTTAGATCCTCACCGAGTTGAACCTCAAGTTCTTCTTCAGGAACCTTATGTTTACCCAATCTTTGACCAGAAAGCCCATGTCTACGAATTCTATCAACCAACGCCGCTTTCCTTTGTGCCACTTCCAGATCTTGTTCAACCATTTTACGTGCTGTTGCTTTACGTAGACCTTTTGCTAATGAAATCGAAGCAAGCAGTCGTTTTGTAGATGCTTTTTCTGCCAAGATACGTTTCTATCCACAAAAGATATTCATTCAATTCCGTCGAGAGTAGAAAATAAAACCCACCTCAGCCAATAGTTTCGCCTGTTTATTTCTTTGAGAAGTCGTCTTCCTAGTACTCGACTTATTCTTGACAGGAACTTGATCATCTTTCTCCTCTGCCTTAATACTATCCTCATCCTCATCCATATCATCTTCAATAGTATCAATTTTCATACCAGGACGCATAAGTCCTACAGTATCCTCTTCATCTTTTTCAGACCAATTCAAAGCTCTAGCTTTTTCCATTTTCTCCTTAACAGCCTTCATCCTTTCCAATTGTTTTAATCTTCTTTCTTCCATTTCAGCAGCCTGAATAATCAATTCTTGATGTGCGTCTACGGAAGGATTATACGAAGTTCCATGATGAGGTTCCACAACAGCTGGAATCGCAATCCCTTCTCTCAATTTTTTAGCCGAAGGCGCCTACATAACATACCAATCATCAACACATCCTCTCACCATAAAACAGAAAAAGAGAAGAATAAGAAAAAACCCACAACACTCACACGAACTTTCACAACAACCTTCATCGGATTCACAAACTCTTCTTCACCTTCCTTTCCCTCACCTTCCTCTGCACATTTACCATCATCTTCACCATCAACATTCATCTTACCTCCACTCCAAGGATCATACCTTCCACTCTCTCTAACAGCCAAACTAACACCTTCCACATTCATTCCATCTCTAACCTCTTCATCTACAACAGCTCCAAACGGTCCTTTCTTCTTAATTGATTTCCTAACCAATTTCCTTAACCTCTCTTTCTCTTCTTTCGACATTTTCGACGCCATTTTGTTTTTTCTATCAAATGATGTTGTTGAATTTTGTTTTGAGTATACGGCAGGTATAGCTGAACGTGCTTGAAGTATTTTAGTTGATGTTAAATTCGCTTTTGAATACTTTTGGGGTAGGTTTTTCGTTACTAAAAGCAAAAGAAACAAAATTATTAGCATAACATCTCCTGTCCTTCCTTCTTCGAAAGAAAAAAACACACACACACCTTTATCATTCCCAACAACATCAACAACAAACAACTCCTCATCCTTCGTATCCTTCAACCTCTTCCTACACAAAACAAAAACAAAAACAAAAACATCAAAACATTCCCTCGCATAGAGTGATAAAAGAAAAAAAAATACTAACCCAGAAACAATCTCTTCAACTCTCCCCTCCTCCAACCCTTCCTCCAACTCTTCAATATCAACATTCTTCCTCCAAGCTTTCTTTCCTTTCCTACTTGATTGATTTTTCATAGACGGTGCACCTATACTTGATTTTCCACTCTTCTTCACATTCTTCTTGCTAATAGAAGCCGTCGTTGGTGTCGCCATGAGATAAAGGAGAGTGGAAACAGACAGCAGAGAAATGGAGTGGGTAAAGTGTAAGAAAAGGATCCAAATCAATCACAAATTTCTTGGCCCTTACTCTGTTTATTTGCGCGTCACATGTTGCTATTGCATAAGATTATATTCAAGGGCGCTTGGCCTAGTGGTATGGCGTATGCTTTGCATGAACTCAGTCTAATCAACTGAGTGAAGCCTCATCTGTATAAGATCAGGAGTTCGATCCTCCTAGCGTCCACTCCTGTGGAGAGTTATACTTTTTGCCATGTCATTCAACCAAGACATATATCACGAGAATTGCTCTGGTATTTTACATTACAGATTCTCAACCGTGACATGTGACAGTTGGCTTTCTATTCACTAGATATGCAGTCGCTTCTCATAACACACACGAATACAGTCATCATAACACATCATATTTTGGTACTGCAGGAGGTGCGCATAACATATGGGTCGAAGGGCAATGTTGAATGATGTGTGGGGATATGCACAAAAGTGGTCACCTCTATGACATAGGCAACTAAAACAGGGGAGGTAGCTGTGAGTTCGGAGGGGAATAACGACAACAAGAGCAAAAGACCGGTGAAAATGAAAAGTGTATAACTAGGAATATAGCATTTTACATTTACTCCGCATCGACGACAGTCGTTTGGAGGCCCTATAGATTAAAAGTTAGATTATTAATTATAACAGAAGCATTGAGTTGTGCGGACCTTGAAGGATGCAACAGGTACGTGGCTAACATAAGTATAGAGCTTTTCTGTAGCGTTGTCATCGTCATTACGCTTGCCTATAATAATAAAGGAGTTCCTTCAGCAACCCCAAAAACCTTGTAATACAACCACCACTCACGCTCAAGCTTAACCCTCAGTCTGTGGGGAACAGACTTGACACCACGAGCCCAAACAGCCTGGTTTAGCTTGGGGTCGATACGGATATCCTTTGTTCCCATAGCCTTTTGAGCAAAGTCAACGACGGATTTCACAGCCCAGGGAGCGCGTTTCTTGAAGGAACGACCATGGACGAGTTTGTGGAGGTGAATGGTGTATTCACGGGTGACAACATCCTGAAGCGCAGAGCGAGTCTTGCCACCGGTCTAAGTTGATTTGATATTATATTAGATTGAGTTGAGCGGGACGGAAGGAAGGGATTATGGGGTGGGGGAGAGTTTTGGGTGTACCTTTTTCTTGGTGTCGGCAGGGGCCTGATAGAGACATAGGTTCGTGAGTTGCGGGAGAGCAGTTGGGGCTGACAATGACTTACCATGTCTTGCGGATGTCGGAGTCGATGAGTAGGAAAGATCGAAACGGGGAGCTTACCTGGTTTGTTTGGTTGCTTCCAATCTGTGATGTGTAAACAAAACAAGGTTCGTGTGGCTTGCAGTTCATGTGCGGGTATTTCCGGGGTCAGGATTGATGGCTTGCAGTTCATGTGCGGGTATTTCCGGGGTCAGGATTGATGGCTTTGTGTCCCAAAATATCCACGTGTTTGTTTGGGCGTCTCTTTGTGCTAATTTGGTACAACTGTTTATCCCATTGTTCTCATTCAGGGCGATCAAGAACTATGGAAGTCTATATAAACCAAAATATCTACCAGTCCCACATCCCCCACTCCCAGTCCACTCATTGCCATAATGCAGTTCTCCGTCGCTCTCCTCGCTGTTCTCGCATCCACTGTCTCTGCTGTCAGTCTCGTCTCTCGCCAGGACTCCCCACTCCCAGGTACGACCATCTCTTTCACGCGTAGTCTCTATATCTCATACACATACCATAGACTGTGCAATGACCTGTATCTTGGGCTCCGACTTTGACGGCTGTCAACCTACAGATAACAACTGTCTATGCCGCTCAGAACGCTTCATCGACACGTCTACTCGTTGCATTCTCTCCACCTGCACAGGTGACGACCTCCAATTCGCTATGGAATTCTCCCAAGGTGTCTGCCGTTCTGTCGTATGTTTTCCTACTCTTCCACTACACACGAAGCTCGTTGCTAACCCTTATTCTTTAGGGTGTAACTCTTACTTCCACCCCCGTCTTGGAAACTGAAACTAGCGCTGGAACTGGTACTACAACATCACCCAGTACCGCTGCTACCTCACCCACTACCACTGCTACCTCACCCACTACTGCTGCTACTTCACCCACTACCACTGCCACCTCACCTCCCAACACCTCGGGTGCTTCAAACACTAATTCTGGTTCTACTACCACTACCGGAACCGGATCAGATCTACCGAAACCAACGCTGCATCTGTACATGGTGTCAGTGCATTCGCTGGTCTCGCAGCTCTTGGATTAGCCGCTTTGGCTCTCTGAAAAGACACCACCTATCACCTTCGTTTCGTATTTATAATCTTATTGGGTTTTTCTCTTGGTCTCTCACGCGCTACTCAATAATTGACGCAGTATTCTCGATAACTGTTATACCATTCGTTGTACATTGTGTTCTTAAACAACCGCATGTCCTATGTATCTATCTAAAGCTATCTATTTGAATTTGAAATTTTGATACCCGAAAAAACACAACGCGTGTGTCCTGTCCCTCCCCCATGAGAACTCAATTCTAAAGATCTGATTCTCGAACCCTCAAAAAAAGAACTTTCTCTGACACCTTTCTGACGGGAAAAAATGTTAGGGATGTAATGAAATGTAATGTTGAGGGAAATCACCTGAGAATCTATACCCCATAAATAACATGATGTGCGGAATGTGTAAGAAAAAAAAGTCTTGGAAGGTCTTCTTATTCAATGTGGTTGTGGAGTTGATATTGTATTCTTCCTCCCTACTCAGTGTCCATTCTTCTTCTTCTTTCTAGACGATGTAAAATGTGAACCTCATGTCAAAAGAAACTGTTTATGTTTATTTTGATCCAGGGTTTCCTTGATTTCTTTTGATAGATATGTGATGTATCGCGAGGAAACTATCAAGGTCTTTGGAAAAGTGGCACCTCTCAGCCTTCACGCGAGTACAATCACATCTGGTAACACAAGAGAACAAGAATAAGAATAAGAATAAGAATAAGAATAAGAATAAGAATAAGAATAAGAATAGAGTAGTATATATGTATGATGTGACGAAGCGAGATAGATGCTTGTTGTCAATAACAACCATATATGCATATGCATCCCAAAATGATTCTCTCTTTCTGTGTTCCGCTATCTGAGAAACCGAGTCCGGACCCCGGACTCGGATAAAAACTCGGTACCAATGCGTATAGGTATTTGCAGGGTATTGCTTTGTTCATTGGGTTTGTTCGTTTCTCCGTTGCCAAGAAATCCACATGTCAGATATATTTTTATGATGACAGTTATGTACAGTTATACTGAACTGACTGTTACTTATGAAGTGCGTTATCGGCGTGTGATGAGATGATGTTGAACTTATACACAAAGTTGTGTGATATGTTGATATTCGGAGTTCCCATTGTTGTGACTACTGTCCACCTCGGAAAAAGTAACTTGTGCCCAGCTTGTAACGCTCCAATCCTTTCCGTTTCATTCTACTGTTGCTATCTACAAGTACAATAGTAAATTGACTTCGGGACCGGGGGGAAAGGGTTTATCATCATTAAGCACAATCTCAAAAGAAAAAGAAAACTAAAATTTACAAAAGAGCGCATACGCATGGTATACATCCCCTCAATACTCACACACTCATTCCACCTCCCACAAAAAACAAAACAAAAACAAAAAAGAATTTTCTCCGAGACTGGCAGCCTAGTACCTACCACCGAGATTGAGGTAAAGTCAGAAGTGATAAGTACTTAGCAGAGTACAAAGTAACAAAGGGAAACCATATATTCGGCTTTCAGGAATCTAGTATTCTATAGATAACTCTTGAGGCACGTAAATATGTAGGTTTATGTATGGTTACAGTAAGTACAAGGATAAAAGTGATGCATGCGGCGATAAGTAGTTACAATATTCTGACCCTGTACCTTAGGTCTTAGGGTTTAAAGTCAGTGGCTTTTCATGGACGTCTGCTTGAGTATCAATCTTAAGTTCATACATAAGCGTTAGATACATGAGTGAACGTAGTCATGTAGCATTCCGGGCCGTATATGCTTGTATGCGTGCAGGCCAATATTTGAAAAAATGTGAAGCCTTGAATTATATTCTATTTTTATCAAGTTCGTTCTCATGCCACCTTGCTGAGGGGAAGAGAGTATAAACATAACTATGTATGAAAATAGTTGAGAAGTAAGAAAAAAGTATAAGAACGAGAACAAGGAGAATCTTGAGTTAGGAACGAACCAAGTGTACTGTATTACTAACTGAGTCAACGATATGATGCCACAGTTGTGATCCTTACGAGAAACCTTGCATGGGTACAGTAATCACAACTCCTCTTCTGTTGATTCGCCACAACCAACCGGTCCGCATAACCTTCTCTTCAATTCTAAATATATATTCTTCTAAAAGTCACAAAGGAGTTGCAGCCATATTGGCCCGGATCCCCAAGGTAAATGGTATCGTCGATGTGGTATACTACAACATTTTACTTCAAAAGCACTTATTATTATCATCGCACGCACGCACATGTACTCCAAGAATATATATAATAAGTTACAACTACTTTGACATGATGCAGTAATAGTAACAACTGAGACGATACCCCCAACACCACCTTGATTCGAAGTACTCGTATTCTCCGAAGTCGAGAGATCAACTCCCCCATGAATCATGATATGATATGATACCAACTGCCAACTACCACTACTTTTTCACCCAATTCAACCGAAATCTCTGATGAGCATCCACATTCTTGATATTGATATCATCTTTTTTCAAGTTCACTTGTTCCAAGTGTACCTAATATAATCATTGATCACATAAGTAAGTGTTACATTACAACAAAAAAATAAGGGGTAGAAATCTTGGGTTTTGGTTTGTTCGAATTATCTCACCTGACCATAATATCCTTTAACTGTCCAGATGTCTTTCGATTTTGGTAACTTCAACTGTTAAAAGAAAAGTTCAGATACGCACATGTTGAAATGATTACATTAGTTTTTATCAAATAGAATAGAGCAGAGCGGGATGGTTGAGTATGAATTGAACAATAATAATTTTTTCCTTAGGTAAACGGAAATGGAACAATAAAAATCAAGAAAAAGAAAACTTACTACCCATTCTTCTCCATACTTTCCTACTCCAACATTCACAGCTTCAAATATAGTTGCTTTCTTATCAGCTACCAATAACGTTTCATTCTACAGATACAAATCATGGTCATGAGAACACGGTGAATAATATAATAGAGGGAAAGAAAAAAGACAACGTACCTTCGTCTCTCGATAAACACCCGCATAACTTTTAATCACAGAATTCTGGAAAGTAACAACATGACCTTTCGATTCTTGATTATATCCATGATTCTGAATTCTCCACTTTTTCAACAAAAAAAAAGACAATAAGCAAATAATCATACATGACAACGTATTATCCCAATTCAAAAGAAAAAAACAACAGACTCCAAAGCAAGGAACGCCATTTCAACTTCAATATACAAGTAACTCACAATAGCGAAATCCCTTTCAACAGCTGCATCAAAATGGAACTTATCATAAGGAACGAAAAGGGGTAACCCTTCTTGATTCACGACAACATTCTTCCCAGTAGCCACATTCTGAATAGTGTAAAATCCTGTCATAGTGCACTTTATTTTCACGCGTCCAGGTTAGGTTCAGTATCTTATCTCCTTTCGATTCGCAACAAAAAAGTTGAAAGGGGTGTAGAAGGCAGAACGTACGAAGGCTTGTCCTACAGTTCCAAGAACCAAAAGCAGCTTCATTGTGAACGTCGGTATCATAGGGAAAGAGGGTGGACAGGTTTGGGTGAGGGGAAGGAGAATGAAGTGGGGGAGATACGTTGAATGAAAAGAAGGTTGGCTTTTGAACGCCAAGAGGTAGTCCATAATAGCACCCAACACACGTAATGGAATCTAGAGTTTAAAGTTGTTGAGTCAATGATACAAACGTACACAGGATTCGCATTTGCAGTGGTTTCTGATTCGAGCAGGAGCAAGTAGATTCGCAGAAGGGATGAAAATAGTATTAATGGTGATATAAGAACGAAGACAGGGTCAAGCAGTAGTTTTCTTACTCTTGAGATAGCTTATTGTTTGTTCAGCACTACAATCGAAGGCCATATTAGCAAAGTAAACACACACAAAAATGAAAATCAAGAAGGGGAGACGCACGTAGGAAGTTCCGGCAACCCTAACTCCTCCTTAATCTGTTCTCTAAGACGTACTGCATCTTCCAACCGAGGACCACCTCTCAGCTTGGTCACATTCTTCCAATAAGCAGCTCTAGCATTGTTCTTTCCCTCCTCCTTCTTCTCCCTAACCATCAACCTAAGCCTCATACCCTCATACCCCAATAAATCCGCCCGCGTATTCTCCAAGTACTTATCAATTCCTCCTTGCTACAGAAATACAAAACACTTCCATTGAGAAAAAAGACAGAGAAACAAAACAAAAAAACACATACCTTCTTAATAGTCCTCAAAGCCCTAGTAGTCAACTTAACTCTCAAATCCTGACCCATAGTCTCCGAAAACAGCCGTTTCCTTTGAACATTGGGCAACCAAGTCCTACGCGTCTTATGTTTCGAGAACGGAACATTGTTTCCATACTGCTTCATCTTTCCATGAAACAATCCATACTGCGACCTTTTAAAAGGCTGAGAAACAACTTCAGAGAACCACGCTAGACTTGGAAACATTGTGTTGGAGTCTCCTGTCGTTGGTATATGCGCCTCTTTCTTTGACCTGAAAGGGGTTCTTTTTGAGAAGGGAGAAAGAAAATGTTTGACGGAGTAGGCGTGCCCTCACGCGTCCTGAACCCGGCTCCGGGATCCGGACTCACGGTCCATTTTTGGCAAGTACCCTTCCGAGCTATCTGTTCCTATTTGCATTTTACCTGTAGCTCATAAAGCAGCATGGCGCAGTGGTAGCGCGCGGGGCCCATAACCCCGAGGTCACTCGATCGAAACGAGTTGCTGCTATCAAGCCAAGCATCCATTTTACACCTCATTCATAGGGGATGATGAATCACCCTATTGAAGTCTCTAAAATTTTTTCTTGCTGAAAAAAACTTTTACCCGACACAAAAAGCAAAGATATAAAAAGCAGGTCCTGCCAGGACTCGAACCTGGGTTTCAAGAAATCAGATGAAATCAGAATCTTGAGTGATAACCTCTACACTACAGAACCACATCGAGTGTATTAACTCTGTATTTCCAATACCAATAACTAATCTCAACGCAGAATTGAGAAGGCTATCCACCTGATTTAAATCACTTATGAGGCCTACCAACACCAGAAAAAGAATAAGAATAATGTTAGATTAGGTCTGTTGATATGAGAAAGACAGTAGTAAAAATGACATACAGCTACAGCACAGCTTTGGCGAATGAGTTCCAAAGAAGATTCAATGTCACCCTCTTCACATTCCGAATTTATGCAACTGGTGACAGAATTTTTGAAAGTTATGGAATGGCATAGACAAGTATTGTCAGTTGGTTTACATCCACCTAGGTCGGCGGTAGTGAAACACTCCATTGCACACGCTATTTGGAAGAGAGGAAATGTTTTGTTAGACTCGATTTTACAGAGGTGATATAGATATATATATTCTTACATGGAGCTTGACGAACTCGAACTTTAGCTGCAGATGCTACAGTAGAAGCAAAAGCAAGGAAAAGTGTTATAGAGAGAAGGGCGAACGTTTGCATTGATTCTGTAAGTGTGTACCGAGGATCACCGTTCTTCACTAAGATCGAGCACAGTGTTGAATGACAGGAAATGTTGTATTTGAAGGATTATTCTACTTACTCTCCTCTGTACTTAAATATCTGTATTGTAGTTACCATGTGCCTAATAAACGTCTACTCCTTGAGGTTCTATTCATCTGTTGTAAGGAGCTTCGGGGAACCTTCGCCTTCCCTGAAGCTAAAGCTATAGCCCATCCTAAAGTTGCTTCATTTCTTTCGCTTTAGTATAATTGTAAGTTGTAACACCCTATCTCAATGGTTAGTCAAACCTGTGTTGGGACAAAATCAATTTACATCTCCGACTCTACTATGCTCGTGTTTGGTAGTAGCTTACTAGCACAATTCATCTTTTTATGTGTTATTTGTATCCAACAAGTTGGTCCTCGTGTTCGTGAATATTTACTCGCGCTCGCGTTATTAATATTTAAGGCAACTACCAACGAATCACAATTTGACTTTGTTGTTTCCAAAGATCTTCAGCGCTCTATCAACAATCTCCGACATCGCAACTACAGCTTCTTCTTCTTGAGCCTGAGCTACAACTTGTATTGAGATAGGTGCATTCTTAAATGTTTCGGGGTCATCTTATAATGATAAAGTAATCAGAACAATTAAGTTTTTCTAGCTAGTAAAAACAGACTTACAGAGTTCCCAGTTCTCTTTATCAGTAACTCCATGATAGGTTGATCTGGTTTGTTTAGCATCAAGTGTTGGATCGACCTTGGATACCGGAACTACACAAGCCGGATAGTCCAGGATATTCCAAACAGTAGTATACGCTGCATTCCTTTCCAATTTTATCAAAATCGTCAGTACGCCAACTCATGGTCCTCTTGAAAGAGTTGGACACTTACTTATTCATTCCATGAGGAGGCGCAACAGTTGGAGCTATAGGGGCCAAAATAGCATCTACTGGTCTACCAGTTTCAGTTGCACTGATAGTCTCCCTCCAATGATCCAAATAACTTTGACGTAATTCTCTTTGTTGGACATTGATCTGCCAATATTCGTATGCTGAGAGGTTAAGAGGTGGTGGCCTGTGCATGGCTTGTTCTGGTTCAACGTTTGGATCATACGATTCAAATTCCTTTTCGGCGGCAAGAGTCATTGTTCCAATTATAGGTTCACCAGAAAGTGAAGTTACTGCGAGGTAATCTTGTTTACCTACTGCTCCCCAAATGGAACGCGATAAAGAGTAAAGCTCTGGATGACGATGTGGTTTCCAGTCAATTACTATATTAATGAAGTTCTTGTCAGAATGCACAAGTTACAATAGGTTCTGTCATTTACCTTTATGCCCTGCACGAACCAATGCCTGCTTAACTGTTTCAAGGCCTCTCAAAACAGGCGGGTGAGGACGAACTACTTCGTCATCCCAAAGAACTGCAAAACACAACCGTTTTCCTCCCCCATGAGATTTAAGGTTATATTCATCATCCGACCACCTTTTACGAATAGTCAAAGGGTCATATAGCCAAGGCTCCTTTGATAAAACACTCTTCATGAATGCTTTAATTCCTTCGAATGATGTAGATATTGGTCCTAGGACGGATACAATAGATATTTGACCCTCTAGTGAATTGACACATCCTGCGTATGGAATTCGATTATACGAGGGGCGAAGTCCGTAGAGTCCAAGGAAGCCTGATGGTATGCGGATTGATCTTTTCTGAGTTCAATATCTGAAATGAATGTAGAACAAGATGTAGGCTTACCCTCCGATATCTGAGCCGACACCTAAAGGACTTCCCTTCATTGCTTGTGTGTATATCAGACTTCCATCCTACCTAGCGATGCCGTTATACATACCAATCAAGGCTCCTTCGCCGCCGGAAGATCCACCAGAAGTTAGCGATCGATTGTAAGGATTCAATGTTCTTCCAAAGATGTGGTTATAGGTCTCAGGCCACTGTATGGCGTGTGAGATTAGTTTATAAAGAGCATGAATCTGCGTACCATAAGGGTTTGCGGAACATTGGTCTTCACAAAGAGGACAGCACCCAAAGACTCAAGAATGTCGACGAGAACGGCATTCTTCTCAACAGGCTTCCCAATCCAAGAAACATACCCTAAGACGGTGATCAGCTGAGTTCTCACGAACACAATAGATATATCTATGTCCAACAAAACATACCCATTGTGGAGTCAATACCCTTGATACATATTTGGTCTTTCAAGGAGATTGGTAAACCTGAGAGACACGTTAAAGCTATTACCAGTGATGTAGATCGTTTCCGAAGCTGCTTACCATGCAGCGGACCAATGACTGTGCCTGTTCTCTTATAGTGCTCGTCTAACTCTGCCGCTCGAGCCAACGCTCTGTCAAAAAATATCTCTGTCAAGCAATTAACCTTCAAAGAAAAAGCAGAATAGATTGTCGAGTTCGGAGTCAGTTGAACAATCTAAATTAAAATCAACGGAATTACCTACCAATTGATGTGCAACAGTAGCCCTTTTTGCAAATGCAGTAATAACTTCGACAGCCGACCAATTCCCTTTCGCCAAATTTCCCAGAATAATATCCAAAAAACTTTCCGTTATAACGACCTCCCTCTGTGAAAGTAATCCGCAAGTCCTTGGAACTTCAGAAACATCCAATTGATCTTTACTAGGAAGATTAGTGAGAATCCATTCCTTAGGTATCAAATCTAACTGGGATTGTTTCTTCGCTCTGGCAACATCTTGCCAGGGCGTTGAATTGAGTATCGACATGGTGTTTGTCAGGGGTAAGCAGTGGATTTCGGATAAGCGTCATGCTCACACGGAGCCCTTTGAACGCACGTGTGACTACTGGTAGTTCAGCGCTCAGCCTTCCAAGCTTGGACCCAGAGAAGTTCCCACTACTGAGTTCCCATGATTAGGAGGGAAAATCGCCTATAAATATATCATTTTTCAGTAACCTTCAGAACCACAGCGAATGTGAACATCTGAAGTCCAGGTTGCAACAAAGCTGCTAGTAAGATGTTCAAATGCTCATTAAAAATGACTGTTCTTTGCGTAGAATACTGCACATTGATAAGTGGCACACTGGCAATATTATATGCACATCTTCAATACATCGGAATGATGTCATCCGGGCCGATAATCCACCGGCGGTCCGCTGATCACTACCTTTTTCGAATTTTGGACGTGGCTTGTCAAACCATCATCGTCACCATATCTGTGAACACTGAATATGTTGTAGAAATTCTCCCTCAAGCTATCAATGACCAATTAAACAAGTACCATTCGTCAGCAGCTATCATCACCCTCGCTTGTAATGTCTTCCGAGAATTAGCCTCTTTTCCTCTTGGGCGGCATATTTTCGGTCCTGAATCACGCTAAACTCTCGTCCACACTCAAATCCTCCGACAGTATTACCTTCTTTTGCCATGGATACACGGAAATGTGGAGGCATATCTGCTATCCACTCCATAGTCGGCAAATATTAATATTCTCTTATAAATGCAACAATGTGCATTAGGGATACTAAATTCACAAAATGCGATCCAGTACTCTTTTCTTCCTTGCCGCTGCCGCCGTCACAAAAGTCGCTGCTCATGGCTATGTACCTCTATTGAGAATCAACGGCCAAGATGTTGCAGGATGGAATATTGCTAAAGGTCCGTAGATATCGAAATTTCTCATCTGATTGACAACTGACTAGCTTCTCATATAGATCCATATACAACACCTCAGGTGCTCCAAGCCATTCTATACTCATGTGATCTTCTAACTGACGAATTGGGTTCCTAGCCTTTGAGGGTTGTTCGAGGAACCAAGCTCGATAGCGGTTTCATTTCTGATCCAACTTCAACTGATATTACTTGTTCCATTGGCAATCAAAAGTTACCCACCGGTCCAATCAGTGCCACTGTAGCAGCTGGAGGAACTGTACAAGTTCTTTGGAATACTTGGCCCATTGGCCACTTTGGCCCTGTATTGAACTACATGGCTAAATGCCCGACTAGTGATTGCTCAACGTTCAAGGGCGATACTGGATCACCTTGGTTCAAGGTGCGAATACCTACACTTTTTGATTAATTTATACTAAGGCGAAACTGCTAGATCCAACAAGACGTTTACAAGAATGGCGAATGGGCGTCTGATACTTTGGCAAAGAATAACTTCACCTACAACGTCAGAGTTCCATCGAACATTGCTCCAGGATCATATGTACGAAATTTCCCAGCTCTCGGGACAAAATATTGATACATCTAATATAGCTTCTTCGTCATGAGAACCTTGCTCTGCATGGGGCCTCCAATGCCGGAGGCGCTCAATTCTACCCTGGTATGTCTCTAAGCATATAACTTTCATTTTTATGCTAAATTTATCCATAGTCTGCATCCAATTGACTGTTACTGGCGGTGGGTCATTGAACCCCTCAGGGCTTAGTTTCCCTGGTGCCTACAAGGTAGATGACCAAAACTTTGTGTCTTTATCATTCATTTCAGCTTACGCCACAACAGTCAACCGATCCTGGTATCCTCTTCAACGTCTACCAGGGAGATGCTGCCAACCAGGTACGACTTTGAATCTCTTATACCGGCTGACTGACATCTCATCTCATGATTGTAGGCATATGTTGCCCCTGGCGGCCCTGTCTATGCCGGTCTGACTTAGTGTGGATAATCTGAGAACCATTACCTTTGCTTCGACAATATCAAATCGGAACCGCATAACTACTGATGGCATACCTATCTCTACTTTAAATGAATACCCTTGTCTACATGAGGCCCTATCAAACTTCAAAACAATTGAGCCCGAGCGAGTAGCACTCAGCTGATAGACGTACGGTTCCGATAAATACCCCAGACAAAAACATTACTTCTATACGCGGTGAACCTTGGCAAAAATTGCGCTACCTATTTCCCCGCTTTCTATTTATTCGCCTATGCACAACAAATCGCGATGAAGTTCGGGTGATTTCAATTGAACGAGGATAAATAAATATCACAGACACGTTACCAGATGGTTTCTAACATTGTTTGTTCTGAAGAGCTATGCGTCTATCTGCTTTACTTATTCCTGCTGCCGTACTCATCAGTGAGGTTGCTGCTCACGGATACGTCCCGTGGATCAGAATCAATGGTCAGACCATTGCAGGATGGAATGTTAACACAGGTAATTTCAGTTTTGTTATACTCTACTCTCACTTTGTTGAAGAACGCACCTCTAGACGGTTACACGACCCCTCAGGTATGATATTGATATTATCTTCAGCTTAACATTATGATTACTCACTTGGATCTTGTTCAGCCCGTCCGAGTGGTCCGACCAACCAAGCCCGACAGCGGTTTCATCTCTGATCCAACGTCAGCCGATATTACTTGTTCAATCGGTAACAGCAAACTTCCATCTGTTGGTTTCTTCTTCAATATATTTCTTTCCGGATCTCCCTAAAACTTCTAATATTTTAGGCACCCATTACAGCTACGGTAGCCGCTGGGGGGACTGTACAAGTTCTTTGGAACACTTGGCCGATTGGTCATTATGGTCCAGTTCTTAATTATATGGCTAAATGTCAAAGCAGTGGATGTTCTAGCTGGAAGGGA
Organism: Coprinus comatus; assembly: GCA_034638255.1. Taxonomy (NCBI): domain Eukaryota; kingdom Fungi; phylum Basidiomycota; class Agaricomycetes; order Agaricales; family Agaricaceae; genus Coprinus; species Coprinus comatus. Next base: position 108,903 of record JAWPGT010000050.1, read on the forward strand.
AATTCTGGATCTCCTTGGTTCAAGGTTAATATTGTGCAATTATTCTCGTTGATCTCTCTGATAATAAAAAATATATTTAGATCCAACAAAGTGTATATAACAATGGGGAATGGGCTTCTGACACACTCGCAAAGAGCAATTTCACTTACAATGTTAGGATTCCTTCTAATATTGCCCCGGGTGATTATGTACGTTTATATATATATGAAGGTTTTTGGTAGACAAGATATCAGTGGCTGACTCATACATCCTAAAGCTTCTCCGTCACGAGAACTTGGCCTTGCACGGCGCTTCTAATCTTGGTGGAGCACAATTCTACCCTGTTTGCATCCAATTGACAGGTAAGATAATCAGACTACTTATGATCGTTTATGAATTCAAATCAATACTTTTTAATTAGTGACTGGTGGAGGTAGTTTGAACCCGTCCGGTTTGAGCTTCCCTGGTACATACAAGGTACTGCCGCCTAGATAATAATTTTCAATCATGGGGAACTTGAGATACTAATTGATGTGTGTTATTTTTAGGCTACTGATCCTGGTATTCTTTTCAACCCGTACCAAGGTGAAGCCGCAAATAAAGTGAGTCTTCTCGGAGCTCCGAAGATGGATGTTGACACTGATATATGGTGTTTTTCAAGGCATATGTAGCACCTGGTGGACCCGTTTATGCTGGCTTGACTTAACTACTAAGTACCATTTGAAACGTCCTCTTATTATTACAATTTTCCCGAGCCATTGCAGTATCAAGTTGTTCAATGAGAAATAAATTACGTTGTACTTTGAATGAAAAGAGATGTTCAGATATATCAGATCCCACAGAAAATATCCCCTACTATATCCTTCCCAAGAACCAAGCTTCCCAACAAAACAATACGATGCTGCAAACATCTATTGTTTCTGAAAACCTTCCCATTTACTTCCGTCATCTTTGTCTGGTCCATCAATTAACCCTTTAATAAAGGCGTGACACACAACTGGACTGGTGGTCGATCCTGCCCGAGTATACATCTGGACATAAGCAGTGGACGTTATGTTACTAGCACCGCAATAAACCAGAATAGGAGAAGTAAAACCGAGACTGCGCAAGTAGCTCAGTGTCCAAGCTCCCGCATTCATAAATTCTCTTTGTCTTCTATCCTTTTCCCAACGAGCATTATCTGTTACGAAACGAAGTTTGTGGACTGATTCTAGTTGTTTCAATTGTACTACAAATTACAAAGTCAGCTTGCAGCTATAATAAAGTGTTTCTTTTGGAGTGTACTACCTTGATGCTCTTCGACCCAAACTCGGGCGACGGCAGTTGATGATATTTGTACAACGTTGATTCCAAGTTTTCGAGCAAATTCCACCTCTAACGAATTGTTTTGAGGATTATCGTCGATCCATACAATCATCGGGGCCAGTTCCTCTTCTACGACTGTGGTCATGGAGTTGAATTTGGACTTTCTCTGAGCTGTGTGTAGTATATTAGGTTAAAAATTGTGGCAATGTTAACCATCAATATGCTTACTTTCCTTCCGATACTTGTTTTTGATCCATGTATGAACTGCGCGCGCTGTTGCAAGGACAGTGCTTAGAATGGAGATAGGTTCGACAGGCATGGCATGTGTGCGGAACGGAAGGACAGATATGGAGTCGCGGTGAAGAAGTTCGCTGATATTGAGGTTGCTGGGAAAATGATAAAATGATAAAAACGTGATGAGACTCCTTCGCTGGGAAAGCTTGAGTTGAGCCGAGGTTATACCGAACGTCAACTGCTTAGAGTGCGGGAAGGAGTCTGGTGATGAGTCGTAATATAGCCAATATTGTTGAATACAAGCTTAGTGTCCGAGATGAATGTGGGATTGATTTAGTCCCGATCTCGAGGATGCTAATGTCAAACTAGGCGCTAGCAACCATGAGGCCCAAATGTCTCGCCTCGTATACGTATCTGTTTCTATAAACTTCTTTCGACACGAGGCTCAGTGCTTGCTAGTTTGATGTTTACAGGAAGGTAAAGAAAATTTAGTTTGGGGATGATATGAACACTGAAATTGCATTCCACATGTTACGCTGCATTTGACTTCCAACTTGCCAGAAGGGCCGTCTAAATTTAATTTAAACGCCAAGATTCTTATCTCAGAGTAAATGAAAAGTCACTTTTTGACTCTCGACACCGTTAGTTTCTATGGAGAACATGAGGAAAGGGCTGCATGTTGCCGAAGATGAATACATAGCTTTTGTATTGGAGTGAACTTGAGGTGCACATACTGGTCATTCCTCAAATGAGATCTCCTCTAGTGCGCAGTGCGCAAAGGCTATAATCTTTTAATATCAATACCCCATGATTGATGATGTATCGAGGACCGAAGTATGCTGCACGAACCTGGGACGAATCGAATTACAACCTTATGTAGTAGTAGGCGCTGGACAAATATACAGTATGTCTGTGTCTATTTTCCCATTGGTGATATACACCACGCCATATATTAGGTAATGCACCGAAAGTTGAATGTTAACCTTGATGTTCGTAGTGCTCTATCCATAAACCACCCCTGCCTCTTTGCCTTTGGACAACTGCTTGAACAACCACAAATATTCTTGTTATGTCCAATTTATATCGTGTGGTGGGCCATTATTTTCTTCAATCAGAATAGATATCCTGACGTCCTCAAGTAGTTATACTTTATTTGATTTTACGTCAAATGATTACTGACAGCAGGAACATCATGACAGTGTCGAAAAGTTTAGATCCAGTAAGCAGTGAAAGTCTTTGAAGTACCATGAGTCTTGATATACATGTGCTTAGAACTTGAAAATTATTGACGAGAAGGCTGATGCGAAACGATGGGAAGATTTGAATAAAAAGGGAGAGTTCCTCACAAAAGAAACTTATGAGAGTTGGACCGGAGAATTGCAGAATCTTCTGATATTCGTAAGTATGATCTTACACTCTAAATATGCTGCTGATTATACTTTGCAGGCTGGTCTCTTTTCTGGAATCGTCACAGCTTTCACCATTGAAGCCGCAAAGGCAGTACAGGGCGACCCTGCAGAGAAGACAGTACTTTTACTACAAACAATCATCCAACAATTCAACAACCAATCTAACCCACAACTAAATCTCCCAATTGACCTCAACCCAGAAGCTACACCATCCCTCTATGCCCAGCATATCAACGCGTTGTACTCAGTCAGCCTTGCACTCAGCCTCGTGGCGGTTGTGGGGGGGATTGTATGTTTACAGTGGCTGCGACAGTTTGGTAAAAACATCACAGGCGTGTCGAACAAAGATGACCTGTTACTTCAATACCAACGTCATGAGAGCCTCCGGTCTTGGGGTGTTCTGGGCCTACTAAACATGCTACCACTCTTACTTCTTGCTGCGCTTGGTCTTTTTTTTACTGGGTTCATGGTTTCGCAATGGAAATCAAACTCTCTTGCGTCAATACCCATAACTGTACTTGTTGCCATATTGGGTGCCTTTATCGTCTTTACCACAATTCTCCCATCCAGCCAATTTCTCTGGAATAATTGCAGAGTCTTACCAGGCCAGACGAACCCATCTGTGCTTTGTCCATACAGGTCACCTCAATCTTGGTTATTCCACCTCTTACTTCAAGGTCTTACCTACGTTCTCCGGTTGTTGTGTAGTGCCAAATTTCGGTGGTTCAAACATTTGGAGGGTATTCGCAGTTGGTTGGATTACGACACTAGGAGTGTAAAAAGGTGGAAAAAGAGCGTGGGTGCTGTGGGATCGATTTACCATCAATTATCATGGATATCACAAGAGTATAGGCAAATGACTAGGGTTGCCGAGGATGTGTATTGCTGTATGTTATTTGCTTCTTGCCAGGGGTCACGGATGAAGCTGATGGGAGAAGAACATAACACTGTCGGGTGGGAATGGGAGGAACTCAATTTATTGAGGTTGTTTAAGGAGAATAATGACAATGGGATATTCTGGGATGCTCTTTGCACCAAAGGGATAGTTGAGGCACATGCAGAATGCATTACATCTTTGGAAAATACCGGTGTTCAGGCTTGGTTAGATGTAATGTCACATCTTCACCGCTCCAATGACACAGGTAAATGTCAAGCTATGCATTGAATATATTCTTTCTAACAATATTTGCTCTAGATTTCATAGAAGAGATTCTCTCTGGGTTGAGGAGATCTGAGACTACGTGGGTTACTCCAGAGAATGCAGTTGCTATTGTCTGTGACGCGATCGACCACAATTTGTTGCAGTGGTATTGGACACGTCCCATTTTGGATGAGTTGTGCAAGCATCCAATGACATCACTTCCTCCCATACGTCATCTTGTTGACAAGTACCTGGATGTGCATGCGAAGCTTGAATCAAAGCATTGGTGTGATCTCTTTGTTACCACGTTCAACAACGTCTTTACTTCTGTGGACTCTGCGGACTACAAAGCTGTTGCACCCATACTTGGTGATCTGCTTGTGGAATGTGATGAGTGCTTCATTTGTTTGTCTTCTCATCTACTCTGTCATCTCTCTCTGACCAGCCTTACTCCTCAGTCTGCGCAGAACCCTTCCTCGAAATCATACAAAGCCTTGCCTTGAAGCGTCTCATTGGCAAAGATAAATCATTGGATCGCATCTTCCTCTACACTAAACACATCATACAACACTCATATAGACTATCTGATATACTCCCTCTCCTCAAATCAACTTTCAGTGCAATACTATCTGCTACCAAAGAACACCTTCAAGACTCACCTTCAAGAGATTCGATTCTGCACCCCAATAAATTCACCATTCCACTCTCTGATTACTTCCCAGAGCATGTACGGACCTTGATAGATGATTTCAACAAGAGCTTGACGGATTTGTGGCGCATACATCAACATGCCAAGTTTAGGGGTGAAAGGTTGGGCAGAATAGAGCATATACGGACTTCTGGTACGTCTCAAATTTATCTCATCCAACAATATAATTAATAAATTTACTGGCAGACGAAGACTTACGAGACGAAACACGTGGTCAGGTCGCTTCAGCCATAGAGTCTACTACAGCTCTACCCATCATTACCACACCCGAGCCCATCAAATCCAATTCAGAAACAGACATTACACCCCGAGTCACGCTTTCTCCCATTCTACCATTGTTATCTCAAGGTTCCGAACATCATTCAACCGACAACAACAGTATTATACCTTTTGATCCTCATACTAGAGAAGAAATTTCACTAATTCAATCGCCAATCGGACATTCCGCCGATATCAAAGAGAGCAGTGGATCTGGTCAGCTCTCTTTGCCTCTCCTCAGTGACACTGCGACTGTATCTTAAGACTTACAAACCGCTTCACGCGCTCCGTCTCCAACTCATGATGAAGACACTAATCAAATCCATCAATTAGCCCTCGAAACGACGAGTTAGCATTGTAATCTTCCTGGGAGTAAAGGAGTTGTCAGATGCAGGGAATGAGGGAGGTCGTCGTCGTGACATTGTAGGGATTCGTTCAATTTGTATTCAAACACCCCAGTATATTTCATTTTTTGAATCTAAATTGCCGACTTTGAAAAACAATTCTGAACTATTGCATTGATCAAACTTCAACTCATCCTCTCCCTACACTTTTGATTTTCTTCTCCTCACACTGCCTTCTTTAAACATATTGTTCATCTTTCTGCAAACCAATCACTTGGACAGCACCCATACTCAAAGTCGTACTCTCCACATACACACGGAGATTTGTATTCACACCGTCCCGAATGAAATACACATCTATACTTATTTATACAAATTGTACTCGAGTATCTTAATATATGGGGTTTCAACTGAAGCGCATCGAAATCTAGGTGTTCGGGTCTAGAATGATGAGAAGCAAGTAGTAGTTTAAACGAGGCCTTTGTTTGAAATTGAGGGGAACCATGACGATGATGAAAATATCCTTGTTTTTTGGTACATTTCTATTCAAAGGAAAGCAGTGATAACGGTTTGTTGATAAGGTGTAGACTTTGAGTTTAGTATTCTAGTTACATTGTCATGCTGATATTTCCTATCATTGTCATCGAGGATTGTGTGTTCATTAAAATAAGTGAGTTTTGAAATGAGTTCTGATGAGCACGATGATAATAAAATGGGGAATAGAAAGAAGAAAAGGAAGATACAAAAAAGATGATGAAGTAGTAAGAGTGTAAATTGTGGGACATAGGCTACATACCTAGGTTTTAGTTTCGCTTGGATAACGAACAATCTCTTCATTATGGGGTATCCTGAAGTTTGTCTATAGTAGCCTGTTCGAAAAGTGTAGAACAAAACGAAAAATGCGTCGGGAGTTAGTATATAAAATTGGCACACAATAGAACGAAATAAGAAAGTACTCACAAGATAATAGAGAGATTAACTGATTATTGACCTGGTAGCGATTCCAGTTCTGACTAGTCAGATTAATGCTAATTCCCGGGTAGGCGTAGACACTGAGGCTGACTTTCATACCAATGACCTTCTTGGCCATTGTTCGCCCTTACAAACATTCGATCGCGTGGTAAATCATATAGTCACAGGGTTAACCGAATTGTGTGAACGACCTACTGACGAGGACGCTTGGACATTTCTCTGCCAAGCCGGGAACCACCAAACTAATCAGAATAATAAATTAATATGGAGGAATGACAGAGTCAGGAAGAATCATACTGGTAGTATGGGAGGTTCTGTGTCAATGAGGCAACTACCATATCGTATCGTTCAAGATCTTGCCTTTATAAATAGTGTTTCAACATAAGTATTCCGAATTTAAACCACTTTTTAATAATAATAAAACTTATGAAACCAAAAACCAAAATTCATAACAAAACAATAGAACACCGCAAACATCTATTGTTTCTGAAAACCTTCCCATTTACTTCCGTCATCTTTGTCTGGTCCATCTATTAACCCTTTAATAAAGGCTTGACACACAAATAAGCTGGTGGTCGATCCTGCCCGAGTATACATCTGGACATAAGCGGTGTTCGTTATACTAGCACCGCAATAAACCAGAATAGGAGAAGTAAAACCGAGACTGCGCAAGTATCTCAGTGTCCAAGCTCCCGCAGTCAAATTCATAAATTCTCCTTGTCTTCTATCCTTTTCCCAACGAGCATTATCTGTTACGAAACGAAGTTTGTGGACTGATTCTAGTTGTTTCAATTGTACTACAAATGACAAAAGTCAGCATACGGTTTTAATGAAGTATTTCTTTTGGAGTGTACTACCTTGATGCTGTTCGATCCAAACTCGGGCGACGGCAGTTGATGATATTTGTACAACGTTGATTCCAAGCTTTCGAGCAAATTCCACCTCTGAAGAATTGTACTGGGGATTATCGTCGATCCATACAATCATCGGGGCCAGTTCCTCTTCTACGACTGTAGTCATGGAGTTGGATTCGGACTCTTCCTGAGCTGTGTGTATTATAATAGGTTAAAAAGTGTGGCAATGTTAATAATAACCATCATTACGCTTACCAGTGATCATCTCTCGCAGATCTGATACAGCCTTGCTTAAAGTACGGCCATCTGCGAACGTTGCCAATGTCTTTGGTGTAACAACTCCAATATCTTTAGAGTCAACGGCTCGTATTAATGCATTACTGATGTGCTCATTAAGCTCTTGTCTGACCCAGGTAGCGACAGCCGCAGGTAGCGAAGACGCCGGTGCAAAAATATCCTTTACATATATAATAAGTTTGTCAATAGCCCGAACATCACTTCGACTTTCATTGACTTACTTGAGTATAATTGAGGGACCAGAAGTCTCGAACGTCTGAATTGGCAACTCCCTCAAGATAATCATGCATACTCTCCCTAACCGTTTCTCCACCTTCCGATCCCGTTTCACCATCTACAAGAGATAAAGAGGCAACTTGTAATGCGAGAGACAATAGGTTGATTCTTTCCGTGAGTTTGAGCTGATCATCCTTCAATAACTCGATGACTTTTGCAGGAGAAAGAAATCCAAGGATTGAAGCTAAACTCGTCTTCTTCGCCTGCCACAAAACAAGATGTTCCTTGATTATCGTAAGAGTCCCTGCAATATCGAGCAATGTATCGACGACATTTTGGTTAAGTTTGTTCAAGGCTTGAAGTTCTTCAAGAGGTTGGAGAATGTTACAAAGTCGTTGTATATCTATTGTAAGAGCAGTTATGATACTATCCTTCCGATCCTTGTTTTTGATCCATGTATGAACCGCGCGCGCTGTTGCTAGGACAGTGCTTAGAATGGAGATAGGTTCAACAGGCATGGCGTGTGTGCGGAACGGAAGGACAGATATGGAGTCGCGGTGAAGAAGTTCGCTGATGTTGAAGTTGCTGGGAGAATGATAAAATGATAAACGTGATAAGTCGTGATATAGCCGATATTGCTGAATACAACCAAAGGGCTGTGACCTACCTCATAATAGTGTATAGAGCTGAGAATCATGCCTCATAGTTGACCATGTGTTATATGTAGTGTGCTTCTGTCGAGGTGGCTCTCAGGTCAAGAGTCACGAACGAAGCTCATTGCCTTAAGTAACCATCTGCGGCGATAACGAAAGGAATCACGCTTCTAGATGACAGCCCTATTTTTGCGAGTGATGATTCCCATTAGGCATTGTCGTACACAAACAATGATTAATGGTTCCCAGCCACCATCACCACACGTGCCCTAGGATAGTAGGCGGTTTAGCGAGCCCTTTCCACCTACAAGATTAGGCAATTTCGGCAGTTCTCCAGGATCGCAAATGGATTGCAATACCCCAATAACTTAGGCACTGTCCATTCCCCTCTATAATATATTGTATACAGTACCAGTATTTCGTTGCTCATGTGATCCTCACATGTTATCGTTATCTTGTGTATATAATACATATGTCAGCTTTACACAACACATGTTTTCCTCAATATTTAACTCTTCATACTTATTACACACTCTCGTCTCTTGTCATCCATATGTCTAACAAATTATACGCTATTATATTTGTTTTCTGAAAAGACTTAAATATGCTCATAGTTGTCAGTGGTAGTGTAGTAATAAATTTATGTTATTTCTCATACTACTAACTACACTCCGTAGGTCTTAGAAAAATGAAGTATATATGTTTCGCAACACTTACTGTAGCTGGTAATTTTTTACAACTACTTGGCTCCTTAGAAACAACAATGTATATTTAGCCAGGGTCCTCGGCGGTGTAGGAACACCCACCGTTATTTATCAATATATCATTGACAGCGGAAACAGCTATTTATGGCATTCTTTTTAGTCTTTTGCTTCTACCTACACTAAAATAATCATTAGAAACATTAGAAAAACCATAGAGTAATAGTAAAAGTAGTAGTTATTGTTTCGTGATAGGTACGATGTGATTGATAAGATCTAAAATAGAGAACAATTATACTCAGTTCTCAAACAACGAAACTATATCATTTTAAGTACCTAAAATAGAGAACAATTATACTGAAAACCAATAAGTTTGAAGCTCTTTGAAAATAGGAAATAAAAGGATAAATACTGTCAGGAATGCTCTAGACAGTCCCCAAGGTCAGTACTTATTGTTGGTTGAGGTTAGAAGAGCTGTGGTTGGATATTCTCTTTGGAGTTCTGGACTTGCATCAGGAAATCGCGCATTTGCTTGGGTCTACCTTAGGGTTGCTTAGACTACTTGTTGTACTTGTACATCCTTGGTGAAAAATGTCCCAAGGTACTCTGAGGAGCTTTTTAGTTCCAAGTTAGGTCAAGGATAGAACCAAGTAAATCCTCAAGCTTTACTTGCTCACGAAAAATGTTAAACTTTAGTTTACATTATTAACACTATTTGTTTTTGTTCTGATCAATGATTATTGATCATCACATATGTTTTGAAACTTTTGATGTTATCAAATTTGGACTTTGCAAAAAAAGCGGATGAGTGTGACATCCTACTCTCCTTGTCACACATCACTCACTCCACGTCACATCCCAATGGCAACAATCTCACGAGATCATAATACCTCTGCCACATCATTACATCCCTATTCACTCAATTCCTAACAAAATCTCACGTTTTTAGGCTCTCTAGAATCGTCTCACCGTTTTGCTTCGAATGACGGCGGTTACGCGTCGCGTGGTTTAGTACTTGTACTATAACAGCCACTTTATTGAACAAGGTAAGCATACAATGTTTTTGGTCTGTTGTACTCATTTCATCATGCTTTGGCACGCGTCTTGGCTCTTTTTTCCGCTTTGAACAAGCCTAGCCACACGTGCTATGGTTTAATTCTCATGGTATGGCATGAATAATATTGGTATGTCATCACTCTGTAGTATCCTGAGGCTGTCTCACTCATTTCTTCACATAGAGACATTTACCTAGGCTCGTTTAGACCATTCGTAACTCCTCCATGACTGACCGAAGTTGATTGCGCTGTGGGGAAGGATTGGAGGTGTAGTGAGCAATACTCTGGTACTAGGTCCCAGGTGAGTCACTCTAACTAAATATGTAATATTTCGCTTGATACATGTTTAATCCTTATGATTTTAGGCTCATTACAACCGTCTTGACAACACCGTCCGAACAGTGCCATCCGCACTCCGCACCACCCAAAACTCCGGTGCCGACACACTCCTCTCTGGTGAGTTACCATATATGTTCCTCCCCAACTAAATATTTAATATGTCACTCAATATCTATGCACTCCTTTTGTATCTAGGCTCATTAAAATCACCTAAATGACGCCGTTCGAACGATACCATTTACACTGCACACTGTCCAAAACCCCTGTGCCGACATGCACATCTCTGGTAAGTTACCACATATGTTCCTCCCCAACGAAATAACTGATATGTCATTCAATATCTGTGCACTCCTCCTGTACTTAGGTTCGTTAAAACCGTCTAAACGGCGTTGTTACAACGATACCATCCGCACCACGCACCCCTCAAAACTCATGTACCGACATGCAGATCTTTGGTAAGTTACTATATATATATATTACTCTCCAACTAAATAACTAATAACTCGCCCATTTCTTATCCAATCCTTTTGTGTTTAGGCTCGTTATAACCACATTAACCGCCCCTTTCCAACGCTGGTACTCGCACGCCGTACGGTCGAGTATCATGCTTCGTGTGATGTGATCTTTGTAACACATCATCCAAGGTTCGCTTTTTCTCTCCATTTTATGTTAATAATTACTTATTTCACTATTACAGTCTCTATTCTGATACAAAGGTATAAGAATGTATTAATACTGTAGACTAAGTTAGTATATCACATGTATTATTACAACTTCAATGATATTTTTTTTATTGTCCTTATTCCCTTACTTGGTGTGACCTTGAGAGTACTTGAATTATCCCGAAAATGCAAATAAAATCCTGTAAAATATAATTACAAGGTAGAAAAGTAACTTTTATGTGCTGTCCAAGTACGTTCAAAGCTATTCAAGTACACCCAAGTTAGAGGGACCTACTTGGAGCTCCTTGGGACAAATTTTCCAAGGAACTCCAAGGATAATTTTACTCTTCTTTGAATTCTATTGGGGTGTACTTGGAGCTCCTTGGATGCCTTTCTAAGTAACTTCAAGTACCTCCAAGGACATGCGCGAAATCCTGATGGAGTCGGTACAACTCACAGGTGAATTCCGACACGAACTGCCGGCCTCGGTCGGAGACAACACGTTGAGGTAGGCCATGGAGCTTCCAGATGTTATGGAGGAAGAGTCGGGCAACACCTTTGGCAGTGCAAGTTGTGTGGGTCGGCAGGAAATGAACTCGTTTCGATACCGAATTGACAACTGTGAGTACCGTGTCATAACCATTGGACTCTGGGAGTTCGACGACAAAGTCGATGCTGATAGTATCCCAGCAGGCATCGGGGATGGGGAGTGGGTGAAGTTTGCCGACTGGTCAGTGTTGGTGGGGCTTTGTCCATAAGCACAAGTCACAAGTCAAGATGTACTGACCAATGTAATGAGACATAGAAGGCCACCAGTAGTTCCGACCTACGAGTTCGAGGGTCTTCCAACATCCTGCATGTCCACCGACTTTGGAATTGTGGTGTTGGGCCACAATGCAATGTCTAAGGTCAGGGATGTTAGGAACATAGATTTTACCTCGATGAAGTAGCAACCCATTATCCTCCGACCATTTGGAACTCTTAACTGATTTTGACTTTGACAACTTCAACTCCTGCGCTGCCTTCGCCACTGCCTCCTCTTGTTCACCATCCCGATTACCATGTCTGATCTCTCACAACACATCCTGCTCTTCTCCAACTAAAACAATACCTTCCAGGGCTCAAACAGCAAATAGCAATGGAGGGAGGAGGGTGAGGTTATCATTATCATCCTTGCCAGTTCCGTGGTCGGCCCGTCAGGAGAGTGCATTGGGTTTGCCCATGGATTGTTAAAACAAGAGCGTAGCATGTATGCTAAGGTAGGTACAACTTAGACTTACTGAGGGTGGTTGTTGAGGTAGAAAAGAACTTAAGTATATAATGCAACTACTACAATGTTTATATACGTTAATGCAATGGTCCGTGCGAGAACATATTTGAGTCACATGTTCATCTAGCGTAATGCCATTAGAGAATGTCATTGTAGAACTAATAATAGTTCAACATGGATCGGCCTGGTCGATGATGAAGTGAGAAGTTGAACCGGGAGAGGTAGAGGGACCAGTGGGCTTGTCGGCGGTTGAGTTTCTTCACAGTCATGAAGTACTCGAGGTTCTTGTGGTCAGTCCAGATTTCTACCTTGTGCTCACTGCCCTCCAGGAAGTGCCTCCACTCTTCAAGTGATTGGATGATAGCCAACATCTCTTTGTCATGGATCTATAATTGTGTTCGACTGGTGACAGCAATTTTGAGTAGAATGCGATGGGATTGAAGAGAAAACAAATGTCTCACAACAATATAAAAACACGAGTACAGCTGTGTCTGTCAGCTGTCAGAGCTTTCGAGTCCAAAACTACTGTTGAAGGGTTCGAGAAGGGAATGTTGTGAGTGGTGAGCAAAAGTTTGAGAAGATTTGAATAAGAAGTGAGCAATTTTCGAGTAAGTTTCAAGAGTGGTTATAAGCAGAAAAGTGGGGGTAAAATTCACTGTCTTTCTACTACATCGTCCGTAGTATTTATACTAGAGAGTAGAATAACGAGGAAGGGCTTCAAAGCCCGTGTTTATGGCACAAAACTAGAAATGTTCATTAAGCAGTATGCATGTTCATAGATTAAAGTTTCAGACATGTGGAAAATTGAATAAAGAAAATGTTTATAGCTAGGAAAAGAGCAGTTGAATGCTCAGGAACAGACGTGGTGTTGAACCACCGAAGCGCAGAGTGCCAAAAAGAAATGAAAGGGAATAGAAACAATAGAATAAGAAAGGAAAAGAAAAAGAAAGAAACGGACCTCATGTCCTTTATTACTGCTAAGCTGTCCAAACTGAAATGTAGACCCTGTCTCCTGAGTTTCAAGCATGCTGTTCCTGGTGAAGTTTTTCTGAAAGGAATGAACCGTTGGCCTATGTGGAGCATCCGATGTTGTGGTGATGGCTGAGTTCTTGAGTCAGGGTCCAGCGTGATTGGAAATGGAAATTGTAGTCGGGGCCGGAATGTGTGTTGCATGAGGTTCGAACTGGAGACTAGGGGAGGGAAAAGACTTGGGAAATGGTAATTTCTCAAGTACCCGATCGTCTGTCTCCACATCTCCTGGGTACTTTGAATACTGACCTCTGGTCAGTGTACAGTGTGAGTTTGCTGCTACATTGTTGTTGTCTTGGGTTTGGGTGTCGTATGTGAAGTCTTCGAGAGCTTCTGGTGTGGCATCGGTGAGTTTGGTGACAGGAATAGCTCGTAAGTCTTGAGGGTGATAAGGAATGAGCCAAAATGCTGCGAAACGGAGTTTAGAGATTGCTCCATCAAGCTCGGCCAAAATGTATGATCCTCCTGTCATCCTTTTGAGTACTACCATTGGCCCAAAATATCTAGGTTTTGCTTTTCCTCCAACATCCTTGTTGTATCGTGAGTTTCGAATGAGGACGAGTGAGCCAGGTGAGAAGTTGAAGTCACAAATGAGAGATGCGAATTTGTTGTTGAAGTGTTGGATAGATCCATATCATGCTTTGAGAACGAGTTCCTTCACTCTTTCAAGGTCCTTGGGCCGCTTTTGTAGTTGGACAGCTCGGGTGGCAATGAGATTGGTTGTGGAGAGTGGTTTGGTGAGAGAGGGTGCAAGATAGGTTGCCTCAACGAGATCGAATGGGAGGAGAGGCTCAAGACCGTGTGCTATGTAGTAGGGTGAATATCCAGTTGATTTTTGAATAGAAATCCATTCTGCCCAGAAAACAGAAGGTGCTGCAATTGTCCAATGACATTCATCTCCTCCTGCTGCCTTCACTAATGATTCCCTCATGTCAAAGTGTCTTCTTTCTACAGGACCGTTTGCTCGAGAGTTGTAGGGTGAAATGCGAATATGATTGATCTTATAACGAGTTGAGAGGTATTCTGCTGTGTAAGGGCGACTCATGTCGGCGACGGACGGCCCGACAACTAGCGAGGAATCCAAAGTTATATTTGATCGGAAACATATTACAGAGCAGATACAACATACCTAGCGAGGAATCCAAAGAGAAAGAGTTGGGGATTCACTCGCGTAGGCTACACACAATATATACTACTATACAAACAGAGACGCCAGCTATTGTCCAGAGGGATGTCATAACATTGACAATGGGAACAATGGGGGACGAGTTACATGAGGGGGCAAGTTGTGAAAGCGCGAAGTCGGGAGGTGTTCCGATGGAAGTCGGAACATCGGAGGATCGGTCGGTAGTCGGTGTGTTGGTGTAAGGGTCGGTGAGGAAGGTCCCCTTACATCTACCCCCCCTTCTAGGGTGCAGTGTCCCGATGTACCTGTGAACTGAGTGCGAGGTCGGAAAGGGATGGAGTCGAAGGCCGTGGAACGGATAAGTCGAGGTGCAGTGGGGTTCTTGCAATAGAACTCGGTGATCTTTTCGGGGGCATGGACGTCGGCTGCGAGTTCCCAAGAGTTCTCTTCCATGCTGAAGTCTTGCCACTTGATCAGAAATCTGAGTTTACCTCGTTGCACTTTACTGTCCAATATTTCTTCTACTTCCCATTCCTCTTCGTTGTCCACCAGTATTGGCATCGGTATTTTTGTCGGCTTCCGACCAGGGATTGGGTCTTCAGGAGCTGGAGTGAGTTTAACCACATTGAACACCGGGTGCAGGCGAGACAACCTTCGGGGAAGCTTGAGCCGATATGCCCCAGGCCCAACCTTGCGGTCGACGGCGAAAGGACCTAACCGTGTGTGCTCAAACTTCTTTGAGGGCCGACTCGTTGTGATGTCCGATGCGTCAAGGTAAACCATGTCACCCATCTTGAGCTCGGGGGCAGGGGTCCGACGTCGATCGTAGTACTTCGCCATATCGTCCTTTGCCTTCACCAGTGCCGATTTTGCTTCTTCTAGTGCCGACTCCATCCAGGTTTTGAACTCATTGACCGTTTCGAGTCGGGAGGGGTGTTGTTGTCAGAATGGTAGAGAGTGATGAAGAGAATGTGAGGAGTAATGAGAGAGAGTAAAGCTCAGACACAGACACAGACACAGAAAGAAGGGAATTGATTGGATGGTTTGGCTAAGACATGAGGGACTTATATATCTACCAGAACAAAGAACAACCAAAAGGGGAGAACAATAAGGACCCTTGCCAGCACACAAAGGGAATATGTAAGTAACATAATAAGGGAAAAGAACATTATGAAAGAGTCCAGAACATCAGGATAAGATAAGTGGAGTGATTAGGAAAGATGGATAAGATAAGGAGATATCTGGGAAAAACCTAACAGTTGTCGGGGTTCGAAGCCCATGCGAGGGTCGCGGCCGGTGTCTAACACAAAGGGCAATTGGTGGGTCGCAGCATGAACGTGATTGTTGTGTTGGAATTCGGCGAGTGGGAGAAGGTCATACCAATCATTCTGTCGCTGGTTAACAAAGACTCGGATGTACTGGTCGAGTTCTTGGTTAACTCGTTCGGTTTGACTGTCGGCTTGCAGGTGCCAAGCTGTAGTCGCAGCGACCTTGATGCCTAAGAGTCGGTACAACTCGCAGGTGAATTCCGACACAAACTGCGGGCCTCGGTCGGAGACAACACGTTGAGGTAGGCCGTGGAGCTTCCAGATGTTGTGGAGGAAGAGTCGGGCGACACCTTCGGCCGTGCAAGTTGTGTGGGTCGGCAGGAAATGAACTCGTTTTGATACTGAATCAATGACTGTGAACACCGTGTCATAACCGTTGGACTCTGGGAGTTCAACGACAAAGTCAATGCTGATAGTGTCCCAGCGGGCATTGGGGATAGGAAGTGGGTGAAGCTCGCCGACTGGTCGGTGTCGGTGGAGCTTTGTCCGTAAGCACAAGTCACAAGTAGAGGCATACTGACCGATGTAACGAGACATAGAAGGCCACCAGTAGTTCCGACCCACGAGTTCGAGGGTCTTCCAGCGTCCTGCATGTCCGCCGACTTTGGAATCATGGTGTTGGGCCACAATGCGACGTCTAAGGTTGGGGATGTTAGGGACATAGATTTTACCTCGATGAAGTAGCAACCCATTATCCTCCGACCATTCGGAACTCTTAACTGATTTTGACTTTGACAACTTCAACTCCCGCGCTGCCTTCGCCACTGCCTCCTCTTGTTCACCATCCCGATTACCATGTCTGATCTCTCGCAACACATCCTGCTCTTCTCCGACCAAAACAACACCTTCAAGGGCTCGAACAGCGAATAGCGATGGAGGGAGGAGGGTGAGGTTGTCATTATTGTCCTTGCCCGTTCCGTGGTCGGCCCGTCGGGAGAGTGCGTCGGGTTTGCCCATGGATCGGCCTGGTCGATGGTGAAGTGAGAAGTTGAACTGGGAGAGGTAGAGGGACCAGCGGGCTTGTCGGCGGTTGAGTTTCTTCGCAGTCATGAAGTACTCGAGGTTTTTGTGGTCAGTCCAGATTTCTACCTTGTGTTCACTGCCCTCCAGGAAGTGCCTCCACTCTTCGAGTGATCGGATGATAGCCAACATCTCTTTGTCATGGATCTCATAATTGCGTTCGACTGGTGACAGCGATTTTGAGTAGAATGCGATGGGGTGCCACTTGTTGTCTTCCGATGCAAGCTGCGACAAGACAGCTCCAGTTGCAAAGTCGGAGCTGTCGGCCTCTACTCGGTAAGGTGTGGTGTCGTCGGGAGAAGACAAGATCGGTGCCGATGTAATGGCTGTCTTCAGAGCATCGAAGGCTTCCTGCTGTTCAGTACCCCAGTTCCAAGGTGTACTGGACTTGGTTAGATCGAAGAGTGGCCGACCGATGTGTGAAAAATCCCGAATAAAACATCAGTAGAAATTGGCAAACCCAAGGAAAGACTGAACTTCCATCTTGTTTTTTGGAATCGGCCAGTCACGAACTCCTGCAACCTTCACTGGATCCATCTCTACACAGTTCTCTGAAATGATCAGCCCCAAGTATTCTATCTTCTGCTTCTCAAACTCGCATTTTTCGGGTCGGAGGTACAGCTTGTGTTCCTTGAGTACCTCCATCACACGTCGGATCGCCTTCCGATGTTCCTCCAGGGTTTTCGAAAAGATCAGGATGTCGTCGAGGTAGACGATAACAATTCCTTCCATGATAAGGTCATGGAAGATGTCGTTCATCACTGTCTGGAAGGTCGCTGGGCTGTTAGTCATGCCGAAAAACATCACCAGAGGTTCGAAGAGCCCCCGATTCGTTCGGAAAGCGGCCTTCCACTCGTCGCCAGGCTTGATACGGATGTTGTTGAAGCCCCATCGGATGTCAAGTTTGGTGAAGTATTTTGCGCCCCGCAGTTTCGAAACGATTTTGGAGATGAGTGGGATGGGGTACTTGTTCTTCACTGTGATGGCGTTGAGGTTCCAATAGTCTTGTACCAACCGAAGCGAACCGTCCTTCTTTTTAATGAAAAAAACGGGGGCTGCCATCGGCGACTTTGAGGGGCGAATCCTTCCCGAAGCAAGGTTCTCTTGGAGGAACTCGTCAAGTGCGGCTTGTTCTTTTGGCGAAATTGGGTAGACCTTGGTGGTTTTGGCAGTTTCACCTGGGACAAGTTCAACAGCGTGATCCCAAGGCCGATTTTCGGGGAGCTCTTGGAAGGCAGCCTCAGAGAAAACAGTTTCGAAGTCATGTAGGTAGTTGGGAATATGAGCCTTGAAACTGAGGTTGGCAGTTGCGGTATTCTTCCGATGCGCTTCGGCAAGTTGTTGCGATAGAGTACCAGTAGCTGAAATCTGTTCTGAAACCGAAAGAACTGATGAGCAAGGGATGGCAGCGAAAATCCGATCTCCTTCCTCCAATTCTGACCAACTAACTCCTTCTTCCGACTCTTCATCCTCTTCTTCATTCACCTCTTCCACAAGTACTGGAAAGGGTCCTGAAGTGCAGACCCTTAGCACCTTCTCCTGGAACTTCTTCTCCTCCTTGTATTCCTGTCGGCAACCTTCGCAAGTCCTCGGACACCTCGACATTTTGACTTCCTTTGTTACCCAATCGACTTCGGGGTTGTGTGCGTGGAGCCAAGTATAGCCAAGTATAACGGACTCCTTTCCGAGGCCAGTGACAGCGAAGACTGCACGTTCGGAATGATTCTTGTATCGGAGAACCATATCGACCACTTCGGCGATTTCTCCAGCTTCATTTGGGGTGCCGTCAACATTGAAGACAGGGATTGGGTGTGATAGACGGCAGGTGGTGAGCTTATGTTGGCGAGCGAAGTCCCGATCGATGAAGATACCAGTGGCACCAGAGTCCATGAGTGCTTCCGATGAAAATCGGACTCCGGTGTCGGTGGTTTCAAGGTCGATCGGCAGTTTCAAAGCGTTGGCGGGGGCGGTGGATGAAATGACATACCGGGTCGGGAGGTAACGACGTTCCCAGTGAGGTCGGCGGGGTTTGGACATGGCTATAGGTTTGGGTGTAGGTGGGGAAATAGTAGTTTTGTTTATTTCTTCTATGGGTAGTACAGCAAACCTATTAACACTAGACAATCGAGGCGTGGCCTCCACCGATTGAGTTACCGAAAATCCTGCGTATCTGTTTCCACCGACCCTTCCGACTGTCTTCCGATGTTGGCAACATCTTTCTCTGCCAACAGGTTCATCAGCAACTCATCCTTCTCTTCCAAGGTCATAAGCCGGACATCAAAGTGTCGGGGGCAATCTGCCTTGATGTGTCCAGGCTGCTTACATCGATAGCAGGTGGAAGGGGTCAGGTTACGAAGTTTGGATGCGTCAATGTCCATCGGAGTCGGGTTCCCGGGTGTCGGCATTAGATGGGCGAATGTTGGTAGGGGAATCAGGGGAGTTGGATGAGGCGGGGGTTTTGGGAAGGGGTGAAAAACAGGTCTGGGAGCTGGCGGTGGTACCGGGCGATGATTTGCCTTGAATGCAACATTGGCAAGTCGGGAAGCTTCGAAACGGGTGGCTGCGCGATACCAGCCGTCGGGATCGGAGTCAGAGGGTCAGCCCAGGGTCATAGTGGCAATAGAGTCAGCCAAGTTGGTGTGAAGACCTCGACGAAACTTGACAACAGTGACCTTCCGGTCAGTGTACCCAGATGCTGAAATGAGTGCTTTGAAGGTGTCCAGGTAATCCTCCAATGTCCGATCCTTCTGGAAGTAAGTATCTCCTTCCAATGTGATAACCACTTCCGACTCGGCGTCAATTGGCAAGAAGCGAGCCTTGAACTGGGTTTTGAAGTCCTCCCAATCCTCAAAAGGCAAGTTTCCGACTTGTGATTCCAGCCTAAATATCTCTTCCGTCCATGTGGCAGCCCGACCGCTCCTCATGTAAGACATGGCCCAGAGCATCTTTTCTTCGTCCGACTGGAATTCACCCGAAAGTCAGATGTACAGGTTGCAGGCATTGAGGAAGGCCTGGCCTGTCTTGCGGTCGCCATCATAATCGGGTGGCGTAGCGACTCGTCCTTGGAATGTCCGTGGATGTTCGGGGGGAGATGGAGGAGCTAGCGTCGTGGGGGTAGCATGTGAAGGGGTGGTCTGAGAGGCCGAAATGAGTGTGGAGAGTTGGGTGGTGATGGTGGCAAGTACATTGGCAGTGGTGGCGGAAGTGGATTCGGTAGTTTCTACTCGCTGCCGTAGAGCATCAAGCGATGCCCAAAGCTCGTGGAATGTGCCTTCAACGATTTCATTCCAAGTCGGCTGGGGCGGTGCTGGATTGGTCATGGTTTAGCGAGTGAGGGATAGAGGGGTGCGTCGGTGGGAAGTCTTCTGTCATGGCGAACAGGGCTCTTCTGTCCAGCGATGCTGGCCTCTTGAAGAACTCTTTCTTCTGTAAGGGCGACTCACGTCGGCGACGGACGGCCTGACAACTAGCGAGGAATCCAAAGTTATATTTGATCGGAAACATATTACAGAGCAGATACAACATACATAGCGAGGAATCCAAAGAGAAAGAGTTGGGGATTCACTTGCGTAGGCTACACACAATATATACTACTATACAAACAGAGACGCCAGCTATTGTCCAGAGGGATGTCGTAACATTGACAATGGGAACAATGGGGGACGAGTTACGTGAGGGGGCAAGTCGTGAAAGCGTGAAGTCGGGAGGTGTTCCAATGGAAGTCGGAACATCGGAGGATCGGTTGGTAGTCGAGTGTGTCGGTGTAAGGGTCGGTGAGGAAGGTCCCCTTACATGCTGCCTGTACAAAAGCTGGACCATTATCCATGACAATTTCTTTGATAGCACCCCATCTGCAAAGTATTTCTTCAAATATAAAAGATCCCAATGTTCGAGTGTTCTCCAAGCGAAGCATCCTCCATTCAGGGTAAGAGGAGAGTGAACAGTGAGCGTGTACAATGTATCTGAACCCATTTGATTTTGGCATGAACATAGTATCAATGTATGCCTTCCTGAAGAGGTTGAAAGGAGTAGGAATGGTTGGAGGAATGTAGAAGTGGTGGGTGAGTCAGGTTTGGCATTCATGACATGTCTTGATGAACCATTTGACATCCTGCTCAAGATATGGCCACCAAAATCATTCCAAAAGTCGAGTGCAAACTGTAAAAATACCTTTGTGCCCCATCTCATCATGAGCCTGTTGTATGAGCTCGAATCTGCAATCCTCCATAACTACCAGCTTATGCTTCACCTTTACATCCTTTTTCCAAAGTCTACCATCCTTTATAAAAAATCCTGCTGCATATCGAATGAGTCATTTGAGAGCATTGTCGGATAGGTCTGGTGGACATGTGGGATTGGTTAACAATGCTTGAACTTGTCGCAGCTCCAAATCGTGAGCCTTTGCTTTGTTGGAACGAGGGATGTTGAGGGGAGGTGATGGTTGGGTGTTTGAAGTCTCGTTTGCGAATATTTTGATGTGTGAGGCGTTGCGAGACAGAGGAGGATTAATGGGGTGATGAGACGAGTATAGGAGTTGTTGTACTTGCGCGTTTTCATTTAAGATTTCGATAGTGAATGTGTTTGTTGCCATAATCCAATGTAGTTCATCTTGAGATTGTAAAGCGGAAGAGATCGAATCTAGTGGGGAAGTTTTATTAATGGAAAAGCAGTTGGCTTTGTCTATCCAATCTTCATAGTTGTCCTTAATTTTGGGGTCTTCTGGTGCTCTGGGGCGTCGGGATAAACCATCTGGGCCATGTTCTTTGCCTGGGATATGCCTGAGATGAAAATTGAATAATAGAATGGCCGCTATCCACTGGTTGACTGCTGCTGAGGGCTGGATGTCAGGGTTATTAATCATCCCTTTAATGTACTTTGTGTCTACTTCCACCACCAAGTTGCTCACTCCAACCAACCAAATCCTTGCATCCTTCAATGCCCTAAATAATCCAAAAAACTCGAGTTTAGCTTGTGAGTAGCGAGCTTCACATTTGTTAAGAGTTATTGATCCAAATCTTGAAGGGTATCATTTTCCGTCATTGCCTAGTTGATATAGAATGTATCCAACTGCAATATGTGATGTGTCGACTGCAAAAATGACTTCGTTGTTGCTGGTGTAGTCGATAGCTCAGATACATGGTGAATTTCTCACCAACTCTTTCAATTCATCCATAGCTTCCTGTTCCTCTTCCCCAAAATAAAATTCCACTCCTTTCTTCGTCAATCTAACTAGTGGTCTTGATATAAAAGCGAAATTTCAGATAAATGTTTGGATAGTCCCTAGGGTTCCCAAAAACCCTCGTACTTCTGTGAGATTTGAGCAAGGTGGCCAGTCGATAATTTTCTGCACTCTTGAGGTGTCTGGTAGTCATCCTTGATAAGTACAGAGGTGTCCGACAATAATAGCGGTTGGTGTGCAGAAATGAGACTTGTGAGCTGAGAAGGTGCTGCCTGCATGAGAAATGCACTGGATGATTCGGTTAACATTCTGGAGATGTTCCCAGACAAATCTTCAAATTTGTGGATTTTCGGGGATCGTTTCATAACCGTTTTCGAGCTCATATCGAGTTTTTGGACCTTTAACAGGTACATCATCAACGAATGGAACTGTAATGTCAGGAATTTTGTCTTGCAGTAGAAATGTAAGGTGTTAAAACAAGAGTGTAGCATGTATGCTAAGGTAGGTATGACTTAGACTTACTGAGGGTGGTTGTTGAGGTAGAAAAGAACTTAAGTATATAATGCAACTACTACAAGGTTTATATACGTTAATGCAATGGTCCGTGTTGAACTATTATTAGTTCTACAATGACATTCTCGTATGGCATCACGCTTGACGAATATATCTTCATGATCCCTATCGTGTGACCTAGTATATTCTCGCACAGACCACTGTAAATATGTATATAAACTTGTACTCCTGCATTATACACTTCAGTTCCTCTTCTACTAACAACCAATACCCTCAGTAAGTCCAGAGTCGTACCTACCCATGTTTCATACACTACGCTCTTGTTTTAACAGGTTATGGGCCCCAGTTAGCCTGTACGACTCTCGACGCGCACTTGACAAGTATTACTCATCGTGTCGCTCAGAGCTTGAGGGTGAAGCTGGATTCACCTGTGAGGGAAGTCCGAGTTCCGCTCGCTCAAGACGTCGACCCACTCAGTGTTCTCTATGCAACCCCTTACCGTACTTGGTTAGACAGGCAGCTTATAGCTCTGTAGAACATAGCGCATGTAGTGCAGCTTTAGTTCATAGTTCTGACACATGTTTTGTTGTAGATTTTTATCTCCAAACATTACTCATGGCCGCTTTGATCCCCTCGATCCCGGTCCTCACTGGCACTGCCAACTACCAAGTGTGGTCAGCACGTGTTATGTCCATTGCTAACATGATCCACATGGATGGGTGGTGTGTAGCGAGAATGATTGATGGCAGCGCCACAAGGCCTGCAGCTATCGGTGGTTCCCCCACAACTGCCACTGCCACTATGGTACCCCCCACAAACGTCGATGACATTCGAAAGTTCGATAACGTTGAGGCATTTGCACTTGGGATGTTAAATTCCCGATTGAGCGATGACATGCTTAGGCATGGTGAAACAACCTCAGATGATCTCTGGACACACCTGAGACAAGTTTATGGCACATTTTCGGCAGGTGCAGCTTACGAGCTGTATGCTTCTGCAGATTCGTTCCGATTATCTGGTGTAAATGATCCCTCTAAGGAGATTGCCACCTTTAGAAACTACTTCACGCAGTTAGAGCAAGCCACGCCCCCAATTAACATCCCCGGAATCCTCCGTGCGTTGATGTTAATGACACGCATTCCTCCTCAATGGAGTGCCACTCATGCTGCTCTCCTCATTACAATATGGTAACTCCCTTTCGACCTTAATGGTCCAGATCGTTTCAGACGCTATTATGGGTGCATGGCGAGATTCCCATGGTGCTGCTTCTGCTTCTCGTGCCGCTTCCACTGGCATTAAAAACTATAAGGGTGCAAAGCCCTATTCTAAATCCTCCGGTGGCGCTTCTCAGCAGCCCCAACAACAACAACAACAGAAGTCGTCATCTGGTGGTTCTAAACCAAATCAGACCCAGAACTCCGGTTCCGGTGATGCTTCTGGGGGGGATAAGGATAAAAAGAAGAAGCATCGACACGGAAAACATGGAGGCAACAAGGCTAACAATGCTGAAGAGGATGCCAGTAATGTGGATATGATTTTGTCACCCGCTGTCTTGGAGTCTTTCACGACTCCCACTAACAAACCTTCCAATACTCGTTCTCTCGTCGAGAGGATGAAGACAACTGATCCCCGCCTCAGGGCAGTGGCCTTGAAAAAGGCTGCAGATGAAGTCGTCGTGCATGGTGTTGAGCCTCCTGCTCCTCGTGCTACTCTTCTTCCCCCTGCTGGGCACCTGGTTGGTTGTACCCGGTATCAGAAAAAGAAGACAGAGGTCTTCGAGAAGATGGGTGATCGCCTTGGCTTCGGCTTGGTTGAACCCTGTCCCCCATCACCTCCACTATCGCTTGATGCGATGGTGTCACATATCCTTCCTGAAGAGGAAGTTGATTCGTCTTCAGTTTCTACACCTGGGTCCCCCACGTGCAGATCTGAGTCTCCTTCTTATGTCCCTCCTTCTGATGTCCCTGAAGTGATCTCCGAGGCTGACGCCTATATGAATGATCCGGACTATGAAGCTGATGCGGATTATGAGGTCGATGATGGTTGGTACAATGAGTATGTACCTTTCTTTTCTCAAGATTTCTTCCTTACTAAATGGGATATCCAGAGATGCTACCGCCAAATGGGGAGACGAACAAATAGCTCCATCAGACCCAATGTTCTAGTGCGCCGTAATGGACTGCTGGACTATAGTCGGACATTTAGTTCTCATGTATCTACTGTTGATGTAACTGCTCCTGTTTCTGTAAATGCGATGGATTCTCCCGTTCCTTTATGTGATCCTTTTGTCTTACCGGCAAAATATTTAAGAGATCCTGAAAGTGGTGATGAACGGTAAAAGATCTTGAATGCTTATGCAACTTCTGTGAAGATAAAGAAAAACCTAATTATGCTAGAGAGTCTGCTACTTGGCTCCTTGATTCAGGCGCTAGCTTTAATTGCACCCAGCATATAAGCGACTTTATCGAGTTAGAGGAAGGAGTGTTTGGCAATGTTAGAACTGCTAACGATAAACTCATTGGCATTACCGGCCGTGGGAAAGTCCTCTTTCAACATGAAGTAGACGGAGTTACAAGAACAACTCCACTGTATCCGGTCTATTATATTGCATCTCTCTCCACTAGAATCATTTCACCTGGCGCCTTATGGCTGCAAGGAATGAGGAGTGAGTCTAATTTAAAGCGAACCAACATATTTCGTTCAAACGGAAAATTATTTATGCATGCTACACGCATACCTGTGTTCAAAGAGTTAGAAGATGCACTCCACCACATTCACACTCGGATTGTGCGTCACTATACTGCGAATCAGGTGCTATCTTATTGCGCATCTAAATTATCTGTTTATGATCTTTGGCACTGTCGATTGGCGCATCCTGGAAAGGAAATATTGCGACAACTTCCAAAACACTCAGAAAAAGTACCTGAGTTCGACATTCCTATCTCTCGTCAAGTTTGTGATGGTTGTGCTCGAGGCAAAATGTCCAATGACACACATCATCCTTCTTTGACACGAGCGAAGTCATTTTTAGAATTGATCCACAGTGATCTTCTAGAATTCCCTGTTGCCTCGTACCACAAGTACAAGTGGGCAATGACGTTTTATGATGACTATTCTAGCCATGCCTGGATCCTCCTTTTACGAGCCAAATCTGATGCCTTTGCGGCATTTGAAAGATTCTGTGCCTTTGAGGAAAAACAATTTGGTAAAATGATCAAGCATATCTGGACAGACAATGGTGGTGAATATGTCTCTAAACAACTTGAGGAATTCCTTCACTCAAAAGGGATAGTACACGAGACGTCTGCACCACACATACATCAGCAGAATGGTAGAGCAGAAAGACTGAACCGCACACTTCAGGAAAAGGCGCAGGCCATGCGACTTACTGCATGCTTACCAGATTCTTGGTGGGAATTTGCCCTTAACATGGCAGTTCATTGTTATAATCGAACCCCCATCAAACATCTTGAATGGAAAACTCCCACTGAAATGGTAACAGGGAAGAAGCCAGATCTATCTGGTCTTCATGTGTTTGGCTGTGCAGCTTATGTTTTCATTCCTAAGGAATCGTGTGATGACAAATTGTCACCCAGATCTGAAATAATGATCTTCCTTGGTTACGCTGGCGCAAACTATACGTTTATGCGACATCAGAAAGGAAATGTTATTTATACTGCAAAAACAGCTATTTTCGATGAGGGCTGGTATCCCAAATGCAAGCCAGATCACGAAAAACGTAAGGACTCCGGTTCTACAAAAAACCCCAAAATAAATCCTCCTCCTCCGGCGTCTGACAAAGATGACAAGGATACTACACCTGATCTTTATCCTGATGATCCTATGGACACATCTCGACAAGATGACAGTGATAGAACACTGTTACCGCCTAGACCGCAAGGTCCGATTCCCGGACCATCTACTTCTCAAAAACCTCCTGTTCCCGGTCCGAGCAAACCCGCTCCCAGGAAAACAACAGTTGAGGAAGTAACTGATGAAGATGATGATGATGCGTTATCATACGCTGATCCCGAATCACCCATTCGTCACCCGAGTCCGAGTCCTACTCCTCGACCTGACCCCACCTGTCCCATTTCTCCATCGCCTGAACGACCTGCTAGACCTGTTGAACCTTTACCTCGCCGTTCTGGCCGAGAAAAGTTTGTTCCGTTTAGAGAAGGTAATGTTTATGGGGAGAGAACACATCCATCTGAGATCCTACGAGACTATAATCATAATGAACCTCTACCGCCTCAGGGGAGAGTTTATCTCTGTGGTCACGATTTCAGAATTCGCAATCAACGAGATCGCCCAAAAGCAGATCCACGTCCTATTTCGCCCAAGGAAGTCCGAGAACGTCGCGATGAAATACGCAGACAACATGAGGATGCCTCAAGGGGATATGCGAGGGAACAAAACCCTGACGCAATGGAAGAAGATGCAGATTGCAAGATTCAACAGATAACTAAGGAAGGGGGGTTAGAATTGATGAAATTTTTATTGGCAAAAGCGAGTTCAACTACAGTTCCTGAGCAATTCCGTGATCTTGTAAAATTGAATCCGGAGGAACGTAAACACTGGCACAAAGCTTGTCTTGAAGAACTAGATGCGCTGAAAAAGCGACAAGTTTACGAGTTGGTGAAACTTCCGGAAGGAAGGAAAACCGTAAAAAATAGATGGGTCTTTAATGAAAAGAGTGACGGTCGCAAATGTGCTAGACTAGTTGCTAAAGGATTTTCTCAAGTCGAGGGCATCGACTTTGATGAACTATTTTCTCCAGTAGTATGATATGAGTCTGCTCGAATCCTGCTCGGGTTAGCCGCCCTTGAAGACTGGGACATTGAGTCTGTCGATGTAAAGACAGCATATCTCTATGGCAAACTGGATGAGGAAATCTACATGGATCAACCCGAAGGTTTCAAACTTAAGGGCAAGGAACATATGGTGTGGAGGTTACGACGTGCATTGTATGGCCTTAAACAAGCCAGCTTGGCCTGGTGGAAGGAGATGGCATCTTCCATGAACAAACTAGGTTTCAAGCGATGTGAATCCGATGCCGGTATCTATATTTATCGTCAAAAAGATGGCAAATTTGTCATTGCTGTCGTGTACATTGATGACGTACTTTTTATGGGAAATGACTCCGCCCTGCTTAAAAAGCTTAAAGGAGAGTTCATGAAAAAGTGGGAATGCCGTGACCTTGGAGAAGTCAAAGAATTTCTCGGTATGCGCATCAGGAGAGATCGAGCTAATCGAAAGATCTATCTTGATCAATGTGCTTATTTAGAAAAGATCCTGGAAAGGTTTAAAGTCACTGGCTCTGACCGTGACACCAAGCCGGCGTGAACTCCGCTGCCAGAAGGGTACTATCCAGTTCCTAACGACAAGCCGATCAACTCCTCCATCCGTTCTAGGTACCAACAGGTGATCGGATCACTGTTGTACATTGCTATTGGCATGTGTCCAGACATTTCGTTCACTGTGACTAAGCTTAGTCAACATTCTCATAACCCTACGGAAGAACATTTGCGTAGAGCTCTCTACATTTGCAGATACCTACTAGCGACTTGGGAATACCGAATGACGCTTGATGGTTCTGGTAATGAGGGTTTCATCGCTTACAGTGATTCTGATTGGGCTAGTGATCCTTCTACTCGAAGATCCCAAACTGGTTATCTGTCCACTGTTGCATCCTGCCTGGTAGCCTGGGCTAGTCGATCACAGAAGACTATTGCGTTATCATCCACAGAAGCTGAGTATATGGCTATTTCCGATTGTAGTCGTCAGTCCATCTGGATCAGAAGCCTAATGACTAAACTTGGTTTACATAACAATGAACCAATGGATATTTGTGGAGACAATATGGGCTCTCTTTTTATCGCGCAAAATCCTGCTGTCGAAAAGAGATCAAAACACATAGATATCATTTTCCACTTCATTCGTCAAGTAATTGATGAAAAGAAGGTTCAGCTCTATTTTATCCCAGGCACTGAGAACCCTGCAGATCTTCTCACGAAGAATCTCGGACATGTGAAGTTTGAATACTTCCATGATAACTATTACGGGTTGGAGTTTTCTAATCCCACATATAGCGCTGCCAAGCGCTCAAATAATATGGTTCCAACGTAAGGCGCTTTATAGCTGCCATGTTCGTATTCAGGGGAGTGTTGAACTATTATTAGTTCTACAATGACATTCTCGTATGGCATCACGCTTGACGAATATATCTTCATGATCCCTATCATGTGACCTAGTATATTCTTGCACAGACCACTGTAAATATATATATAAACTTGTACTCCTGCATTATACACTTCAGTTCCTCTTCTACTAACAACCAATACCCTCAGTAAGTCCAGAGTCGTACCTACCCATGTTTCATATACTACGCTCTTGTTTTAACAGTCCATGCAAGAACATATTGAGTCACATGTTCATCTAGCGTAATGCCATTAGAGAATGTCATGGAAGAACTAATAATAGTTCAACAAGCGAGGGTTCGATGAGCCAGAATTCGATCCGACATAGGATGAGTGGTTAACAAATAAGTGGTGGTGAATTTGGGATTTCGGTTCTCATCAAGACATCGAGGGAGAGGAGTGAGGAGGGAGGAAGTATGTCCAACACGATGAAATTGTAAACCATGAGCCTTCTGGGTACCAAAGATTTTGGGAGTGATTTGATCTTGTGCTCTTGTGAGTGCAATGGGAGTGGCTGGTTCCAGGGGCTCAGGGGTATTGAGTCAAGAAACAATGACTGGGGATGTGGGTCAATTCTTGCAAGTCCAGGAATAGTGTCCCATGGTGTTGCAGAATCGGCATTAGTAGTTAGGGCATGACAATCCAATGTGTCCAACTAATCCACAGACAATGCAACTGTAATCATAACACTTCTTCTCTTTGTCAGTGAACTAGTTGTAGACCAGTAGGGAATGTCTCTCTTCATGATATCCTCTTTCAACTTGTAAACTGGGAACCTTCCAAACTGTTGCTCAAAATCCTTGGAACCGATGATCTTATCAGCCAGTTCCCTTAATGACGATGCATAGTGAACTGCTCTTGACGACTCAAATGGTGGGTTGGAGATATTTCATAAGACATGGGCCTCTTGTCGGTTTGGGGGATGGTAAAGAGCGGGCGTGGTGTATCAATACGGATATCTGGAACCAAGGTTGGTGAATGGATGGTCTGGGGTGATTGGATAGGTATTGGGGATGTCGGTAAGGAGATTGGTGGGAGGAACCTGGCTAGCTGGAGGCTGGGGTTCTCACATCCAACATTTCTAGGAACATCTGATCCTGTTGGGTCATCTGGTCATGGAGGGTTGGTTGTGGGGGTAGAGGCTTCTGAGATCTCTGATGCACAGGCAAGGTACTCAGTAACAGTCTCCCCGAGTTGTCGAATAAAGTATAATTGTGCCAAGCAACCGGGTGCGGAGGTAGGAGCGTATCATTCTGCTTGTGCCGTCGATGCAATATGGGTGAGGACATTCCAGAGTTCATAGAGTTTCTCGAAATATGGAAGGGTGAGAAACTCAGCATTGGATCCAACTGGTAACTCTCATGGTGCCTCTCCATCCTTGTGGTAGGAGAGCATGTTTGGATGTCCAACTCCCCTTCTCCAGTTATAGTGATTTCCCCATTCCGATGTACTCAAATTATGAACAGAGGGGGTGGCAGGTGTGCTTCTCAGGTGAATTTCCATCGCAAATACTGGTTCAGGTGAGTTACCATCTAACCTAGAGGGTGCAGTGGTCAGTCGTTCAATGAGGGGAGAGACTGCATCTGGGGTTGCAATATGGAGTATGGGGTGAGCAATGGGTATCTCTGTTTGATCCATGGTAGGTGGAATGGCATTGAACCTTGCCAGGACAATAGCTGCAGTGAGTTGGGGTTCTTCAATCAGAGTTGTTCCAGGTGGGTAAGTACCATGATTGATAAGAGTGTCAATGTGAAGGCAATTGAGAATGTGAGGAGGAATGTCTTTGATAGCAGTATCAAGAAGAATTTGAATTTCTGGATCATCCAGTCGAAGTTGGTTAGGATCAAAAGCTGGATTGAGAGCAAGAGGAGTATTGATAGCTCCTGTTGTAGATGCAGTTTGAGGGGGTGTGGTTGCTGGTGACAGAAATGTGTTGTTGGTGGTTGAGCTTAGGCTCGGTGTGGAAGATGAATGAGAGGAGGGCGAGTATTCAAGAGAAGAGGGGCCTGAGGTGGAGTCTTGTTGTTGGGTCATTTATATCTGCGAGTGGGGGTAGAGAGTGTCTTCTTTGGAGGAGCCCTTTTAAGTGAAAGGCAATGGTTCTTCTGGTACTCTCCAAACAGTTCTTTTGCTGAATCTGAAACATTCTCTTCTGGTTCCCAAGTATTCTCTGAGTCAGGAAATCCCTTCCATTTGATCAAATACTTCATCTTGTTTCTACTCCTTTTGTAATTGATGATTGCTTCGACTTCCCAGTGTTCTTCTCCATCTATCAAATCAGGGATGGTTTCAGAGGAAGGCTTGTTTGGGTTGATCTCATTTTGAACTGTGGGTTTCAACAGAGCCACATGAAACATATCATAGATCTTCCATGAAGTTGGTAGAAGAAGTTGATAAGTCAGAGGTCCTTTGTGTTTTAGGATCTTAAAGGGGCCTTGATGTTTTGGCTTGATCTTTGATGATTGGTATTGGATGGGAAGGTTCTTCGCATTTAGATAAACTTCATCCCCTTCATTATAGGTTGGATAATGAGGGCGTTTGACACAAGAAGATATCACTTTAGCTGTGGATTGATAGGCTAGCAGTGCTTCATGTCTGAAATGATCAAGTTTTCGAACATGATCATCGACTGATGGTGTTGAAAGCAATGCGTATGCATGTAGACATAGCAATATAATGATACGCACGAAGTGGTAGTTAGTATGTTTGCTTGGTGGAGAGAATAGAGTAAGAGAGAACTTGGTAGTTCGAGAACTGTAGAATACAAGAGAGAAAGTACACTACTTATATGATAATGAAGTGGTCCGTGCTACGACTAGAAAGGAGTCAGGTGTCTACTATGTGTCAGGTAATTATACATGAAACAGGAGTTGATACAGGAGTTGAAACACATAGATGAAACACTAACTACAACCAATAAGGAGCTGCCACATAATGCAAAGCGTAATGGAACGATGAAAGTGAAACGAAATGAAAATGTCATGTGACTATCTAATAATAGTCCGTATTTTCTAACAGATGGTGCACCAGATTCTTCCATAACATTGGGGAAGGATGGTGGATTTGTTCCAGTCATAATTTTTAGTGGTGATCATTTGTTGGTGGCATGGGGATGGGAGTTGTAACTGAATTCGAGAAGTGGAAGTGCATCGACCCAGTCATTTGGTTGGTTGTTGCAGTAGATCAAGAGATATGTTTCAATCTCTTGATTAGCTCATTCTGTTGCACCATCTGTTTGGGGATGGTATGCCATAGAAGGTTTCCAGTCAATCTGGAGCATCTTAAAGAACCTTTGGGCAGCTTTAGAAGCAAAACGAGGATCACAATCTAAGACAATAGTGTTGGGGGTACCAAACCGTTTGTAGACATTGTCAATCAGGAGTTTAGAGATATTGGTGAAAGTGCAGGTTTTTAATGTTGGACAGAGTATTATCCCCTTTGATAATCCGCGATCTATCACAGATAATATAGAATCAAGTTTTCCACAAAGAGGGAGATCGGTGATTAAGTCCATAGCAATATCGCCAAAAACGCATATAGATTTGGATGGAGGAAGTGGTTGGAATGGAGGTCTTGCAGGGTTTTGATCAATCTTGAATTGTTGGCATTGTGGACAGGCTTTGACATAGTTGGTAATGAAATCGCGCATTCCAGGCCATTTCACTATTAACTGAATTTGTCTTAATGTTTCATCTATTCCAGGGTGGCCTGCAGAATGGTGATCATGGTGCTGTGCTAGAAGCCATTGTTTCTCCTTCAGAGTGGGTTCTTGAGCAATTAAGGCAGGTTCAGTTGAAGTGGCGTTTAAGAATAGCTTGTTTGGTAAAACCACAATGTCCACATTTTCTTCGGCAGAGTCAAAGTTATGATCTGGTTGTCTAGAGAGTGCATCTGCAGCAGGAATTTCTTTTCCTGGTTTGTGTTTTATCACAAAGTTGTATTTCTGCAGTTCAGCCCATGTGTGAGCTTGACGACATGACAGCTTCTGCGAATCTTGCCAAAAACAGAGATTGTTGTGATCACTGTGCACAGTTACTATATGCAGTGATCCCAGTAGGTAGTGGCGCCAGTCATCAAAAGCTTGTTTGATTGCAAGGAGTTCTTTGTCCGGAGTGGGATAGTTGTGTTCTGCAGGTCCAAGGGATTTAGATGTCACATACCGTGCCACCGACCGACCATCCGACAACTCTTCCGACCATCCGACAGTTCCGACTGTCAATCTTGTTATCGGTCGCCGACCTCTTGGACCTTGTTCACTTGTTTTCACCAACTTCCTGTTTCGTATATCTCCCTTTTCGGTCGGCATCACCTTTTTAGTATGTCGGCCCGTTGTTCTGTTATCTTATGTTTTGATATGTTATATTCCGATATCGGTAAACAATGTATTTAATCGCTAGCCGCTCCTGTATATTCTTTAGTCTGATATCAACATAGTATCCGCACTCATCTCTGTCTCTGTCTTGTTCCGACTCTAAGTCAATCTTGTCTCTGCTCTCATTCTCCACTCTCCTCCGTAATTCCTCCCGACATTCTTTCCGACCGTTCGGTCCTCTTGCAAGTGAGGCTAATCGCAGTATCGGAAGGGCGCAACACATACGTTGAAGCCGAAGCCTCAATCCGACGTCGCTAGCTCATCTCCGATCCCCGTTCTTAACAGTATATCAGACTCCAAGCTTCTGGTACTGTCTCTCTTGTGTCTATGTCTGGAATTACTACTACTGTTCCTTCCCGGTCTGCTCGTGTTCAGGCCGAAGAGCCTGCTCGTGTTCAGGTTACTACTCCTGCTGCTAGGTCTATTTTTGATACTGGTTCCCCTCTTACCCCTACTCCCGCTGGTTATCGTTCACCGAATCTGTCCCGATCCCACTCTGAGACCAACATTCGCGGTCGTGGAGGTCTGCCTGCTATTAACTATGGTCATCGTCGAGCTAACAATCAAACTCCGAACCCTCCCGGTGGTTTCCGTCCTGACGTTCCGATGGACGAAAACGATAGGGATTCCGATGCCGAAAATCATCCCGAAAATCGCCGTGTTCCTGCCGATCCTGGCAACGGTGTTCTGCGAAACCCCCCAAATCCACCCGACGGTGGTGATGGTGGCGGTGGTGGCGGTGGCGATGATGATGATGACAATAATGCAGATGATAACAACGAACACCCGAACAATCCCGTGTAAGCGCAGGAACGTAGAGGACGACGAGACGGACGCGACGACGAAGGAATGAAAGGAATCGGTCAAGAAATGAGTGAGATATTAAGCAAGTACTGCAGACACTTGTATTAGACTAGAGAGATACAATAACTTCTTAACTACTCACCTGCAGACACTTGTATTAGACTAGAGAGTCTTCATGTGTCTGCAGGACGCTTCAGTAACGTGTGACGTGACACTGTGATGTCACAGAAAGCGGAAACAATCTACAAGTCCAGAACTCTAAAGAGAATATCCAACCACAACTCTTCTAACCTCAACCAACAATAAGTACTGACCTTGGGGACTGTCTAGAGCATTCCTGACATACCCCCTTGATCTAGCCAGTCCAGACAAAGGAAGGAAATAAATGGAAAAGAAAAGAGTGAAGTGATAAAAGAAAAGGAAGAGAAGGAATTATGATGAAAGTCCAAGAAGAGGAACAAAGTGAGAGACTGCCTTTGGTTCAACAGCCTTGGTGAAGATGTCAGCCAGTTGTTCAGAGGTAGGAACGAAGAGAGGGGAAATGACTTTGTTTTGAACAGCATCACGGAGCCAGAAATAACACAAATCCAATTGCTTCATACGACCATGGTGTTCAGGATTCTTAGCAACAGTAATAGCGGATTGGTTGTCGATGTTAAGAATGGAGGGGAAAGTGAAGGAATAACCAAACTCGGATAGAATGTTGCACATCCACATAATCTCCTTTCCGCCTTCAACAGCCGCAACGTACTCAGCTTCAGTGGAGGAGAGAGTGACTAAACTCTGACGTTTTGAAGACCAACCAACAGCCGCACCACATACCAAAGTCACATAACCACCCGTAGCCCTTCCAGTCTCTTGACACGAACCATGAGAAGCATCAGAATATGTGATGAAGAGATCCTCGGTAGCCATGTCACCTTTGTAGACCAGCTTATAGTCCATTGTACCCTTGAGATAGCGGAAGAGATGTTTGACAGCGGCCCAATGTTGAGGACCAGGATTGTGATTGAATCTCCCAAGGTAAGAAACAGCAAAGGCAATGTCAGGACGAGTCATGGTGGCCAGATATTGAAGAGCGCCAACAGCGCTGAGGTAGGGAACATCTTTCATGAGGAGTTTGTCATCTTCAGTGACAGTGACAGTGGAGAGATTGAGTCCAGGAGTGAGAGGGGTCTTCACAGGTCGACAGTCAGACATCTGGAAGCGTTCGAGGAGTTCCTTGACATATTTCTCTTGTGAAAGTGAAATGGAGCGATGAGAGGGGTCTTGATCAACCTTAACAGCCAATAACCAGGAGGTAGAGCCGAGATCTCGAAGTTTGAAGTGAGTAGAGAGCTCTTTGATCGTATCATCCATGGCCTTGTCATCCTTCGAAGCAAGAGTAATATTGTCAATGAAAATGGGAACAATAACCTTGACTGGACCTTTAGAGTAGATGTAGATAGAGCTGTCAGATTGGAGTCGAATGTAACCAAGTGAAATGAAGACCGAGTGAAGTTTCTTGTTCCATTGTCGAGCTGCTTGTTTGAGTCCGTAAAGTGATTTTCGAAGCCTAAAAACCATGTTTGAGTCACCAAAATGATAACCTTCAGGTTGACGCATATAGATCTCTTCTTCCAGGTCACCATAAGTAAAGGCGGAGGAGATGTCGATAGAGCGTAACTTGTAACCTTCTTTGGCGGCAAGGGCGACAATGAGGCGGAGGGAAGCAGGACGGAATGTTGGAGCAAAGACTTCAGTATAATCATATCCAGGACGTTGAGCGTAACCTTTAGCAACAAGACGAGCTTTATACCGTTCGATGGAACCATCAGGATTGTCCTTAATCTTGTAAACCCAACCAGACTTGATAGCTTTCTCACCACGGGGTAAAGGAATAAGTTCCCAAGTACCATTCGTCTCGAGTGTAGAGTACTCCTTGTCCATCGCCTCTTTCCACAAATGTGAATCAGGGGAATTCATCGCAGCTTTGAATGATCCTGGATGACCGGATGACACGTTACCAGCAAACTCAACTTCCTTAAAACCATTCTTCTCATCAGATACTGAAAACGCGAAATCTTCGTCACTATCCTCAGCTTCAGAGTCAAAATAGAGCTTTTGTTGTCGGAGATTCTCTCGAACTTTCCAAGAAGGTTGTCGAATTCGAGAGCCTCGTCTACGGGATGGTGGTTGAGCAGAAGGTGGTTGACGATGAGGAGGAGTAGAAGGAGGAGGAGGAGGTGTAGCTGGTTGAATGCGAGGTGTTGGAGGTGGAGAGAGTTTTGGTGAGTGAGGTGGGGATGGTGAAGGTGAAGGTGAAGGTGGGACAGGTGCCGGAAGATGAATAGGAGCAGCAGGAACTAGAGGTGGAAGTGAAGTGGAATGCTCTACAATACCCCCCTCATCTTCGGGAAGTGGAACACCTGAGATCGTTGGCGAAGTTGGAGTAGATGATGAAGAGGAAGATGGTATAGAGGATAGGGAGAAGTCAGGAACATTGTTCGTCTTCCCTTTTGAAAGACCCGGAAAGTAGCGTTCGTCAAAATGAGCGGTTTCGGAGATGATCACCTTTCGAGTTGTTGGATTATAAAACTTCCAACCTTTGTAACCAGGTTCGTAACCCAAGAAAATACACTTCTCCATATGAGGTTCAAGAGATGTACGCTTATCCTTTTGTATGAAAACATAGGCAGTACATCCCCAGACTCGAAGGTGAGAGACGTCAGGTTTACGCTTGTAGAAGGCCTCAAATGGTGTGGTGTGAGGAAGTGGGGAAGTAGGAAGGTGATTCCAGACATGAACCATAGAGGCAATACATTCGCCCCAGAAAGAAGGAGGAAGACCAGATTCCGAGAGCATGGTGGTGATACGTTCACCCATTGTTCGATTTGCACGTTCAGCGAGACCATTTTGCTGAGGACGATTACGGGTAGAGTGCCTATGTTCAATACCACACCCCATAGTGAAGGAGCAAAAGGCATTGGACATGTATTCACCTCCCTTATCATCTTGAAGTGCCTTGATCTTCATCCCGAGTTGGTTCTCTACCCATGCTTTGTAGCGTTTGAATGCTTCGAAAGCTTCAGACTTGGCCTTGAGTAATATAACAGACCGAAATCGAGTAGCATCATCAATGAAGGTAATCCAATATTTGTAACCTTGAGCAGTAGGTGTAGGAAGAGGACCATGGAGATCAGAATGAATGAGTTCGAGTGGAGATCGAGTATGGTGGGTGGAGGGAGGGAATGAAGTCGAGTGCATCTTTCCAGCAAGGCAAGGTTCACAAATTGGGTCAGGGAGTGAATCAGAATCAAGAGAAATACCAGTAACCAGGTCTTGAGCAATCATCTTCTTCACATCTGAGTAATTGTGGTGAATAAAACGTCTGTGCCAGAGGGAGAGGTCAAGAGGGAGTGTAGAGGTGGAAAAAGCAACCTCAGAGGCAATAACTGAGCCATTGAGGTAAGCACAGTTGTCAGAGTCAATGGTGGCAGTGAAGAGAGTAGATCTGGACTTCCTGAAGGTGATGGAATGGGAAGAGATGTTGATATTGAAGCCTTTATGTCGGGTAAGATGTAGGCAAGATAGGAGGTTGTTCCCTAGGTCAGGAACGTGTAAAACCCTCGAAAATTCGACCGGTCTAGCCTTCTTTCCTTTCAGAATAGGCTCAAACACCACAGAACCTATGCCAGCTGAGTAAACCACAGAGTGATCAGCCAAGCGAATGGGAATGCGAGAGGGGGGGTGTAGTTCCTGAACCAGTGATGGTGGGGAGACATGTGAGATGTAGCACCGGTGTCACAAAGCCATTGGAAACTTGCATGAGGTTGGAGAGGGCTGGAGGAAGGAAGGGTAGATGTTGCATTGCCAGCAAACTCGGTAATGAAGGTTTCGTTCGTCTCGTCGCACCAAATTTTGGGTGTCGTTTGCGAAATATGAGATAAACGTGTATGACAAGTTTGACGTGATTTGGACGGTCGGTTGGCGAGATATTGAGCTTTTGCCTTTGCCTTCTCAAAACTAAAGCATGAAACCTGAGAGTGGCCTGTAACTCCGCAAAAATCGCATTTTGTGGTTGGAAAAGCGGCCTGAGGTAGAGCTGAAGGTTTAGGAGGAAGGGAGGGATGTCCAGAGGATGAGTGACACATTTTGAAAGCCATAAAGTCGTTGTAAAATAGTAGAAAGAGTGTTGAGCAGTAGAGAGTGGAATATGTGAATAAATAACGTGTTTCTTGAAGTCCTAAAGCACGGGGCCCATAACCTGTAAGCGCAGGAACGTAGAGGACGACGAGACGGACGCGACGACGAAGGAATGAAAGGAATCGGTCAAGAAATGAGTGAGATATTAAGCAAGTACTGCAGACACTTGTATTAGACTAGAGAGATACAATAACTTCTTAACTACTCACCTGCAGACACTTGTATTAGACTAGAGAGTCTTCATGTGTCTGCAGGACGCTTCAGTAACGTGTGACGTGACACTGTGATGTCACAGAAAGCGGAAACAATCTACAAGTCCAGAACTCTAAAGAGAATATCCAACCACAACTCTTCTAACCTCAACCAACAATAAGTACTGACCTTGGGGACTGTCTAGAGCATTCCTGACATCCCGATCCACCCTTGGCCCAACAGCCTGGTCGGGATAATGTGGAGGATCAACTACAAGCATTCTTGCATGGTCTCGGCACACTTAGTCGTGCCTTGACCGCCCAGGCCTGCGCCTCGGCTACTCCTGCCCCTAATCCTCCTGTTCGGACGTCGGATCGTGCACATGTTCGTGAACCCGCAGTCTTTGATGGTTCTAAACCAACGAAGCTGTCGGAATTCCTTTTCCAATGCCGTCTCTATTTCCAACACCATCAGAGCCTGGCCTCCGACGTCAGTCGGGTCGGGTTCGCCCTCTCCTATCTCTCTGGTTCTGCCCGTCAATGGTTTCAAACTGTGCTTGAGAATACTCATGACTGGATGTTAGTCCCCTGGTACACCGACTGGGATCTATTCGTCCTAGAACTCACCGCTAACTTCGGCTGTTCCGACTTAGTCGCCGAAGCTGCGGAGGAATTGGACAACCTCACTATGGCTTCAGGCGGTCCGATCGCGACCTACAATGTCGAGTTCAACCGTTTGGCCGGGGTCCTCCAATACCCTGATTATCTTCTCTGCCGTGCCTATTACAAAGGTCTTCCCGACCGACTCAAAGACGCTCTCTATGCACTACCCCAGGGCAAACCAACCTCTCTTGCCGATATGCGTGACACTTGCATTCGTATCGATCAACGCTACTGGGAACGTCAACGCGAAAAGAAGCGTGTTGCAAGTCGCAACTCGCCGAATACTCCCGCTGCGACTACTCAGTCTTCCACTTCCAATTCTTCCACTTCTACTTCCACATCGGGTCAATCGTCTTCCAAGTCCAAGTCTGTAAGGGGACCGTCCTCACCGACCCTTACACCAACACACCGACTACCGACTGACCCTCCGATGTTCCGACTTCCATCGGAACACCTCCTGACTTCGCGCTTTCATGACTTACCCCCTCACGTGACCCGTTCCCCATTGTTCCCATTGTCCATGTTACGACACCCCTCTGGACAATAGCTGGCGTCTCCATCTGTATAGTAGTATATATTGTGTGTAGCCTGTGCGAGTGAATCCCCAACTCTTTCTCTTTGGATTCCTCGCTAGGTATGTTGTATCTGTTCTGTTATGCGTTTCCGATCGAATATAACTTTGGATTCCTCGCTAGTTATCGGGCCGCTCGTCGCTGACGTGAGTCACCCTTACAGTCGTCCGACAAAACCAAATCGGCGACCCCTGCTCCGAAAGCCACTACTACTGCTTCCACTACTCCTAAACCTGCAACCGAC
The DNA here is from genome assembly GCA_034638255.1 of Coprinus comatus. Lineage (NCBI taxonomy): Eukaryota > Fungi > Basidiomycota > Agaricomycetes > Agaricales > Agaricaceae > Coprinus > Coprinus comatus. Next base: position 148,727 of record JAWPGT010000050.1, read on the forward strand.
CTCTCCAATAAACTTGACTCGAACGGCAAGCTCACCGCCGAAGAACGTCAACGTCGGATTGCTAACAACCTCTGCCTCTTCTGCGGCGCCGCCGGTCACGGTGTTAGCGTTTGTCGGAAGAAAGCAGCTTCGGAAGCGGAGAAAGCCAAGGCTCGAGCAGCTACTACTACGACTTCGGAAACGACCTCGTCCTCTCAAACTGAGAGTTCGGGAAACTGATCTGCGATCCTTCGGGTGTGCAGACCGAGGATCGCGTTCTTCCTCCCTGCACTATTCCCTTTGTTCGTTTGAACGCTTCCGCTCTTTCTAACCCCGACTCACTTCATATTCCTTTATCTTCTTCCGCTCCTTGTTTTGCTTCTTGTTCCGAATCGCCGATTGTTGCTCTTATTGATAGCGGTTCTACTCATTGCTTCATTGACACCAAATTCGTTCGCGAGTTCGCTATACCCACTAGTTCTTGTCCTCCGGTTGAATTACGATTATTCGATGGCTCTTCTAACTCTTATATTACCCAATCTCTGTCCTTACCTATTACTTTTCCCTCTGGTGAATCTATGGCTATTGATTTCTATGTGACTTGGCTTGACTCTTCGTGTGCTATGGTTCTTGGTTACAACTGGCTCACCCGCTACAATCCGTTGATTGACTGGGTCTCGGGCAGTATATCTTTCCGATCTATGACTAACGCTGATCTCGCTCTCTCTGCTTCGCTGCGAAAACCGACGGTGGCCGATGCCCCTGTCACTCCATCTCTTTCCGACGTCTCCGACGTCAACCCTTCCGACTCGTCTTCCGACAATCTTGTTTCTTCTTCTGTCACTCCTGTAGGGTGCTCTGCCTCTGCATCACCGATCAAGCCACACATCAGTTTCGTGAATGCGATTGCTTTCGATCGTGCTCGCCGACTGCCTGGTTCGCAACAGTTCACGTTGGATCTCAAGTCTAACGTTCGAGCTGCCGCTGCCGCTCTCAAATCTGCTTCACCAGAACCTCCTGACCTTTCTGCCATCCCTTCCGAATATCATGAATTCGCCGACGTGTTCAGCAAAGCCAAAGCCGACACGTTACCACCTCACCGACCTTACGACCTTAAGATTGATCTTGAGGAAGGTACCTCACCACCTATCGGTGTGCTCTATTCGCTGTCGCAAATCGAGCTTGAGGCCTTACGTGAGTTCATTGACGAGAACTTAACTTCTGGTTTCATTCGACAATCTTCTTCTTCTCATGCTGCACCCGTTCTTTTCGTAAAAAAGAAGGACGGTTCCCTCCGACTCTGTGTTGATTTCCGTGGTCTTAATCGCATCTCTAAAAAGGACCGTTACCCACTTCCGCTCATTTCCGACCTCTTAGACTCTCCCCGAAAGGCTCGTATCTACACCAAGATTGACCTCCGTCATGCTTATCATCTCGTTCGTATCGCCGAAGGCGACGAATGGAAAACGGCTTTCCAAACTCGTTACGGTTCGTTTGAATGGCTCGTCATGCCATTTGGTCTTACCAACGCTCCCGCCGCTTTTCAACGTTTTATGAACGACATCTTTTCGGATATGCTCGATGTCTGTGTAGTTGTCTATCTTGACGACATTCTCATTTATTCCGACGACATTGCTTCTCACAAAAAACATGTCCGCGAAGTTCTCAAACGTTTGCGCAAGCATGGTCTTTATGCTCGTGCCGACAAATGTGAATTTCATTCCGAATCGGTGGAATATCTTGGCTACATTCTCGGCTCTGGAGGTCTTACTATGGCTCAGGACAAGGTTCAAATTATTCAAGACTGGCCCAAACCGAAAAAGGTAAAGGACATTCAATCTTTCTTGGGTTTTGCGAACTTCTATCGGCGCTTTATCTATGGTTATTCCGACATCGTTGTCCCTCTGACAAGGCTCACTCGAAAGGGTGTTGCTTGGTCGTTTGACGGCGACGCTCGGGATGCTTTCAATGCTCTCAAAAAAGTGTTTACTTGTGCTCCTGTGCTTACTCATTGGGTCCCTGATGCTCAAATCATCGTCGAGACCGACACTTCCGACTATGCTCTTGCTGCTATTATTTCTTTACTTACCGACGACGGTGACATCCATCCCGTCACTTTCCACTCCCGTACCTTTTCCGCTCCCGAACTCAACTACGACACCCACGATAAAGAACTTCTCGCCATCTTCGAAGCTTTCCGAATCTGGCGACACTATCTTGAAGGAGCTTCGCTTCCGATTGATGTTGTCACCAATCACAAAAATTTGGAATACTTTTCTACTACTAAGGTTCTTACTCGTCGGCAAGCTCGCTGGTCTGAGTACCTCTCTGGGTTTAATCTTGTTATTCGCTTCCGACCTGGGCGCCTCGGCACTAAGCCCGATGCTCTTACTCGTCGGTGGGACGTCTACCCTAAGGAGGGGGGAGTCGGCTATGCAGCCGTTAATCCTCACAACTTCCGACCGGTCTTCACCCAAGACCAACTTGCGGCCTCTGTTCGTGCTACGTATCTTCTTACTCCTGCTCTTCGTGCTTCTGTTATTGCTGACATTTCTAAGCTTCATTCCGATATTCTCTCTTCTCTTTCTTCCGATGCCGAGATCGCCGAACACCTTGTCGAACCGACAGGTCGGTGGTCTAGGGACGATCATGGATTCCTTCGCCTTGACGGCAGGATCTACGTCCCCGACGCTGAGAACCTTCGGGTTCGGGTTATGCAATATCATCACGACCATCCCCTTGCTGGTCATTACGGTCAGAATAAAACTCTCGAGCTTATTCGTCGAGACTATACATGGCCTGGTATTCGGGAAACAGTCAAACTCTTTGTCAAGAGTTGTGTAACCTGTATGCGATCCAAACCGCAGCGTCATCGGCCTTATGGCTTGCTTAAGCCGCTTCCGATTCCTTCTCGTCCTTGGGATTCTATCTCGATGGACTTCATTGAGAAACTTCCCGCTTCTTCTGGCTTCGATGCGATTCTCGTTGTCGTTGACCGATTCACGAAGCAAGCTGTTTTTATCCCTTGTCATGATACAATTACTTCCGCTGACTTAGCCCGACTATTCGTTATCCATGTGTTCTCGAAGCATGGTGTACCGTCCCACGTTACTTCCGATCGTGGTTCGGAGTTCGTTTCTCATTTCTTCCGATCGCTTGGTGAAGCGTTGAACATGCGACTTCACTTCACGTCGGGTTATCACCCCGAAGGTGACGGTCAAACCGAACGAACTAACCAAACTCTTGAACAGTACATTCGGATCTACTGTAACTATCAGCAGACCGACTGGTCGGAACTTCTTCCGCTCGCCGAGTTCGCGTACAACAATGCGCCGAACGCTTCCACTAATGTATCACCATTCTTTGCTAACAAGGGTTACCATCCTAACATTACAGTTTACCCCGAACGTGACCTGGTGTCCGCTCGAGCTCGTGAATTCACGACTAACCTTGATGAGTTACATGCGACTCTCAAGTTAGAGATTGCTTCTGCTCAGAAAAGGTATCAGGCTTCCGCCGACGCAAAGCGACTTCCGTCGCCGAGCTTCAAAGTCGGTGATCAAGCATTCGTTAAGGCTCAATTCTTCCGAACTACTCGTCCTGCAAAGAAATTTGCCGAAAAGTATTTGGGTCCTTACAAGATCATTGCACAACCTGGTACACTTTCTTATACACTTCAATTACCTCCGAACTTCCATTCTGTACATCCTGTCTTCCATGTATCCATGCTCGAACCGTTTACTGCTAACCCTTTTCCGAACCGTTCAGATCCTCCTCCACCACCGCCGATTGAAATCGAAGGCGATGTTGAGTACGAAATCTCCCGAATCGTCGATTCCAAGATCGACCGACGTCGGGCCTGCAAACTACTCTACAAAGTCGCTTGGCTGGGATATGAGGATACGGATGAGGAGTTTTCGTGGTTACCGGCGAACGAACTTGAGCATGCTGTTGAATTGGTTGATGCGTTCCATCGTTCCTATCCCCACCTTCCGGGGCCTCTATCTTCACTTTAATCATCGTTCCCAATCGCCAATTCTGGGCTAGGCCCGACTTCAACTTCTTCCGATCCCTGTTTATCTTAGCCGATTGTGTTCCGATCTTTCTACTCCCTAATCTCGTTTTGTACTCTCTTCTCGCGCTATTACCTTCGACCTATCGGTCATTTCGCGCACTCTCAGTCTGTTTCTTCGTTTTCGGCTGTCGGCCTTTTAACTTGCCACCTATTCTGATTTCCTCCGACAGTTGCCAACTCATTTCCGAACTTCCATTTATTTTCTTACTTATCATTTTCACACCAGAGAGCAAGAAATGAATTTGTACTTGTAGTAAAACAAATACTACGATCTACAAGTACTGCCGACGCCGATGTCTACTCTTCCTCACCCTTGGCACCTTCATCCTCCTCTCCCTCCTCGTCGTCGTCCTTTCCCTCATTCATATCCTTCAGGTCCTTCCTCAGCCCTTTCATCTCCATCACCAAAGCCCCCAATGCCTGTCGCTGCCATTCCCAATGCTCCTTCTGCAATTTCCGCCATTCGAAGTGGCGGCTCTCGTCATGTTGTTCCCGCGTATTGATCGTACGCTCCAGACGGGACACCGCAGCAGTAAACTGGCCGATTGAGGCCGACTCTCGGGTGGGTGGATGGGTGGTGGCCGACGACGAAGGACCAGCGACGGGAGTGGCAGGGCTGCCGAAAATTTCTTCGTGAGTCAACGACGACCCACTGAAGTCCATCCACGATGCCGCCGACGCTGTCGTTGTGGTTGCCTTCCGAGGTAACGGCCTTTTCTTGACTGCTCGAATTTCTTCTTCCCTTTTCTTCCCTTTCTCCCTCTTGACCTCCCCTTCCGCGTCCTTGCCGACACACCCTTTCTTGTCCTTTGCACACCTCTTACAGGGCCCGCTCGGCCTGTTACCTTCCTCACAATCCACGCCCAAACCGACACAGCGCTGACAAGGGACCTTCTTCAACCGACTGCATACCGTCAGTTCGGGCCGATGGGGTACCGAAACGAAGACTTGCCTATCGGTTGCCACCTTCGTTTTACCGACGCCGATCACTTCTACCTCTCCCTCACTGTCTTCCACTACCGGTTTCGACTTCTTTTTCACCACTACTGCCGACGTTTTTCCGTCGGATTCCCGATGCCTCTTCACTGTCTCAACTTCTTGTCCCTGTAACGAGGTCGAGGATACAGTCGGGGTGATGGGTGGTGGTGTAGGAAGGCGCGGCGAGGTCGGTGCTGGCGTAGATGGCAACGTTGTCGGGACCTCCGCGGTGGTCTCCACCGCCGTTTCCTCCACAGGACTGGTGGGGGTCGAGGACACTTGGACGGCCTGAGCAGCTTTCCATGCTGCCTCAAACGCATCCCTCTGCTCGTTGGTCATATTGAGAAAGTCGTACATGGTAGGAATGTTGGACATGGTGGTGCAATACTGTCACCATTGCCACTCATCTTTTAAGTCCCTGTGCCGACCGTCACGTGCCCGACACGCGGCGACTTCTCAACTTCTTTTTGCCTCATGGTAACCTTGTCCTTCCGACTTCACTTTCCCGCTGTCACTTTAACTTTCCACGTTCACCACTCTAAGTCCTCGAGGGCTCGGCCTTAATGGGGGGGCACTGTCACGTACCGTGCCACTGACCGACCATCCGACAACTCTTCCGACCATCCAACAGTTCCAACTGTCAATCTTGTTATCGGTCGCCGACCTCTTGGACCTTGTTCACTTGTTTTCACCAACTTCCTGTTTCGTATATCTCCCTTTTCGGTCGGCATCACCTTTTTAGTATGTCGGCCCGTTGTTCTGTTATCTTATGTTTTGATATGTTATATTCCGATATCGGTAAACAATGTATTTAATCGCTAGCCGCTCCTGTACATTCTTTAGTCTGATATCAACATAGTATCCGCACTCATCTCTGTCTCTGTCTTGTTCCGACTCTAAGTCAATCTTGTCTCTGCTCTCGTTCTCCACTCTCCTCCGTAATTCCTCCCGACATTCTTTCCGACCGTTCGGTCCTCTTGCAAGTGAGGCTAATCGCAGTATCGGAAGGGCGCAACACATACGTTGAAGCCGAAGCCTCAATCCGACGTCGCTAGCTCATCTCCGATCCCCGTTCTTAACATTAGAACAGAATGCACAAGGATGAGTAACTCCATTTTCATCAGTTTGACATAGAACACCACCCGTTGCAAAGTCAGAAGCATCTGTTTCTCAATACAGGTGTCTTTCAAGTTGGATACATGCTCGAGGGCAAAGATTTCTGTTAAAAGATTTAAGACAATAACAAGTTAACAACTGCTTGAGTTGGCATTTCTTCAATCTTCTTATAGCTTCACTGATCTTAAGACCATTTTGCAAGTTCACAACCTTGAGGATTTATTCTGGTCTTGTTTTTTTTTTTCAAGAGTACAAAGACTTTTCTCTAAATTCCAATACCCAAATCATCAAGGAAGCATACTACATAGTACCAAGGGTACTAGAGATTGACATATTATCCTTTCTTATAGCTTGAACTACCTATAGGCTATCTTATATTGTTATTGTGATATTGTATCATGAAAATGTATGTCTCAGCATCAAGAAATGTAAAGGTAAATGCTGTTTATTATTAACCAACCTGAAAACGTATGTCTACAATAATGGTAGTACAAGTTAGTTAATTTGACATTCATTACATGGGAGAATAAACCTCACCTCAGCATCAAGAAATGTAAAGGTAAACGCTGAGGTACACGAGTGAAAATTTACATCTTAACAACCATCAAGTGACAAACAAAGTGCGGAACATTTGAAGATAAACAAACATAGAAAAAGGAAAGAACATTTACAAATCGGGAAGTCTGTAACATGTTCTTGGTACCACCTTCCAACATATCATAATTGATGGGATGGTTTCGACCCTTGACGGCACGAAACTATGGGTTTTTACCCCCATGGAGCTATGGATTATGGTATCTCATAGAGTTATGGCTTTCTGGCTGAAAATTACTGGGAACAAACATTGTTCCCAGCAAAACCTATGGGGTTTTATAGAGTATGGCATATGATAGGTATGGATTATATCAGAGTCGACTGTACTTATGATCGTTTATGAATTCAAATCAATACTTTTTAATTAGTGACTGGTGGAGGTAGTTTGAACCCATCCGGTTTGAGCTTGCCTGGTACATACAAGGTACTGCCACCTAGATAATAATTTTCAATCATGGGGAACTTGAGATACTAATTGATGTGTGTTATTTTTAGGCTACTGATTCTGGTATTCTTTTCAACCCATACCCAGGTGAAGCCGCAAATAAAGTGAGTCTTCTCGGAGCTCCGAAGATGGATGTTGACACTGATATATGGTGTTTTTCAAGGCATATGTAGCACCTGGTGGACCCGTTTATGCTGGCTTGACTTAACTACTAAGTACCATTTGAAACGTCCTCTTATTACTACAATTTTCCCGAGCCATTGCAGTATCAAGTTGTTCAATGAGAAATAAATTACGTTGTGCTTTGAATGAAAAGAGATGTTCAGATATATCAGATCCCACAGAAAATATCCCCTACTATATCCTTCCCAAGAACCAAGCTTCCCAACAAAACAATACGATGCTGCAAACATCTATTGTTTCTGATAACCTTCCCATCTACTTCCGTCATCTTTGTCTGGTCCATCAATTAACCCTTTAATAAAGGCTTGACACACAAATAAGCTGGTGGTCGATCCTGCCCGAGTATACATCTGGACATAAGCGGTGGTCGCTATATAAGCACCACAATAAACCAGAATAGGAGAAGTAAAACCGAGACTGCGCAAGTATCTCAGTGTCCAAGCTCCCGCGGTCAAGTTCATAAATTCTCCTTGTCTTCTATCCTTTTCCCAACGAGCACTATCTGTTACGAAGCGAAGTTTGTGGACTGATTCTAGTTGTTTCAATTGTACTACAAATTACAAAGTCAGCATACAGTTATAATGAAGTATTTCTTTTGGAGTGTACTACCTTGATGCTGTTTGATCCAAACTCGGGCGACGGCAGTTGATGATATTTGTACAACGTTGATTCCAAGTTTTCGAGCAAATTCCACCTCTGAAGAATTGTTCTGGGGATTATCGTCGATCCATACAATCATCGGGACTAGTTCCTCTTCTACGACTGTGGTCATGGAGTTGGATTCGGACTCTTCCTGAGCTGTGTGAATTATAATAGGTTAAAAAGTGTGGCAATGTTAATAATAACCATCATTATGCTTACCAGTGATCATCTCTCGCAGATCTGATACAGCCTTGCTTAAAGTACGGCCATCTGCGAACGTTGCCAATGTCTTTGGTGTAACAACTCCAATATCTTTAGAGTCAACGGCTCGTATTAATGCATTACTAATGTGCTCATTAAGCTCCTGTCTGACCCAGGTGGCGACAGCCGCAGGTAGCGAAGACGCCGGTGCAAAAATATCCTGTGCATATATAATAAGTTTGTCAATAGCCCGAACATCACTTCGGCTTTCATTGACTCACTTGAGTATAATGGAGCGACCAGAAGTCTCGAACATCTGAATTGGCAATTCCCTCAAGATTATCATGCATACTCTCCCTAACCGCTTCTCCACCTTCCGATCCCGTTTCACCATCTGCAAGAGATAATGAGGCAACTTGTAATGCGAGAGACAATAGGTTGATTCTTTCCGTGAGTTTGAGCTGATCATCCTTTAATAACTCGATGACTTTTGCAGGAGAAAGAAATCCAAGGATTGAAGCTAAACTCGTCTTCTTCGCCTGCCACAAAACAAGATGTTCCTTGATTATCGTAAGAGTCCCTGCAATATCGATCAATGTATCGACGACATTTTGGTTAAGTTTGTTCAAGGCTTGAAGTTCTTCAAGAGGTTGGAGAATGTTACAAAGTCGTTGTATATCTATTGTAAGAGTAGTTATGATACTATCCTTCCGATCCTTATTTTTGATCCATGTATGAACTGCGCGCGCTGTTGCTAGGATAGTGCTTAGAATGGAGATAGGTTCGACAGGCATGGCGTGTGTGCGGAACGGAGGACAGATATGGAGTCGCGGTGAAAAAGCTCGATGATGTTGAGGTTACTGGGAGAATGATAAAATGATAAACGTGATAAGTCGTGATATAGCCGATATTGCTGAATACAACCAAAGGGCTGTGACCTACCTCATAATAGTGTATAGAGCTGAGAATCATGACTCACAGTCGACCATGTGTTATATGTAGTGTGCTTCTGTCGAGGTGGCTCTCAGGTCAAGAGTCACGAACGAAGCTCATTGCCTTGAGTAACCATCTGCGGCGATACCGAAAGGAATCACGCTTCTAGATGACAGCCCTATTTTTGCGAGTGATGATTCCCATTAGGCATTGTCGTACACAAACAATGATTAATGGTTCCCAACGTCACCATCATAAGTAGAGGAACCCCCAAATGGAAGGCGGTGATAAGGAGATCTACAGGGCGATACACCAATTCGTTGTGAAGTAGGTATAAATATTCTTACCTCCTACACAAAGTCTGTGAACCACTGAACTCAGCACAATAATGTCCGAGTCATCTATTACGCGCTTAGCTGGATGGAGTCAATTGGAGAGCTTTACACGGTTTGGTGTACAGGATACGTCGATGCGGTCCTTCTTTAACGGAACAGACGTTGCGACAAGGATGGACAGGATTCGGGAAGCTATTACATACATCCGAGTTCACTGGAAGGATTACGAGCAATTCATGGACGAGCTCCGGAGATCGTTCTTGGAAAGCAGCTCCGAAAAAGAACAGGAAAAAGTAAAGACACGGTTTCTGTTGTTGGAATCGGAAGGGAGAAGGGAGTGGGCTGATCGGGTGGAAGGAAGAAATCTCGAGGAAAAATATGGATTCCTGAAGTTATATACCTCAGCAGAAGGATACGAGAGTATATTTTCAGTATTGAACGGAGCTTTCCGGTCAGACACCTTGGTTGAACAGGAGATCAGGATGCGTGCAGCAGTATTTTTGGTGGAGCTGTTGACGATCGAGTTATTCAACTACTCGTATAATCCAAAGGCGAAAGTGAATGCTGGATATACGGGGGTTGCTTACCGTGGAATGTCTCTCTCAAAGTCAAATTTGGAGGATTTCCAAAACCTGATGAAGAAACCAGTCACTGAACGCTATTGGAGCATACCTTTGGCGTTCATGTCATGCACTATGGAGAGAAGTATGGCTGTTGATTTTTCGGAGAAGATGGTAGACAATAACCCCGATAAAAATTATGTCCCGGTATTACTACGTATTCACGTAGCCGGGCTGTCCGACGAAAAGCTAGGGTTTTACAGGTCACATTTTCCATCCAGTGTTGTGACACCTATCTGTGCTGTTGATATCAGTAATTTATCCGAGTATCCGGAAGAAAGAGAGGTTATTCTTCGAGGTCCATTTTTCCAGCTGGTCAGTGTATCTGAAGAAACCACAACACAAGGCCATACGCTCCATATATTGGATGCTTTGGTGTTCAATACCAACCGCGACCACCCATCGACCATGGAGATGAACGAAGAGGAAGGAAATAGGTCGAGGTTATTAATGATACGCCTCATTCAAGCAGCTCGGGCAGAGAAATGTATTGATCTTGCAAAGCAGCTGGGACGGGAGGAGGATATTCCAGTGTATGAAGAACAACTCCGCAAAGCTGTTAATTGATCCATATAATTGCTGCCACCTCGAGATCATCGTAACTCTTACGAAGGTTAAACTTGGCAATTGCAGACTTCAAGTTCATAGATGTTGACGATTTTTCGTTTCCACTGCTCGATCACTGTCAGCGCGGTTATACATAGGGATAAATCATTCGATATCGTAAGATACTCGTGGACTTCGAATATATATCACATTGTTTTCTAAACAAATTTGTCTAGCTGGAATTTTGAAGGAGATTTTATGTTCAAAGAATTGATACCAAATCGAAGCAATACTAACAATGTACCATACAATAAAAATACGCTCGTAAAATTCATGGCAGGAACACTGACATGAGCCAAGGGTCAGGAAACAATATAGTAGTAAATTGGAGTCATCACGACAGTACAGTTTAGTTAGTATAACTTGATATTTCTACAAGGGGTATATTATGAATTAGGGCAAAGGCAGCAATAGTTTTGTATTCCTGCCAAAGAATATTGATATTAAAGTAATAAGAAGGCCCACAAGATAGTAGAGCACATGAGGAATACCCCTTGTCGAAGAACGTCGCTCCAGGAACACAATACCTATGGAATGTCAACACCCAACACATGGGATAGGAAATTACATACCATCTTTTAACGTGGCTTTATGTCGTTGTAGTATTGCATCGGCAAAGATGTTCCACGGTCCATGGATCAACCTGTTGACCTAGCATCTAGTGAGCAATAATGAAAAAAAATAATCGTTATTCGAATACGGTATTACACCTCTTCGGGGTCCATCTCCTTCACGACATCCATCCAATCGTGGTCATGTACCAGTGCAACACCCCCGCTGGGTATCTGGAGAAAATATTATAATAAGTCTCATAGAAACTATGCGAAGCATGATACTCACATGCGGTAAAAGGCGTTCTAGTATGACTCGAGAAAGGTGGAGGGGAGACTGGCATAACTTAGAAACTGGATGTCAATGTAAATCCAAATCATAATGCTTACCTTGGGATGGAGAAGTGGTTTATGGACATCAAGCGGGGGAATCCAAATTTCATCTTTATCGCGGCCAATATTGGATATTGCTCCCTTTAGTCGATACATATATGATTTTTTTTTCTAGAGGACAACTGGAAAATGGCGATGGTTTACCATTACTTTGGCAAATTTCGTCCCAGTCCTCCATGCTGATTGCTATCGAGAAGCCTCGAAGGAAGACGGTCTTCCGTGGTAACTTCCCTGCTAACCGTGCATCTGTAGTATACGAGGATTCATGGCGTTGATAATGGTCAGGAAGACAACGAAACAACCCGTCTTCTGCAGAAGTCAATTGGATACAAAGTTCATCCGCCCCGTCCAATCATGGTTGAATGATGGTTCAGGCGAAATAGTTCAGAGTAGTGACATGTCCAGTTATAAGAAACAAGGCTCCGTTGTACGCCTCAGCTCCGACTCTGCCCCTGAGCACGGTGTACCATCTTTTCGCGTGTTTCTGGATATAATGTTTGAGCAGGGCCGGGTCTATCAAGTCGATACGATCTACACCATCTGGGAAACCAAGGACAGCTCCGCCTGGTTCATCGCATGTAAACCTGTGTAGTCTACACTTTCCGCGTCAGTACATGAAAAAACGAAGACGCTCGAGTGTCTCAAGACTCACATCTCAGTTGAGGGTGGAATTGTCTTGTTGACTGTCTGCGATAATAGCCATGTGTCCGGTGGAAGGTATTCCTTCTGTTCGACAACTTGAGAAGAATTGGCATCGGACATAGATTCGTGCCCAGTTGCATAATCACGGTCTTGAATGGGATCATCCTTCTCTTGAAAAACGTTTACAAGGTAGCTGCTGTGATCTAAAGTAGCGCTTAGAATGTCACCAGGACAAAGGCCACGCTTGCGAAAGTCCCTAATATGCTTTCTGCCAATGGAATACTGTATTGGAGGATCATAAAACATGGGAAGGCCATGAGCGAAAGGTGTCAGATGTCTTTGGAAATTTGTTTCCCATTCAAGATTTGTTTTGTAAAGAGGTCCTGCCATTGAATGCTGGGTGCTGTGGAACTGAGTACCTGAGCCTGAGGGTGTGAGGCAGGTGTGAGGTCAAAACGGGCCAACGTGTTGGTGGTTTGCTTGTCACGTGTGTCTTCCACCAATGCCTGAATCAGGCCTGGGTTGCAATCAGGTTGCAATCGAGATCTGAAGCAGATTGAACGTTCATTCCAGGAAAGTATGGTTGTATGGCTTGCAATATTATCATAGATTAAAGTTACTTCGTGCACATACAGTACATACATAATGTGTGAGGCAATACGTATAAAAGTCCCTACCCGCCTAACTAGTAACTATTACTTTCAATTTTCAAACCTTTTTCCTCTTTTCGCATCCCGTGTTCTGAGCCCTTGAAGCTCAATAACCTATCATGAATCAACAAGATCAGTCCACTGCTCATTTGGCCATAAATATCCAGGTACGTTGCAGGTATCTATTCAGTGAATTCTTTACTTATGTATTCCAGGCTCATCACAATACTGTCGACCATACCAGGTCAGACATGCCAGTCATGTTCGAGTCCAGAGAGTCCAGTTATGACTTTGAGGGACTCCATGCCACTGTCATCTACTCCTCAGAAGTAGCGACGGATTATTCTTTGGATCTTCAAGTTATTTCCTCTAATGAAACTGCCCAGTACGCCATCCCTCACAAGCAAGACAAGACTCCGCCTACGAGCTTACATCAACCGGATCCTATGATATATTCAGAAGCCTCTACTGTCCCCTCCCACCAGTCAATTACCTTTGATGATATTGCTGGCACGGAACTCCAACAAGACATGGAGTTGGAGGTCCTTTACACCGAATATAATCTACACAGTGGCACCACTACACCCCCCAGCTCAGACTCTCCAATGCCAAGTCCCAGTCAAGGTCCAGAAGTGAGTGTGACTCGCAGTGTATTGAATTGCATTTCTCTGCCTAACATTGAGATGTGCAGCCAGATGACATCCTAAATACGTTGGCGCTCACCAGCTTAGGTGTTCTGATACCATTTCTTGTGAGTTTTTTTCAGCTTATGGTAAAATGACAATTGCTCAGTGGTAGTCAGTCGAAAACGGCACCTCGTCCGGATCGCATCAATATGGACAGTACTCCAGACAATCTCAAGTCCTACATGTACCGCTTATATATGCTCAGGTACTTTGATGGCACTGAGGGTATTCCAATAAAGCCTGGCACTGATGGTATTGTAGTGAATCGTGACACTGACACCGAAATCAGTATTGGAGCAATCGGACGGCTGGAGCCGAATCGGAGATTTGGCGATTTTCTACAACCTCCAAGACCACAATTCGGAAGGGCCTCGTCCCCCTGAGCCCATGATTATCATAAAGCCTGTAAATGATCTCTCTGTTCACCGTTCTAACTGCAATTTGATATCGGAAACCGCAACCAAACTTACCATTTCTATTTCCACCACCTCTCCACGATTTATGATACCCCACAGCAGTACTAGGTATCTAACGAGGGCAGAGAACAGTGTATAGCTCACCGCTTATGCTGAATCAAACGGTCCGCAAATATATGCCAGGGTGAAGGCTTGGTACAATGTAGATGTTGAAGATGGTGACCTATTAATGGTAATCACCACCGCTGGATGGGACAAAGTGACGCAATTTCTCTCTGTTGGAGTCCTACTCCGAGAAAGGGCTCCGAGTCTGGTTCAAAATCTTATAGGATAAAAAGTTTGATGTATCAGGCGACGTCGGATACAACAATGTACAGTTGACGTCCATTTCCGGTCATGATGTACATATAGTCAACCGTTTTGGCTGGAATGAACATGAAGGAGTTCAGATTACGCACATCAATGTTGTTCCTTTGTACAAGACGCGTTGAGAAGTTCAGACCGAGCTAACCACTACTAATACTTGTACTTGACACTTGTTATCATTCGTACATTTTGCCATCAACTTCACCTACATACTAATATCCTGGAATACATTTTAATTTTGTTTCAGTTCACCTTCCAACCAACTTCAGATCTCTGCTCGTGTTGTACGCATGTTCGTCGCATACTTGATTTATGCCCTATTTGGTCAACCCAAGAAAAGGACGTGTCTTTATGAATCTCAAATGAAAAACAATCGTGCGTTGCGCTTGATCGAGATCATCCTTAATGTCATTCACTGCGTGGGTGACTCGATAATTTAACTGGATTATCGAGGACATACTTAAACTTTACTCTGAGACCCACGCTCATGAGTAAAGTAAAGCTTGGATAAATACTCGCTAGTACTTGATAATCTGTGTGGATTACCAAGTCACTGGCACAGTGCATTCGAACTGCCTTCACTTCAGGGTTTCACATAAGTATTCATAGAGCTTTGGCAATTATTGAATCGAAGACGCCCTTTGTAAATTAATTACCATCCCCATTATAAGCACAGGCGTAACTACGTTACGATTTTCAGGTGAAAGATAGACGTCCACAACCTGGTATTTTTGGAATGGTCCTTGTCGCAAGCGAGTCCCGCAGTGGATCATCGTGTGAGGAGTAGGAGATAGAGGGAAAGTTGTTACTGAAATGCGTAATTTAAGCGGTTGGAGGTAGGAGAGATGTAAATGCTAATGCATTGATTGGTTCTGCGAACTTCTAAGCAATAAAATAAAAAAAGCCTGCACTAATCACAGAAATGGTTGTTTATAATTTGATCCGTTTCCCACATCACAACTCGCTGATGCAACTCTTTCTCTTTGCAACAACTCTACATATACCCCCGAGTTACGAAAGCTGGTAATATATCATCCCCTGACCATTATCTGATTATATATTCTAGTGGACTCTCCAGGCAGTCAATTTATAATGTGCCGCGCTGTACACTAGAAGAACGCCACATCCAGGCTCCAAAATTCCATACATAAGTGCTGTTGGCACTGGTGGGCACCCATCACTCACTTGGACCGCTTCAACTGTCTCCACTTGGTTTCAACTTGCGCGCTTACCATCACACTCATTTGACAAACTCCATTCCTTTTGACAGTGACTCTGTAGTGACTGGTACTTAAAAAGACCAGCACATAATTCGCCAATTCACATCCCTACATACCATTGAAACTTTGAAGGCAAAATGAAAATATTCTCTGCCATCATCGCCTTTTTCGGCGCCTCTCTTACTCTCGTCGCTGCCGCCCCATTCCTAGCCATCGAGAGACATTGCATGGCACAAACGAAGTTTTGGTTGCCAATAGAGAGCTTAAACCTCTCGATCGCGCAGTTCTCTCTCCTCGAAGGCGCTCTTCTTTCCGTTCCCGAGCTATCGCGTTCAGACGTTTGCGTAAACGCGTCCACACAAAGTCAAGATTCAGAAGAAGACTATTGATGATGATTCTTCCGGTGAGAATGATGATTCTGCTTCTTCTGGTGGCGACGATTCCTCAGGTGATAAAGATTCATCTGGGGAAGATGACTCGTCTGGAGATGATGATGCTTCTGATGCTGACGGTGACTCGTTAGGGCCGGATTCTGGGGACGTAGATGAATCTGGCGATGATGATGACGGAAATGATGAAACGGGCGATGGTAAGAGGTGGCCGTAAGAAGAATAACCATGTAATAATGCTGATTTTCTGTTCATCCTCAGAGGATCATCCGAAGAGTGTTCACCGACATGGCGGACAAGGTCTGAGGAATGTCCGTCCCCAACACATAGAGCATGGAGACCATGACGCAAGCGACACTGACTCGGATGATGATCCTGGAACCAGACAATGAGTCCACCAATGAGAACGGAACAGATGACGATGACGATGAAGCTTGAAATGAAGGGGACAAAATGATCTTCCTTCTACTGCCATATCATAATATCTACCCTTATGGCCATTCCTTACTGGTATTATTCGCCTCACATAGATTGCCGCAATATGCTGCTGATATGGAGTTGTTTAATTTACCGCGGTGCAGCACCCAGATTCGTGGCGCCGCATTTGGATCAACAGTCATAGCGTGGTCAACGCATCTTCATGGTTGTTCCTGTCTAGTGGTTTATTCTCAAATTGGTGCACTTGGATCTCAGCATATTCAAGCAAAGGCGGGCATTAGTC